>CM035837.1:34420987-34805409 GCA_020510985.1 Pholidichthys leucotaenia | reverse complement strand
AAGTATCATCTGGCTTCATTGACAGGTATAATTGTGTGTCATCTGCATAACAGTGAAAATGTATACAGTGCTTTCTAATAATGTTGCCTAACGGAAGCATATATAAACTAAAAAGAGTAGGGCCAAGCACAGATCCCTGTGGAACTCCATGACTAAGCTTTGAGCTGAGAGAAAACTCATCATTTACATCAGGGGTGTCCAACCATGTGCCATGGAGAGCCAAGACCCTGCAGGTTTTCTCTTCTACCCAGTCTCTTCAGCAGGTGTTTTCACTTATCAGCAATCAGTGGGAAGAAGTTCACAGAAATCTGCTGTTGAAGACACTGGTTGGAGGTAAAACCTGCAGGGTCTTGGCTCTCCATGGCACATGGTTGGACACCCCTGATTTACATGAACAAACTGGAACCTATCAGATAAGATCTAAACCACTGCAACGAAGTTCCATTAAGTCCAACATAGTGTTCTAATCTATCAAGTAGAATATTATGATCAATAGTATCAAAAGCTGCACTAAGATCTAAAAGGACAAGTACAGAAACTAGTCCATTATCAGATGCAATGAGGAGGTCGTTAGTGACCTTCGCTAAGGCTGTTTCAGTGCTATGATGGATTCTAAACCCAGATTGAAACTCCTCAAATAAACCATTTCCCTGCAGGTGGTCAAATAATTGCATAGCAACAACTCTTTCTAAGATTTTTGAAATGAAAGGGAGATTAGAGATTGGTCTATAGTTAGCTAAAGCTCCTGGATCTAGCGTTGGCTTTTTGAGTAAGGGTTTAATTACAGCCGTTTTAAAAGCCTGCGGTACATGGCCTAAAGTTAATGAAGAATTGATTATATGAAGAATAAAGCTACCAATAAGTGGGAAGACTTCTTTAAATAACCTGGTAGGAATAGGGTCTAAAAGACAAGTTGAAGGTTTGGATGAGGAAACTATTTTGTCTAACTCACAAAGGTCGATTGGAGTAAACTCATCAAGACAGACATCAATAGAAGGAGTTGTAGTAGTTACAGTATTTAAGTTAACTGTGGGAAGAATCTGATTGATTTTATCTCTGATGGATGAAATTTTATTATTGAAAAAGTTCATAAAGTCCTGACTAGTAAGCTCTAAGGGGATGCTAGGATTGACAGAGTCCTGACTCTTTGTCAACCTGGCTACAGTACTGAAAAGAGACCTGGGATTATTCTTGTTCTCTTCTATTAATGCAGAGTAATAACTCGTTCTAGCTTTTCTAAGAGATTTTTTATAAATTAAAAGATGATTTCTCCAAGCTAAATAGATTTCATCTAAATTAGTAGAGCGCCATTTTCTTTCTAATTGACGAGTCTTCTGTTTTAAGCTACGAGTTTCTGTGTTGAACCAAGGAGTTAAAAATCTCTGATTAGACTTTTTCTTTTTTAAGGGGGCCACCAAGTCTAGAGCCTGATGCAGAGAAGCTGAAACACTATCCACCATGTTATCAATTACAGAAGGAGCAAGCTGTCTATAGCTTATTTCCGTTGTGTTGACACATGGCATAGAGGAAACAATCTGCATAAATTTGGAAACAGCATCATCTGAGAGGCATCTACTGTGATAATATTTTTCTTTAGGAGCCAAATAGTCAGAAATAGTAAAATCAAAGGTTAACAGACAATGGTCTGACAGTACAGGGTTATGAGGAGACACTACAAGATTTTCTATTTCTATGCCATATGTCAGAACAAGGTCCAATGTATGGTGGAGGTAATGAGTAGAATTTCCTACTTTCTGAGAAAACCCAATCGAGTCTAATATTGAATTAAAAGCCACATTAAGGCAGTCACTATCTACATCCACATGTATATTAAAGTCCCCTACTATAATTATTCTATCAGATTTCAGCACTAAATCAGCTAAGAAATCAGGAAATTCGGATAAAAATTCTGAATAGGTTGATGGGGGACGATAAACTATGGCAAATAAAATTGGGTTTAACCTGGAATTGCTAAAGTGCCCAATACTGAGGACCAGGCCCTCAAAGGAATTATAACATGTTTTTTGCTTTACATTAACTAGTAATTTGGAATGGTAAATTGATGCTACTCCTCCTCCACGACCAGAACTTCTGGGATTTTGACAGTTTAAATAACCAGAGGGAGTTGATTCATTTAAACCAACATAATCCTCTTGTCCTAACCAAGTCACTGTAAGGGAAATTAAATCAATCTGATGATCAATTAACAGATCATGGACTAACAGAGACTTGGGAGTTAGAGACCTAATATTTAATAAACCACATTTAATTTTTAAATTATGAGGAGGAACAGAGGCCAAATCATTCAATTTAGAGGCTTTATGTTTAATTTGAGTTTTACCAATATTTTGCTTTATCACTTTGGGATGCTTATACATTATATTTTTATTTACTTTGGAGGGAGCAGACAACGATTCTCTGATGGGGAAGACAGGGGCTAAGCTGAGGGGTGGCGGATGAAGAGGAGCTGCAGAGAGGCGTGTAAGACTGCGACTCTGCTTCCTGGTCCCAACTCTGAGTAGTCACGGTTTTGGAAATTTGGATAAAAAAGATGCCAGATTGTTAGATAAATGAGAAGCACCATCCAAAGTGGGATGAATGCTGTCTCGTCTCATAAGACCAGGTTTTCCCCAAAAAGAGCTCCAATTGTCAATGTAGCCCACGTCATTTGCAGGACACCACACAGACAGCCAGCGGTTCAAGGATGACGAGCGACTAAACATGTCATCACTGGTCAGATTGGGGAGGGGCCCAGAGAATACTACAGTGGCAGACATCGTTTTTGCAAAGTCACACACCGATTCTACATTAAGTTTCGTGACTTCCGACTGCCGGAGACAGTCGGAAGTCACGAAAATGGTGGAGGAGGCGAACAAAAATAAAATGGAATATGAGAAACACAGTTCTGATTACCCTCTGGGTACTCTGGGATATGCAATGAAACAAATGGATGAAGTGTTAAATGTTACAGTGCGCCGCGAAAAATTGGAAGAGGAGCACAAACAATTTAAAACTTGGGTAAAGTGGATACAAAGAGACGGCATATTTGGCCACTTGGGGGATCCCCTACCACTCAAAGCAGACAAAGGCGCGTATATAAATAGACTGCACAAGCAACAAGAACAGGCGACCGAAGAGGAGAAAAAGGCTGGTCTCCTTAGGAAGACCAAGAAACGCGAGGCAAAGATCATTATACAAGATAGATTGGCATTAACACAATGTTATTTCAGTGAATCCCCTTTTAAACAGGCACCGGTGACGGTCCAGGCACTACTGGAGGAGAGCGAGAAATCCGTAGATCATGGAGAAACGGGTAAGAATCCAAACACACACAAACATATCAGTCCTGAGAAAACTGGAAATGAAGTCAGTGATAGGCCTTCCCCCTATCCCTCAGAATCTGTGGTGCCACCAGCTACGCCCAGTCCTTATACAGAATCTAGGCATTTACTGCAACAGATGCAGGATACTCAGTCACAGGGAGGAATACAAGCTCCATTGTTACATGTAAAAGGAGGAACTTTGGACTGTGAATTGACACCTACGACACAGGAACGTTTTGAGGAAGAGTGTGAAAAAATACAGCATGAGGACACGATGTTACAAATGCAGGCACAAATCACTCACCTCACAGAGTTGCTTTTGAATAAAACTCTTCAGGAACCAGGTTGTGATGGAGTTGACGGAAAGAATGAGATTAAGGAGGACAGTTCGTCTAAAGAAGGTAGCGTAAGTAACTCGGATGGAGGAAATGTGGGTAATAGTAGAGTCATTTTTGGGGGTTTCGTGACCAACCACCCAGGACCTTTTTTTTCTCACTGGATTTAGCATTCTAGACCCATTTTAATGAAAATAAGCTCCCATGTACCTCCCAAAAATTACGGGAAACCTTTTTTTTGCCCAAAATTCAAAATGGCCGCCAAAATGCATACCACCACCTATATCTCAGTAACTAATTCAGCTAGGAGGTTGATTTTGGTGTCTAGACATAGGTTTTTGGGGTCAAGCATTCCATTAATGCTATTAGTTTACTTGTGAAACAAACCCATCACGATGAAATCCAATATGGCCGCCAATATGGCCACCGATTAACATTTTTTTTGTTTCTTGACTACTAAGGCACCTAGAAAGCTGATGTTGGTGTCAAAAGAGTGGTTTAAGGGGTCATACTATCTGTTTATTCCAATAAAAGTGTGTTTAAATGATTACATAATCGAGAAATCCAAGATGGCGGCCGGCTGTCATTTTCACATGCAATGGACTTTTTCATATCCGTCACCAAATGAGCTAAAAATGTCAAATGAGGTATCCTTACATTCATTTTTAATAATTATTAGAAAGCTCCTGCATTGATTCAGTGATTTCACTGAGGAACACTTGGGTCGGGAATCCCTTAGGATTCCCGGAATCCTATGCTTGATTCATTGATTCCTTTTTGCATAGCAAGAGAGAGGATGCAGTGATTTTGTAACGTCTGTGCTGCCATAATATGTAGTCCTAATCTTTCCAATTTAACCAAGGTTGCCAGGTATGTATAAATTTAGCTTTAAACTTATCTGGAGAGGTTAGAATTCTGAATCTTGTTCCATACTGTATAGTCAGGTAATGTTAGCATATTGACCATGCTGCTTGCTTAATGCTACCGTAATGACAGTAGACAGTACAAGGGCCTTTGACTCTAGGTCTTGTCATCCCTCCTTTTTCTCTCCTCTGTTCTGATAATGACAAATTTGTTTTTGTTTTCAGACACTTATTCATATAAAGTGAGGGATAAAATGGATACTGCAAGTGACAACGATGAATTACCATCAACGTCTTCCGGTGAATGCGAATGCATTCTACGTTGTGGTCAACCATGTACCAAAAGTGACTCTTTGGATAATACCAAGGACCAAAAATGGAATTCAATTCGTGAAAAAACTCTACGATGGAAAGGACTTGATCGGTTTCAATGTGGGAATATTGATTGGGCCAAAGGGCCAAAAGGGCATTATATGCACCAGACATGTTACACCACGTTATCTAACAAGCGCTGTCTATCTCAAGCTGAGAAACGTAAGCATAAATTAGAGGTAGATCTTGAAAGAGACAATCAATCAGTTCAGGGGGATCCATCTCCATCTGCTTCTCTCTTTTCACCGAAGAGGCTCCAGTCCAGCATTGGTATTGTGCATGACAAGAACCTATGCGTGTGGTGCAATAAGGGACCACAGAAAAGCAGTCACCGGGACTGGAAACAATTGCTCCTAATATCAACTGCCCTTTTTTTACTGAGCCTTGACCCTCATGTCCTTTGGGCTTCAGCTTTCGTCCGTAGCGGCTGTAACATGGGGTCTGCGGCTTCGGGGTTGGGGGTGCGTCCGTCTGTGGGGAGACATTGGGAGGGGGGAAAACATCATTAGCATGCTCTTGTGACTGATCTGACGAGTCATTTACCGGGGGAGTTCTCAATGGGGGTTGTCCACACCGAGGAGTTCAGGCCAGCACCTCTTGCTCGTCTGATAACACGAAAGTGGGCTTAAGCTTGTCTATACAGACTGTTTCTCTGTGTCCCCCCCAAGTCTAACACAAAATGTTTCTCCCTGGGTTCCAGCACTCTGAACGGGCCATTGTAGGGCGGGCACAAGGGGGTCCGGTGGGCATTGTGCCTGAGAAATACGAACACCGCGTCCTTCAAGGCCTTTGGCACAAAAGCGCGTGGAAAACAGTGGTGGATCAGACCGGGTACCGTCCCTGCCACTGCGTTACGCGGTGAAAGCGGGGATGGATCGTGTTCGGCGCGGGGCTGTCCGGCAAAAATTCCCCTGGGAGCCGCAGCGACTGGGAAAAAAAACAGCTCTGCTGGGGAGGCTGCCAAATCCTCCTTCGGTGCTGAACGCAACCCTAATAGAACCCACGGCAACCGGTCCACCCAATTTGCATCTGTAAGCGAAGCCCTGAGCGCTGCTTTAAGCGATCTACGGAAACGCTCACATAACCCATTGGCCTGTGGGTTGTACGCAGTCGTGTGATGAAGTGAGAAGCCCAGGCTCCGGGCCACGGTGGACCAGAAGTCGGAAACAAATTGCGGGCCCCGATCGGACGTGATGCCTGAAGGGGCGCCGAAACATGCCAGCCATGTCGTCAAAAAAGCACATGGAACTTCTGCAGACGCGGTGGAAGCTAGCGGGACTACTTCGGGCCAGCGCGTAGTGCGGTCCACCACTGTCAGGAGGTGCGTGAACCCTTGCGATGGTGGGAGGAGGCCCACGAGGATCACGTGAGCGTGGTCAAACCGCTTAGCCGGGATATGGAATGGATCCAAGGGGGCCTTTGTGTGCCTGTGCACTTTAGCTCACTGGCACGCTACGCAGGCTGCAGCCCACTCTTTCACCTGTTTGCACAGGCTCGGTCAGACGAATTTCGCTCCCACCATTTTGACTGACAGGCGCACTCCTGGGTGTGCCAGGGAGTGAACCGACTCAAAAGCGCAGTGGCGCCAAGCGCATGAGACCACCGAGCACGGGCAGCCCGTGGAGACATCACAGATTAGTGGGACCCCCGTCTTGGAGTACTCTACTCTCCAGCCTTAACCCTGTTGGTCCAGACTGGAGCACGTAAACGTCTGCCTCGCCACTCTGCGCAGTGGCCATGGTCGAGTAATCGATCCCCAAGTAGACTGGGGCCACTAATGCGCGCGAGAGGCAGTCCGCCACCACGTTGAGTTTACCAGCCACATGCTGAATGTTGGTTGTAAACTCCAAGATCGCGGCCAGCTGTCTCTGCTGCCGGCCCGACCATGGTTCCGAAACCTTGGCCATCGCATACATTAGCGGCTTGTGGTCTATGAACGCAGTGAAGGTGCGCCCTTCCAGACAGAACTGGAAGTGGCGTATGGCCAGGTGGAGAGCCAGTAACTCTCTGTCGAACGCGCTGTATTTACGCTCACTGTCGCACAAAGACCTGCTAAAAAAGGCGAGTGGCTGTGAAGAACAAGCGACGTGCTGCTCCACGACGGCCCCTATGGCCACGTCCGAGGCGTTGGTAGTGAGCGCTATCCGAGCCGCCGGGTCCGGGTGTGCCAGCAGTGCAGCGTTCGCCAGAGCTGTTTTAACCTTGGAAAACACCTGCTCCCGCTCAGGAGTCCAGTCGACTCTGTCCGTTGGTTTCCGTTTCTTAAGCACTGTGTACAACGGCTGCATGAGCTGGGCTGCATGGGGGAGGAAACGATTGTAGAAGTTAACCATCCACAAAAACTCCTGCAGCACCCTGACCATCTGAGGCCGGGGAAAATTCGCCACGGTGCACATCTTGTCCGGCAAGGGTGTCGCGCCCTCCGGTGAGATGCGGTGGACCAAAAAATCGATCACCGCCACCCCGAACTGGCATTTCGCCGGATTGATTATTAATCCGTGCTCCTCCAACCTCTGGAAAACTGTCCTGAGGTGGGTTACGTGTTCGTCCTTGGACGCGCTGGCCATGAGGATGTTGTCCAGGTAGACGAACACAAACGGCAGATCGCGCAACACCGCATCCATCATGCGTTGGAATGTCTGCGCCGCGCCTTTTAACCCGAAAGGCATGCATAAAAACTCAAACAGGCTAACCGGGGTTATTACTGCCGTTTTAGGTATGTCCTCAGCGCGCACCAGGACCTGGTGGTAACCGCGGACCAGGTCTATCTTGGAAAAAATGCGTGCCCCGGTGAGGTGAATGGAAAAATCCTGAATATGAGGGATGGGGTAGCGGTCGTACGCTGTGGCATTGTTTAATCTGCGGAAATCTCCACACGGTCGCCACGATCCCTCGGCCTTAGGAACCATATGTAGCAGGGATGCCCATGGGCTGTTTGAGCGCCTAATGATGAAATGAAATGATGAAATGAAATGAAATGAAATGAAATGATGAAATGAAATGATGAAACTATGGCCAGTTTAGCTGCATACAGGCGCCGAGGTCTTGCGAAAACGGGCGGCCCCATGGTGGTAATGAAGTGCTCCACCCCGTGTTTAGTGATGGTTGCTGAAAACGTTGGGACCGTGAGTGCTGGGAACTGGTTGAGTAGTGTGTGGAACTTACCCCCTAGAGCTGTGACGTTGGCTAGTGTTGTTGGCCTGGCTCCTCGAGCTATACAGGGGAGAGAATCAAAAGTCATAGCATTAATCAGGCGTCTGTTAGCAACATCGACTAGTAGTCCGTGTGCACACAAAAAATCAGCGCCTAAGATGGGGAAGCTGCATGCCGCTATGACGAATGACCATTGGTATGTACGGCCATGCAAGGATACAGTCAATGCCCTCTCTCCAAAAGTCTTAATGTCTGAGCTGTTTGCGGCCATCAGCTCGGGGTCGCTAGTTCCCGCCAGCCGGTCGGCGTAGGATGGCAGGATGAGGCTCTTTTGGGAGCCGGAGTCCACGAGGAACCGTCTTCCCGAGTGTGAGTCTGTCACATAGAGCAGCTTGCTTGCTTCACCGGCGGTCGCAGCTGCTATCAACTGCCGGTCCTGGCATTTCCCAAACGCTTGAATTGGCACGGTGGCAAGCATCGGCACGCGTCCTCTCCAAAACGGCGGTGGTAGACACAGAGTGTGTCTCTCCGGTGCTTCTTGGCCCCTGCTGCAGTCACCATCGCTGGCTCCTCGCCTCCGCTGGCCGTCTCGCTGGGGTCCGACACCACTGTGTTCACTGTGAGGGCTCTGGTGGTGAGGATAATCCGATCTGCCTCCTGGGCTAGCGCCCAGTAGTTGGGCGCGGCCAGCAGCGGCGAATTGGCAAGGACCTCTCTGGCCGTCATCGGGAGGTTCCGGAGGAAAAGGTGAGCAAAGAGGAAATGCCCATCATCTGTGTCTATCAACGCCAACATCTTCTCCATCAATTCGACCACCGACCCGTCTCCTAACTCGGAGCGCGTCAGGAGCCTGTCCGCTCTCTCACAGTCCGAGACCGTGTAGCGGCGGGTCAGCGCGGTTTTGAGAGCACCGTATTTGTCACGGGCTGGGGGCAGTTGGAGCAGGCTCGCCACCTGCTGAGTTGTGCGTGCATCCAGTGCTGCGACCACGTACGTATATCTGGTGTCATCTGTCGTTATTCCCCTGAGCGCGAACTGGGCCTCGGTGTGGAGGAACCAAGACTTCAGGTCACGTAGCCAAAAGTCTGGGAGTTTGACCGAAACGGCACACACGGTGCTGGTACTTCCCATCCTGGTCATCTCCGGGGTGTTCACCTCTCGTTCCATTGTGCGTCAAGGGTCACCAGTGTGGAGAGAGAAATAATCAGGCAGAGAGGTCCAGGTCATATCAGACTTTATTCAGCTCTCTCTCTCCATTTCTCTAGAAACACAAGCCACAAAAGAGCAACAGCTCTCAGGCACCTCCGCTCTTAAATCATACCACTCAGTCAGCCTTCTCTGTGTGCTGCCTTAACATCAAAGCCTTTGTAATTCCCATTCTCTTTGTCACTGTTCACACCAGCACACCACCCACACATCCACACACAAACCCCCCATGACAATTCCTTTTTGTCTTTTACGTCTGAGTGTAAATATACTGAAGTGGATCCCCACAAGCTAATGAAATAGCACAAAAGGATCTTGAAAGCAAAATTACCGATCTATCTGCCAAATTAGATCAGGCCTTCAAAACATCACCTCCAAATGAGGGAATGCCACCTACTGAACCAACAAACCCATTTTTGCCTACTGTAACTCCCACTTCAACACCAATGGGGACGCACCGCACAGGGGCCAGAAGAAAGCACCATGGGGGGGGAGTAGGGAGTAAACATGTGATGAGCCTTAGAGATGGTAGACTTGGGGCTAATATAGGACCAACAGGGTCAGAGTTTCACATGGGAATGCCAAATGAGAATTATGGCGCATATGAGGAGGGAAATTACATACAGGGCCCTTACCACCCCAATGCAGACGATAGTGAGGATGCCGGTCAGGTAGATTGGAGAGGTTTGGAAGAACAGGCAGCGTGTTACGAGAACCCAGATTGTGTAGGGGCTTTCCCCTTGGTACACTCTTTTGGACCATCTGGGCAGCTATCAAAAACCGAATATAGACCCTTTGGTCTCAAAGATATGGACATGCTTAAATCATCTCCACCACCTATTGAGGAAGAGGGTAGTCAGTAGATTATAGAATTTGTGAAATGTGTGCCACCAGACACTGCTGCCCTAGGAGATCTCAGGCGGTGCCTTACAGCTTGTGGGGTATCCTACTCAGACCTCGTGGCAATGGAACAAAGAGCCAAAGTATACGCAATGAGTGACCATGTGAGATTGTCTAGCATAGCCGAGGTACTTTGGCCTGTGGTTAGACAAATGTGGCCAACCAAAGTGGATATGACCACTCTTCAGACATTGACAAGAAACCCTGGAGAGACCCCAAGCTCATATATTACCAGATGCTTAGATAAATGGGAAGGTGTGTTAGGCAAAAAGTTAGACAAGGGCAGTATGTGTCTATTTAGGCATTCCATCATGTCATCTTTACCACAGTCAGTAAAGACACAACAGGAAGCCACAGTGGGCCTCTCGTCAAAGTCCTATTCAAAATGGAAGGATCATGTGGTACATCATATGACCAATTATGATAAGTCAGCTGCCCAGAAATCAGATCAACTAGCAGAGTTGGAGTTGCAGTTGAAATCAATGCAGTTGAAAATAATGAAAGATCAGGTGAACGAAGATAAGGCCAAGGATAAACGGGGGGGAACCGGCTGCACAACTCGCCCAGACAGTTATAGAAAATATAGAGCAGACACATCAGACCCAACAAACAGTACAGGCATTCCAACAAAGACCACAGCGAATGATGGGTGGAGGCCATGGGTGGGGCAGGGGGCAGGGCTTTCCCATATGTTTTAATTGCAATCAACCAGGACACAAATCGAGAAATTGTATGATGCCCAGACAACAGAGACCCTACTATAACACCCTGTACATGCAGAATGCCCTGCCATATGTGCAACCAATGATGCAACAGCCAATGCCTTATATGCCACCACAGAGCCTGCTCATGGTACCACAACAACTGATGCAGCCACCTACTGTAGTTTAGAATCTACAACAGGGTCTACAATTCACACTTACATTGTGTTAGATTTGCTTTGCTGTTCTTCTGCTCCACAGGTTTCCATTTGCTTTAGGTTGTTTATCTGCGCAGACTAGGTATTAGAAGGTAATGAGCTTTTAGTGATATTACACACATAGCAATGTTAGCTGAATTAATCCACGATGTTTGCACTACACCTGATGTCCACCGGAGAAAAGGCGACCTGATGGGGGCAGGTCCACATGACTGCTGGAAGGGGACATCAGATGCATATAGCACTTAGGCACACGATACACAGGATTAGATCAGGGTTATGAGATGGGTTTGAGCCCATCTCAACAGAGGGAGATGCAAAAACCACGGATAGGTATAAATTGCTTGTAGATGATGTGGGCAATATAAGCTGCGGCTTCAGCCATCACCCATTTCGGATAACTTATGTTGAACTGTATAATCAGAAGAGTTATTGTCTAATTTGACCTTGTTGGATTTTCTTTCCCCCTTTGTTATATTATTCTGTTTCTTTTAATCTGTACTTTTAATCTATCCGAAATATAGATTGATTGATTGATTGATTGATTGATTGATGTAGTGAGGTGCCCCATAAGGACACCTCAACAGGGGGAATTGTTGATAAAATTCTATGACGCACTTGTTTTTCTTAAAAAGTTGCTATTCTCAACAGTTAATCATGTTGCACAAACTGTTCCTGCTTGCTTCTCATGCTACACTGCAACCTTAGATTACACCCAGTGACTCAACAGCCAAACCAGTTAGAATCGGTTTTGCTCACAGGCGAACTGACACATAGTGGAAAATACTGATACATGTGAGGTCTGCCCACCTCCTGCATGAGCGTGCGGCATAGTTTTATAAAAACTATAGGACCCACTTTTCGAGTAGCACTCTCTTCTGATATGTCATGAGAGCTGTGCTCCAGCGCTGTACCTGTACCATATCTCAGCGTTAGTTAAACAAGTGGAACTATATTTCACCTCTCTGTCTGGTCATTTAGCCTTCGTATAAAAGAACTGGAGGTTAAGACTAAAAAGCGCAACAGACATTTAAGAGAGAAATAAAAAGTGTAAAAAAAGTTACAAAATGTGTGTGCATGTGTGTGTGTGTGGGGGGGTCCACCCAGGGCAACATACAAGCCAGGACCGCCCCTGTATATAAGTGAACACCATTTACATAGGGGTCACATACTGTATTTCTCCCATCGCTTTATGCAGCTGTGGAGACCTCACCTATGGAAGTCTGCAGGTTGTGTCAGAAGCCAAGACTTGACCTCAAAAATCAGCATTTCATAGTCGTGAACAATGATTTCTTGGTTGGAAAGAAGAGGAAGTCAGATGGTGCGCGGTCAGAAGAGTAAGAGGGGTGAGGCAGGATTTTATAGCCACAGGACCATGCTTTCGTCTGGGCTGGTGCTTAATTGTGTCATACAATGGGAGCATCTCCGCCATAAGTTTCTTTCATCTCACCAAGCATCTCCCATGGTGTGCAGTATGAACAATATTACGCAGGAAGGAGTGTGGTATTAGTGAATACATCAGTGTGGTGATTTGGTTGTAAGCATCACCACGATGACATATTTATGACACCACACAATATGGAGTGCAATACTGCCTTTATTCACAAGTTCCCCAGGCAACTCAATTTACCTTCAACCCATTCCCACGTTGGTTTCCACAATCTTCGCCCACTTCTTTTTGGTATCTGCAGATGAAATAAAGACCCTGTCACCACAGAAGTGATAAGTTGACTCATGGGGATGATGAATTAAACTTCAGCTCATCCATTTTGCTGGGAACAGGTGTGACATTTAGAAATATGCAGCTGACATGGCAGTTTTTTATTCATCCAGGCAGCACACCCTTGTTGCAAAAAACCCGATTTTCACAGCTGTTTCTTTTCAAACAGCACCTCACCATGGAAATTAAGGTGCACAACAGAGCATACCAATTCTAACAGACTGTAAAAGCTACCAATAGTTACTGTAATTTAAAGACTATTAGAACACCGCTAAAGCTGAGTAATGCATATGTGGTGAAAGTTTCAAGTGTGGTTATCGTGGAAAATAGTTACTCATGTTATACCAACTGTTATATAACTACATTTAGGCTACATATAGGCTAATATTCTTGGACTCACTCTTTGAGATACCCACAAATGTGTCCCTAGTCATGTTTTTACTTCTTTTTCTTTTCTAAGCAAAAGACCCATAGTGTTACTTACACAGGCTTCACCAGGTATAATGTGGCTTTGCTTAATGTGAGTTCTGATACTGCAATCTTGGTGACAGAGATGAGGGCAGTATATGATGACTGGTTGTGATCAAACATGCAGTGTTGCAACTCTCCTGTTCAAGAATTTATCTAGTCTTACATGATGGCATTGTAACTTAAAAAAAGGCCAAAAAAAAAACCCCAACTCCTCTGTGGATCGCCACCTAATCGTGGTGGAGGGGGTTGTATACCTTAAGTAAGTGCCCAAGAACAGTCCAATAGATTCTCGTAAAAAAACGAAAAGAAGTATCCAGTGTGCCCCACTTGCATGGGGCTACCAGAGCCCCATCCTGCAGCCAGGCTGGGAGGAGAGGCTCAACAGTAGGAGTCTGGTAACTGGGTTTCTGCCCAAGTGACCCACATGGGTCCACCCATCAGTGGGCTCACCACCTGCAGGAGGGATCATAGTGATCATAGGTGCTATGTGAACTGGATGGAAGTTCACGCACCTCTGCTTGGACTGCTGTCCCCATGACACTGAATCCAGGATAAGCGGTAGAAAAAGGATTGATGGATGGATGGATGGACAAAAAAAACTCATGATCCGGGTGGTTCTTGACCATGCAGCCCTTTGAATTTCATGTACTTTATGAGAATGGAAAGGAGAACTACACAAATGAAAACCTCTATATAAATGTCATCAGGGACAGGAATTGGCCTACAACTTCCAGTCATATACAGCCCAAGGAAGATGCGCTGGAACTTCCGCAAAGCCAACTGGAAGAAATTCAGTGAAACTCTGGACCGGAGCATTGTTACCATCCCACTCCACACCATCACTGTAGATGAAGCATACAACCGCTTCTGCAGCGCAATCTTCAAGGCTGCCCATACTGCAATCCCACGAGGCTACCGACCCCTCTATGTCCCATGTTTGGACGGAGAAAGTGCTGCCCTCCTACAATCCTATCAAACATCAGGGGACCCAGAGATAGCAGACCATCTCATTGAATCGCTAAATACAGCCCGGCGAAAGAAATGGGAGGAGACAGTTGCTGACCGGAGCTTTACCCACTCTAGCAGGAAATGTTGGAGCCTCATCCGTCGCCTAGGAGCTGCACAGAAGCCCCCTAGCCAAAGCCGAGCATCCGTCACACCCAACCAAGTTGCATCCCACCTACTGACTATCGCCAAAGCACCCCAAGACAAAGACACCAGAAGAGCAGTTACAACTGAGCTAAAAAAACACCAAAAAATGCCTGTAGAGGAAACGAACCCTGAACCCTTCGAGGCTGCTGAACTGGAGAAAGTCCTACAGGGCCTGAAATGTGGAAAGGCAGCAGGATACGATAACATCTTCCCAGAATTCATGAAGAATCTTGGCCCCCGAGCCCTAACCTGGTTGACACAATTCTACACAAGGATCACACAAACGAACTCGATCCCAAAGAAATGGCGGACAGCAAAGGTCATTGCCATCCCAAAACCTGGCAAAGACCACAAACTACCAGCAAGCTACCGCCCAATCTCCCTACTCAGCGTTCCTTACAAAATCATGGAGCGCCTAATACTGCAACGCATTTCCCCAGAAATAGAGGATATTCTAAGTGTGGATCAAGCAGGTTTCCGCAAGGACCGCAGTACAGGAGAACAAGTACTGGCCCTAACCACCTTCATTGAAAATGGCTTCGAGAGCAGACTGAAGACAGGGGCTGTGTTTCTCGATCTTACAGCCGCCTATGATACGGTCTGGCACAAAGGCCTCCTCCTGAAACTTATAAAGGCGATCCCTGCTTGGGCAACAGCAATTATAAAAACCCTGCTGACCAACCGAAGGTTCAGAGTCCACCTCAGTCAGAACACAAGTGCATGGAGAATGCAGAAAAACGGACTCCCACAAGGCTCAGTTCTAGCTCCAACTCTGTTCAACCTCTACATAAACGACCTGCCTACTACAAAATCCCGCAAATTCATCTATGCAGACGACATCTGTTTGGCATTCCAAGCACCAGACTTTGAACCACTGGAACGGGTGCTCACGGAAGATCTTGCTAAACTGGACCAGTTCTGCAAAATCTGGCGCCTAAAACCAAGCCCAGCAAAAACCGTCTCCAGTGTATTTCATCTCCACAATGCAAAAGCTGCCAGAGAACTAAACATCCACCTGAGCGGACTCAAGCTTAAGCATGCCCCAAATCCAACTTATCTTGGAGTGACCCTTGATAGGACCTTATCCTTCAAGGAACATCTAAAGGGGACGGCTGCTAAGGTGAAAGTACGAAACAACCTGCTCTGCAAGCTCGCTGGTGCAAAATGGGGGGCGGCAGTCTCCACCCTGCGCACCTCAGCACTGGCCCTTTCATACTCTGTAGCAGAATATTGTGCCCCTGTCTGGTCCAGGTCATCTTACACACACCATGTAGACACCCAGCTCAACTCAACCATGAGAACTATAACTGGAACAATCCGCTCAACACCACTCCCCTGGCTCTCTGTACTGTCAAACATAGCCCCTCCACACATCCGGCGAGCAGCATTAACTCAAAGGATGCTCCAAAAAGTTAAAGATTTTCCTCACTTACCAATCCATGCAGATATCTACACCCCACCCACTGCCCGACTTTCATCCAGACGGCCGATTTGGAAAAACCCTCCCCCAGCTGACTTTACCATCCAGACAGCTTGGCAAGAGGAATGGGAAACCAAGGAGGTCCCAAACAAACAGCTGGTGATAAACCCCAACCAACAGGTCCCGGGCACCAACCTCCCAAGGAGACAGTGGTCTACACTCAATCGCTTCAGGACTGGACATGGCCCCTGCTTGGCCAGCCTTCACAGATGGGGCAGTAGCCCTAGCCCACTGTGCGCATGTGGAGAGGAGCAAACTATGGAACACATCATAGAGGCTTGCCCGCTCCAAAGACTGGAAGGAGGATTACACACCCTCCATACAGCAAACCAGGAGGCAACTGCTTGGCTTAAGGACTTTGCATTCGCTAAATAAATAAATAAGGGACAGGAAGGAAAACTGTCAATAGGAAGAGTAATACCATAGTTGTCACTAGCAATACACTTCTGTTTGGGGTACAGTAGTTACAACAATAGGACTAAGTATGCCTTTTCAGCAATAACTGTTCAAATTAATTGATAAATACCAAACCTGGTTTAGGTTCAGAGGGATCAGTTTCAGGTACTGTATATACTGTAAGTCTGGGATAGCTGCTCCTGTGAGTCAGTGTTTTGTTTTGTTTTGTTTTTTTGGGGGGGTGGGGGGTATCCAGGGGCCTTTTTCTTGTTGGTTAACTACTTCTATATCATTTTTCTTTTATTAGGTAACCTGGAAACCACTATGAGCTGCAGTATTTTAGCCAGTGAGCTCAGTAGATAAACAGTATACTTGGTGGAAAACACTCCTTCCTCCAGATTAACTTCTTCCTCCACTCAGCCAGTCCAACTGAGGTAATGTCACCTGCTGCAATCAATAATGGCACATTCACATGTCAACAGCGTGCAGCAGACTGAAAAGATGAAGTTTCACTCTTTCAGAGGGAGGATGAGGGAACCACCGTTGGCAGAAAGAGCGGCGCACAGCACGGCCAGACAGGATGTGCTATCAAAAATTTCGACTTGTTCTGCTTACCCCAGTGGGATGTTGACACTTCAGTCAAACTGAGATGCCGACAGTCTGAAAAATCTCTCTTCATCTGCTCTCGGTTCGTGAATTAGTCGGTGTAATTTGTGCTCCTTTAAAAATGAGACAAACCCACATTTGCATCATCTGCCTCTTCTGTTGGCCCCTTAAATGAGCATATGAAACAGCCAGAGGTAGAGCTGTCTTTGTTTAAAATGTAAAACTAAGGAACTATTCTGCATTGTCAAATGTTTGCTTACTTCCAATTACCATGGCAACAGTTCACGTCTATCATTACTGTCTGCTGTTTGGCTCCCTGATTTTTTTAAATTGGCAATATGAGAGCTGTTCATTAAAGATTCCCCCTGACTCATTTCCCATGGACTGAGAGGAACCAAACTTGGCACAGTTATTAGTTTTTCTCTACATAGGTACCACCAAGGGTCACACATTTCTCCCATCACTTTATGCTGCTCTGGACACTTCACCTGTAGAAGTCTGCAGGCTGTGACAGAAGCTACAACATGATGTCACAAATCAGCATTTCATCTTCTTGGAAGTACTTCCCCTTTAAAAATTTCTTCATGGTTGGAAAGAGGTGGAAGTCAGATGGTGCAAGGTCAGGAGAGTAAGGGGGTGAGGAAGGATTTCGTAGCCATAGGACCGTGCTGAGCAACATGTGAGTTCTGAACCAGAGCATTGTCTTGCAGGAGGCAGACAGTTCTGATGGCCTTCCACGATTTCTGCAGCAGTGAAGCGAAGTAAGTCCCAGTAACTGTGTGACCCTTTGTCAGGAAATCCATGATCATTTCTCCGGTTTCCTCCCACATGCCAAAAACATGCAGGTTAGGTTAATTAGGTTAATTGGCATCAAACTGGGGATTCTAAATTGTCCTTAGGTATGACTGTGAGAGTGAATGGTTGTCTGTCTCTCTGTGTTGGCCCTGCGATGGACTGGCCAGGGTCTGTCCAGGGTGTACCCTGCCTCTCGCCCAAAGATGCTGGGATAGGCTCCAGCCCCCCCACGACCCAAAAAGGATTAAGCGGAAGAAGATGGATGGATGGATGAATACTCCACGCTGGTCCCAAAAGGCCGTGAGCATGACCTTGCCATTGAGGGTTGGGCACGTGTCTTTTTCTGAGGTGGTGCCTCATGATGTTTCCATTGTTTCAATTGGGCTGTAGTCTCTGGATCATATCATCCTGTGTGATTAGTCTGTCGAAGAAGTCCTCCTGGTTTTCTTGGCACATGGCCAAAAGAGCCTGGGAGCATGTGACTTGTTTCTGCTTCTCTAAAGGTGTGAGCAACTAGTGAATCCATCGTGCAGAAAACTTCCATAAGTGCAAATGGTCATGGATGATTTTTTTCCACAGACCCCACAATGATCTTGACATCTTGGGCATGTTGGAGAACATTTATGTTGTGATCCTCCAAAATGGTGACCTCTAGTTGCCAGATGGTGTCTTCATCAATAGCGTACTATGGCCACCTGGTAGTGGATGCAGTTTGCACTGATTTCCGACCACACTTGACCTGTCAGTGCCAATGCTTGACTATATCATACGATGGGCTATCCTTCCCATGACTCTTTCTCATCTTATCAAGCATCTCTAGTGGTGTGCGGCCTCTCAAGTACAGGAACCTGATGACCACTCTGCATTCAACTAGCTCAATTATCACACCTTATTCCACCTTAGCACCTGTAAAATAGAAACTCCTAGGAGTTCAGAGCTGCAAATTACCATGTAATCTATAGAGCTATGTATGATTACACATGCACAATTTCAACCTCCTACAATGAAATCTTTAATGAGTAGTCCTCGTATGGTGGTGGGGTTTTTTTTTTTATTTGTTTTGTTTCTTGGTGACTGTACCATTAGAAGCCTCATGGGCAGAGGTGATTCTAGAGTCTCTAGAGGCCCTCAGCCCCTCCAACCAGCATTCATCACCAATTACTAACAGTACCACTAACACAAAAAATGTGAAATGTAAACATTTTTTTATTTCAAAAGTGCACATTAGTATTTTTTCAAAATATGAATATAAACATTAAGTTCAAAAATAGAATTCTGAAAAGCAGAACAATGAAAACAATAATGTATTTTATTAAGTACACACATATTGGTTTTATTAAGAACAATATACAGAGGGAATGTATAGCATCCTATTCTGTTATAATTTTTAGTTATGTGTATTGGGAATGCACAATAAAAACATGAGAACCTGTGTGTAAGGGTGACTTGTAACTTGGTCCACTGTTAATATGCTAGATAGATAGATGGATGGACTTTATTGATCCCAAACAGGGAAATTACAGTGTAACAGCAGCATGGCACAGTAGACGACCAAAATGACAGAAACACACGCAGCATAATAGAAAAAAGAATTACCCAGGGAAAGCAAAACTGCCTAGATAACTTTCTATACATTTCAGACCACCACTAAGATGAATAGATGATGACCCGTTTAAATTAGGGGTGTAACGGTTTTTATATTTGTATTCAAATTTTTCAGTACAGAACCTTCAGTTCGGTGCAGAGGCGTACCGAGGTTCCACACAGACCATGTTGAGTGACGGACATGAAGTGTAAACTGCCTCGCGGCGGACATGTAAACAAACAGTTCAGCCCTATACAGAGAAGCCAGAGCTTGAAGACGGACCAAGGTAAGTGAATAAGACAAAAACGGCATCGGATATGCTTTTTTTTAAATTTTGATTTGATTTTGTATACTTTATTGATCCCCAGAGGGGAAATTGAGGGCATCCACCTGGATGGATGAAGCAGCCATGGTACGGCGCTATCCCTTAACCATTCACACACACATTCACACCTAGGGCCACTTTAGAGTCTCCAATTAACCTAAACTGCATGTTTTTGGCCTGTGGGAGGAAACCGGAGAAATCCCGGAGTAAACCCACGCAGATACGGGGAGATCATGCAAACTCCACACAGATCACTGTTGGTCAGGGGCTGTGATCGAACCAGGGATCCCATGGTCAAGGGTGAGTTGCTGTGCTGGCACAGTGCCAACCACTGCGCCAGTATGTTTACCTTGTTGACTCATTTGAAACGGCACCACACGAATGTGCAGCACAAAAAAAAAAAAAACTAGTGCGGTACAACCACAGCTTCCAGCGTCATTTAGATGGCCTCTCCAGGGCTTTTCAGATCAAGCCAAAACAATAACAAATGCTACTGGTGTTTTTATAGCAGCAGATCTAAGGCCATATTCAGTTGTAAAGAACACCGGTGCGGCGGCATGAAATAAAGCGGCGTTGTTGGAGGTTTTAAGTAGAGTTTATTATATCATACCACCGTCACGGGATCCCCTCTCCAGCCCAAGTGTGTGCAGGCCGGAGTGGGATCCTCTGGCTCTCAGAGAAGGAGAGGAGAGGCGGACACGTGTGTGTCCTACAGCAGAGGTTGAGAGAGAGAGCATGGATTTCAGTCAGCTTGAATACCAGTTACAAACAATGCATGAAAGGCATTCACAGCAGGGAGTATGGCATTTGCATTTGAGAGGCATACATCACAATAGGCAGATTTGCTAGACTGTGCTCTAGGTGCAGAACAAAGGGGTTAACAGGCACATCTACATATTGATCTGAGTCTATGGGTCACAGTAAGGACAGGACGCATGAACACAATACATGAAAGGTGACATTATCACAGTAGTGTAGCGGAAAAAACCAGGAGTAGCGAGTTGTCTGTCCTTAGTCTGTTTGTGGGGGTTTTCCCAAACCGCCACAGCTCCCCCCCAGAGGGCTCGGCAGGTGGTCGAGACCTCGATAGTGCAGCTTGGGCAGCGAGCAGGGAAGAGCTCTGTGCAGGAGGGGGTGGAGGGGGGTGGGGTAGTAAAAGCCGGCCGGAGACGATGAAAAGTCTGGGCCGCGCAAAAATTGCTTGTGGGTCCGCGATATCGAAGGGCTGGTCCCGTTGAACGTGCAGAGGTCCACAAGAAGAAAAATTAGTCACTGGCTCCTCTTGCGATTAAGTCCTGCAAGGATTAATAGCGGCCATGAAGAAAAGACGAGGCTGCGTGGCGGCTGTGATGAGGGCAGAGGGACTGGCGTGTTGACTTAAGGTTCAGGCGTAACCCTAAAGCCTCGGGAACCGCAGACAGCTGAATTCCCCTTGTGTGCCGTGGCTAAGACCATAAAATCCAGTGAGCAAGCTGCGTGCCTCAGGTGAACGAGCAAGCCTGAAGGGCCAGTGCGCAGCGGAAGGAAGGCGGTCAGAAAAGCCGTATTTGTCCCGTGCGTGGTGTGCGCCGTCCTCGTAACTCCCCGGTGCGTGTGCCGGGGTCCCGTGCGTGGGTGGGCCGCTGGAGAGGAGAACCAGGGTCAGGGAGCTTGCTGGAGATCATCCCTGTTGTCTGTTGCGTTGTTTGGTCGTGGTGCGTTGGAGCGGTGCGAGGAAAGTAGACGCTCTTGTCCCTCGCTCGGTCATGGTGCGTTCAGGTCCACGTGTGCTCCGTCGGCCATGGGAGTCGCCGTCGCAGAGAAAGGACGAGGTACATGCGCTCTCGAGTGGAGGAGCTGTGAGCGCGGCCGGTCCAGCGTGGATGTGCCGATCTAGGCGTGCAGATCTCACCATGAAACGTTGCTCAGCTTTCCCGGTCGTGGGTGTTCTCCGTGGAGTTTCGGCTGGAAACTCCGTTGCGGTCTCCCTGGAGCAGAAGGGAGGGCAGATCAGTCAGGCTGCCGCGTTCGCTTGTCGTCGGAGAAACACCGCCGGGCGTTGCGTTCGCTGGCAGCGTGTTCGTTTCAGCGTCGGGTCACCAGTGCGGCGGCATGAAATAAAGCGGCGTTGTTGGAGGTTTTAAGTAGAGTTTATTATATCATACCACCGTCACGGGATCCCCTCTCCAGCCCAAGTGTGTGCAGGCCGGAGTGGGATCCTCTGGCTCTCAGAGAAGGAGAGGAGAGGCGGACACGTGTGTGTCCTACAGCAGAAGTTGAGAGAGAGAGCATGGATTTCAGTCAGCTTAAATACCAGTTACAAACAATGCATGAAAGGCATTCACAGCAGGGAGTATGGCATTTGCATTTGAGAGGCATACATCACAACAGGCAGATTTGCTAGACTGTGCTCTAGGTGCAGAACAAAGGGGTTAACAGGCACATCTACATATTGATCTGAGTCTATGGGTCACAGTAAGGACAGGACGCATGAACACAATACATGAAAGGTGACATTATCACAGTAGTGTAGCGGAAAAAACCAGGAGTAGCGAGTTGTCTGTCCTTAGTCTGTTTGTGGGGGTTTTCCCAAACCGCCACTACCGGGTTTAAATATGCTGAAGGTAACTGAGCCCAGGTATGAAGTTCCTTGTTGTGCCCACTTCAGCCAGAAAATAATACCATCATTTTAAGAAAAAGCTAACTCTGTTAATGCTGCCCTTGAGGGCAGTGTTTTTCAGGGGTGCCCTGGTTTGTTCAGATTTTTGTGGAACATTATTTAATTTAACTTCTTAATTGTCCAAAAATTGCAAATAATTTGCTGTTGTGCATAGGTGCCTTCAGAACCTATATACAACAATGACAAATTATTGATCAGTTAACAAGTGAAATTAGATAATTAATTTCCCACAGAAACCTGAACATTCCAGAGCACCCTGGTTAAAAACACTGCTTCAGGCAATAAGAAACTTTAATTTCCTAAAAACAAAAGAATAATTCAGACTATTCAGATTTCTATTGTTGCACTTGTCTGCATTGTTCATTTGCTAAAAGAGAATTTATTTGTTTTATTGTATACATTTAATTTATTGGAGAATTAACTGCTGGCAGTTTGCAGGGTTTTTTTTGTCAAAGCTGTTCCCGCTTAAACAAAAGATAAGCAGTTTTATGTTTTGCATTTTGTTTCTTTACTGTACCGAAAATGAACCGAACCGTGACCTTAAAATCAAGGTACATCCCGAACCATGATTTTTAGCGGACCGTTACACCCCTAGTATACAGGTACATCTCAAAAAATTAGAATATCATGATAAAGTTCAATATTTTTTGTCACTCATTTCAGAAAGTGAAACCCATATATTATATAGATTCATTGCACAGAGAGTGATATATTTCAAGTGTTTATTTATTTTAATTTTGATGATTATGGCTTACAGCCCATGAAAACCCCAAATTCAGTTTCTCAAAAAATTAGAATATTACATAAAATTAATTTTAAGAAATAGTTTTTTAAAAGAAATGTTGGCCGACTGAAAAGTATGTCCATGTACACACTGAATACTTGGTCAGGGCTCCTTTTGGATGAATTACTGTATCAGTGGCTATGTTTACATGGACACAAGTAACCAGATTAAAAGCCTGATTGGAGACTTCCGGTTATGGCAGCCACGTAGGAAGACGTGTTTCACACTGCTCTGCTCCTAAAAATAAAAAGTAGGCTAAAACTCTCTTAATTGGAACAAAAACCTATCCCAGCGTTTAGGTGCGGATATGGTAAAGACCAAGGCTGGGAAATCAGGCGGAGGAAAAAGTAATTCGACAAAACAATCCAAACTAACAGACTTCCATGCTCGTGACGAAGCAGAAAAAACTCCAGAGACTATGGCAGAGGATGGAGCCAGCGGCGGAGCGGTAACTACTGAGGAGGGGACGAGTGCGGTGCTCGCTGCCATCAGCTCCATGAGAGCAGAATTTTCGTCTAAATTTGATGGAATTATAGCAGCGATAGAAGGAATGAGAAAGGAAATAAATGACTGTTTGGAACGAGTATCGCAGGCGGAGCTCCAAATTTCAAGCACTGAAGATGACGTCACCAGCCTACAATTACTGGAATTAAAATGGAAACGTCTGGAAGATAACGTTCTAGACTTAGAATCCCGCTCGCGACGGAATAATTTGAGGCTGGTGGGCCTCCCGGAGGGAACGGAGGGACGGGATTCATGTTCCTTTTTGGAAAAGTGGATTCCAGAAGCGCTGAACAACACGGACCTGCAGTCATCGGTCGTCTTAGAGAGCGCTCACTGAATTGGCCCACCGAGAGATAATAAGACACCACCGAGGACGCTGATTATGAAGTTCCTCAACTACAGAGACAAGATGACGGTCACCAACGCGGCGCGAGCTAAAGGGGAAATTAAATACCAGGATCAACAGGTGCGGTTCTACCCAGATTTGGCCACAGGAATTCAACAATTAAGGAAACAGTTTGACCCCGCCCGCGAAGAGCTGCGCAACCTCGGGATTCGTCACGGAGTGATTCATCCAGCAAGACTGCTGGTCACATATAAAGGGAGAACCCACATCTTCAAGACCCCTCAAGAGGTGCAGGAGCTCATTAAGCAGATCCAAGAGGAGACTGGTGGGAGCTAAGCATGAACATGACAAAGGTAGAACATTTAAGCATTTGTACAGGCATCTGATTGATCTGAAACATATAACATGTCTACAAAATACAGACTGTATTATAAAAAAAAACAAAAAAAAAGCTATGATGTACAAAGTTGCTATAAAACTTTGAAGTTATGTTGAAAAAACTACAGAAGAGAGTTAATGTCATTAAAAATAGTAGTAGAGTCAGGGTGATTGAGAGGAGAAAGAGAGAGTGGTTTGACTGATCCTCGCAGGTGTGGAACAGTCACTAGCTATAACGGGAGACGGAATTTTTTTGATTTTGGGGGGGAATACCACAAATGTGGGGAAAGGGAATTTGTTTTTGAGTAGTTTGTAGGATGAATGTTCAACCATCCATGTTTTTGCTTCTTTGTATGAGCATGTTTATATTGCAAGGTAATCTCAAACTCCTTATTGTCACGCCGCGCCATTCATCAGCGGCGCCACCTGCTCACACACCTGCTAATCATCAGCGGCGAGGGATAAAAGCCGCCTCGCCCTGAGCTTCGGCCTGAAGCCGTTAGACTTCATCGCCTTCCATGCGAAGCATCAACTCTCTCTTCAGCATCACGCTAAGCGGTAAGAAGATTCCTTACCTTACCTTTCCCAGTCTGCTCCCCTGTGCACAGGTGGATTCCTCGGCGGCGGACAACTCCGTCCCTCGTCCTTCCTCGCTGCTGCACCGAGTCCTGCAGGTGACTGTCTCCCGGGGTTCCGTCCTTGAAGTGCCTGCCATCAGTCTAACACAAGTAAGCTTCTCTCCCTCGCCTATTCTCCTCCTGTATTGGTGTGTGCCCGTCACCCTGTGTCTGTTCTTTCCCATAGGGTTGCCGGCTGAACGGTCTCCTGCCTCTGTCCCCGAAGCAGACGCCACCACCAATACATTTACATTCCGCTGACACATACCCATACACCCCTGTTGTTAATAAACAGTTTGAACTACTCTGAGCCCGTGTGTGTGCGTCTCCTGAGCCGAACGTTATGTCAGTACGGCTTCAGCAGAGCGGCTCAGCAGACGGCGGGCTCGCACACCGGCTTACCACTCTCGAGGTTCGGGTGGATCAAATTGCTTATCAGCAGCAGGTGATTCTAAACCAACTCATTAACATCACTAACCGATTGGACCGCCTGGACCCCCAACAGCCGTTCCCCCCGGCTCACCAGGGTGGCGCAGCTCCTGCTGTTCCAGCGGCCGTCCAGCCGGCTCCATTGGCACCGGCTCGGCTCACGCCGATTCCAACCCCCGCCCGCTTTAGCGGAAAGCTCGGCGGAGCGCGGGGGTTCATTATGCAGTGTGAGTCCGTGTTCCACCGTGTGCCCGGAGACTTTCCCTCGGATCACAGCCGAATTGGCTACATAAGGAATCTCCTGGAGGGGCGCGCGTTAACTTGGACCTACGCCATAATGGCGAAGCCCAGTTACGCCACCCTCACCTATGACCAGTTCGTGGCACGCTTCCTGGAGGTCTTTGACCATTCCCGAACCGAGACGGTCCAAGTCGATCGGCTTCTCGCTCTCCAGCAGGGAAGCCGGTCGGCAGCGGACTATGCGGTCGACTACCGGGTAGCGGCGGAGGAATTGGGCTGGGACGAACGCTTCCTCTGTGGCCTGTTTCTCCGCAGCCTGAATGATGATCTGAGGGATGAACTGGCTGGTCGGGATATCCCTGGGACGCTAGCTGAGCTAACTTCACTCGCCATCAGCTTGGATAACAGGCTGCGTGAGCGCTCCTCTGGACGGAAGTCGTCTACTTCTCGCCCTCGGGGAGCCTCGTTGCGCCTGCCCCAAGCTCGCCCCCTGGCGACGCCGCCGCCATCGCGCCCCGAGGAGTCGGAGCCGATGGTGACGGGCTGGACAAAGCTCTCCCCGGCAGAGAGACAACGCCGCCGTGAGTTGAATCTCTGCATGTATTGCGGAGATAATCAACACACGGTGGAGCTTTGTCCACAAAAGCCAAACGGCGGGGTCCGCGAGTCACTGTAGGGGGCCTCGCGGACGTCAATCGGTTAAGTCCCCTTACCCAATTGAAGCTGCCCATCCGTTTTTGCCACACTCCCACTGGGCATCTCACCCACGCACTGGTGGATTCGGGTGCAGAAGGCAACTTTAGTTCACAAAGCCTGGCAACCCGTTTGGGCATTCGCTGTCAGGCACTGAAGAATCCCATCTCCCTTGTTAACCTCTCCCGTGCCTCCCTTGGGAGAGTATCACACCAAACTATCCCCGTTCCGGTCATCATCTCGGGAAATCACCGGGAGGAGATGACCTTCTATGTCCTTCCCAACTCTGTGTCGCCCGTCATCCTGAGGTATCCCTGGCTTCGCCTTCACAACCCGGTCCTGGATTGGAAATCAGCTGGGATATCGGCATGGAGTACATTCTGCATGGGCACCTGCCTTCAGTCCGCTGCCTGCTCTCCGTCCGCTCCTCCCCCTGCGACGGACGCTGCACCCCCGGACTTGTCTCTGGTGCCTCCGGAATTTCACGACCTGGGTATGGTGTTCAGCAAAGCGAAAGCTATGTCTCTCCCCCCTCATCGGCCCTATGACTGTGCCATCAACCTCCGCCAGGGGGCTCCCTTACCTTCTGGTCGCCTTTACAGCCTGTCCGCGCCGGAGAAGGAGACGATGAACGCCTACCTGAAGGAGTCATTAAGTGCTGGGATAATCCGCCCATCATCGTCACCCGTGGGGGCAGGGTTCTTCTTCGTGGGAAAGAAGGATGGGTCCCTCCGCCCTTGTATCGACTACCGGGCCCTCAACGATATCACGGAGAAGGACCGTTACACCCTGCCTCTCATGGATACTGCTTTCCACTCCCTCCAGGGGGCGACCTGGTTCACCAAGCTGGATCTACGCAGCGCTTACCACCTCGTCCGGATCCGGGAGGGAGATGAGTGGAAAACAGCCTTCCGTACCCCGAACGGCCACTTTGAGTACCTGGTGATGCCGTTCGGGTTGACCAACGCTCCTGCAGTCTTCCAGCGCCTCATTAATGACGTCCTCCGGGACTTCATCGGCCTTTTCGTGTTCGTCTACCTGGACGATATCCTCATCTTCTCCAAGTCCAGGGACGAGCACCAGGTCCACGTGAGGCGGGTCCTCCAAAGGCTGCTGGAGAATCGTCTGTACGTAAAGGCAGAAAAGTGTGAATTTTACGCCAGGAGTACGTCCTTCCTGGGGTTCATCATCGCCCACGATAAGGTGCTCCCTGACCCAGAGAAGGTAAAGGCGGTGGTGGAATGGCCTACACCTGCATCCCGGAAGCAGGTGCAGCAATTTGTTGGCTTCGCCAATTTCTACCGCCGCTTTGTCCCCAACTTCAGTACCATCGTTGGACCACTGACCCGCCTCACGTCCCCGAAGGTCCCGTTCCGGTGGACCGAAGAGGTCGCTGCCGCCTTTGAGGCGCTGAAGGCGGAATTCTCCTCCTCCCAGGTCCTTCGCCAGGTCGACCCCGCGCTGCAGTGCATCGTAGAGGTAGACGCTTCGGACACGGGAGTGGGAGCAGTGCTGTCCCAGCGGTCGCCGGACGATGGCGCCAAACGACCCTGCGCCTTCTTCTCCCGGCGCTTGTCCCCGGCGGAGAGAAATTACGATGTGGGGGACAGAGAGCTCCTGGCCATCAAACTCGCCCTGCAGGAATGGCGTCACTGGCTGGAGGGGGCGAACCTGCTGTTTGTGGTCCTTACGGACCACAAGAACTTAGAATATCTACGATCTGCCAAGCGCCTGAACGCCTGCCAGGCGCGTTGGTCTTTGTTCTTCGCCAGGTTCCAATTTTCAATCACCTTCAGGCCTGGCTCTAAGAACGGCCTGCCTGACGCCCTCTCCAGGCAGTTCACTCCCGTGGAGTCGGAGGAGGCGCCCCACTCCATCCTGCCCAGGTCGTGCGTCGTGGGAGCCATCTCGTGGGACATCAAGAGCAAGATCCGGAAGGCACAGGAGGTGGAACCTGACCCTGGCGGCGGACCGGAGGGGAGGCTGTTCGTGCCATCCGCGGTCCGAGGAGAGGTCATCCACTGGCTACACACCTCCAAGCTCACCTGTCACCCTGGCACCTCCTGGATGATAGATCTCCTCCAACGGTCCTTTTGGTGGCCAGGCCTGCGGAGGGATGCAGCCCGCTACGCCCGGGCTTGCCCAATCTGTGCCACCTGCAAGTCAGGAAATGCCCCTCCAGCGGGTCTGCTCCAGCCCCTGCCCGTCCCTGGCAGGCCCTGGTCATACATCGCGTTGGATTTCGTCACCGGACTCCCTGTCTCCAACTCCTATGACACCATCCTGACCATCGTGGACCGCTTCTCCAAGGCCGTGCACTTCGTCCCTCTGCGAGGCCTCCCTACTGCCCTGGAGACGGCGGACCTCCTCATCCAACACGTGGTCAGGCTGCACGGGATTCCGGTGGACGTGGTCTCGGACCGGGGCCCCCAGTTTTCATCTGAGGTTTGGAGGTCTTTCTGCAACGCCATCGGAGCCAAGGTGAGCCTCTCCTCCGGCCATCACCCCCAATCCAACGGGCAGTGTGAGAGGACCAACCAGGAGCTGGAGGCTGCGCTCCGCTGTGTGTCCAGATCCAAACCCACGTCCTGGAGCAACCATCTTGCCTGGGTTGAATATGCCCACAACACCGCTCGCTCTTCTGCTACAGGGATGTCCCCCTTCAAAGCGTCCCTGGGTTACGACCCCCCGCTGTTTCCGGAGCAGGAGAGTGAGGTAACTGTCCCGTCAGTTAGGGCCCATCTCAGGCAGTTCCGCTCCACCTGGACTGCCGCGCGCAATGCGCTATTACGCACAGCGGAGCGCAACAGGACTGTGGCGGACCGGCGTAGAAGACCTGCCCCGGCGTACAGAGTTGGGCAACTTGTTTACGTTTCCACCCAGGACGTCACTTTAAAAGGCGAGAGGAGAAAGCTGGCACAGCGCTTCATGGGTCCCTATCCCATCACCCAGATCATCAACCCGGTGGCTGTGCGCGTGGCTATTCCCCCCTCCCTCCGCATTCATCCCACTTTCCACGTGTCGAAGGTGAAGCTGGCAGTCACTGACCCCCTTTGCCCTCCTCCTGCCGCGCAACCCGCGCCCCGGATGATTGGTGGCCATCCGGCCTGGTCCGCCTCCTCCATCCTGGACTCTCGGCGCCGGGGTCGTGGGTTGCAATACTTGGTGGACTGGGAGGGCTATGAGCCCGAGCATCGACAGTGGGTGCCCCCGTCGTTTGTGTTGGACCCATCGCTCATCGCGGACTTCCACCGAGCGCACCCGGATAAGCCATCGCCAGGAGGCGCTGCTAGAGGGGGGAGTACTGTCACGCCGCGCCATTCATCAGCGGCGCCACCTGCTCACACACCTGCTAATCATCAGCGGCGAGGGATAAAAGCCGCCTCGCCCTGAGCTTCGGCCTGAAGCCGTTAGACTTCATCGCCTTCCATGCGAAGCATCAACTCTCTCTTCAGCATCACGCTAAGCGGTAAGAAGATTCCTTACCTTACCTTCCCCAGTCTGCTCCCCTGTGCACAGGTGGATTCCTCGGCGGCGGACAACTCCGTCCCTCGTCCTTCCTCGCTGCTGCACCGAGTCCTGCAGGTGACTGTCTCCCGGGGTTCCGTCCTTGAAGTGCCTGCCATCAGTCTAACACAAGTAAGCTTCTCTCCCTCGCCTATTCTCCTCCTGTATTGGTGTGTGCCCGTCAACCTGTGTCTGTTCTTTCCCATAGGGTTGCCGGCTGAACGGTCTCCTGCCTCTGTCCCCGAAGCAGACGCCACCACCAATACATTTACATTCCGCTGACACATACCCATACACCCCTGTTGTTAATAAACAGTTTGAACTACTCTGAGCCCGTGTGTGTGCGTCTCCTGAGCCGAACGTTATGTCAGTACGGCTTCAGCAGAGCGGCTCAGCAGACGGCGGGCTCGCGCACCGGCTTACCACTCTCGAGGTTCGGGTGGATCAAATTGCTTATCAGCAGCAGGTGATTCTAAACCAACTCATTAACATCACTAACCGATTGGACCGCCTGGACCCCCAACAGCCGTTCCCCCCGGCTCACCAGGGTGGCGCAGCTCCTGCTGTTCCAGCGGCCGTCCAGCCGGCTCCATTGGCACCGGCTCGGCTCACGCCGATTCCAACCCCCACCCGCTTTAGCGGAAAGCTCGGCGGAGCGCGGGGGTTCATTATGCAGTGTGAGTCCGTGTTCCACCGTGTGCCCGGAGACTTTCCCTCGGATCACAGCCGAATTGGCTACATAGGGAATCTCCTGGAGGGGCGCGCGTTAACTTGGACCTACGCCATAATGGCGAAGCCCAGTTACGCCACCCTCACCTATGACCAGTTCGTGGCACGCTTCCTGGAGGTCTTTGACCATTCCCGAACCGAGACGGTCCAAGTCGATCGGCTTCTCGCTCTCCAGCAGGGAAGCCGGTCGGCAGCGGACTATGCGGTCGACTACCGGGTAGCGGCGGAGGAATTGGGCTGGGACGAACGCTTCCTCTGTGGCCTGTTTCTCCGCAGCCTGAATGATGATCTGAGGGATGAACTGGCTGGTCAGGATATCCCTGGGACGCTAGCTGAGCTAACTTCACTCGCCATCAGCTTGGATAACAGGCTGCGTGAGCGCTCCTCTGGACGGAAGTCGTCTACTTCTCGCCCTCGGGGAGCCTCGTTGCGCCTGCCCCAAGCTCGCCCCCTGGCGACGCCGCCGCCATCGCGCCCCGAGGAGTCGGAGCCGATGGTGACGGGCTGGACAAAGCTCTCCCCGGCAGAGAGACAACGCCGCCGTGAGTTGAATCTCTGCATGTATTGCGGAGATAATCAACACACGGTGGAGCTTTGTCCACAAAAGCCAAACGGCGGGGTCCGCGAGTCACTGTAGGGGGCCTCGCGGACGTCAATCGGTTAAGTCCCCTTACCCAATTGAAGCTGCCCATCCGTTTTTGCCACACTCCCACTGGGCATCTCACCCACGCACTGGTGGATTCGGGTGCAGAAGGCAACTTTAGTTCACAAAGCCTGGCAACCCGTTTGGGCATTCGCTGTCAGGCACTGAAGAATCCCATCTCCCTTGTTAACCTCTCCCGTGCCTCCCTTGGGAGAGTATCACACCAAACTATCCCCGTTCCGGTCATCATCTCGGGAAATCACCGGGAGGAGATGACCTTCTATGTCCTTCCCAACTCTGTGTCGCCCGTCATCCTGAGGTATCCCTGGCTTCGCCTTCACAACCCGGTCCTGGATTGGAAATCAGCTGGGATATCGGCATGGAGTACATTCTGCATGGGCACCTGCCTTCAGTCCGCTGCCTGCTCTCCGTCCGCTCCTCCCCCTGCGACGGACGCTGCACCCCCGGACTTGTCTCTGGTGCCTCCGGAATTTCACGACCTGGGTATGGTGTTCAGCAAAGCGAAAGCTATGTCTCTCCCCCCTCATCGGCCCTATGACTGTGCCATCAACCTCCGCCAGGGGGCTCCCTTACCTTCTGGTCGCCTTTACAGCCTGTCCGCGCCGGAGAAGGAGACGATGAACGCCTACCTGAAGGAGTCATTAAGTGCTGGGATAATCCGCCCATCATCGTCACCCGTGGGGGCAGGGTTCTTCTTCGTGGGAAAGAAGGATGGGTCCCTCCGCCCTTGTATCGACTACCGGGCCCTCAACGATATCACGGAGAAGGACCGTTACACCCTGCCTCTCATGGATACTGCTTTCCACTCCCTCCAGGGGGCGACCTGGTTCACCAAGCTGGATCTACGCAGCGCTTACCACCTCGTCCGGATCCGGGAGGGAGATGAGTGGAAAACAGCCTTCCGTACCCCGAACGGCCACTTTGAGTACCTGGTGATGCCGTTCGGGTTGACCAACGCTCCTGCAGTCTTCCAGCGCCTCATTAATGACGTCCTCCGGGACTTCATCGGCCTTTTCGTGTTCGTCTACCTGGACGATATCCTCATCTTCTCCAAGTCCAGGGACGAGCACCAGGTCCACGTGAGGCGGGTCCTCCAAAGGCTGCTGGAGAATCGTCTGTACGTAAAGGCAGAAAAGTGTGAATTTTACGCCAGGAGTACGTCCTTCCTGGGGTTCATCATCGCCCACGATAAGGTGCTCCCTGACCCAGAGAAGGTAAAGGCGGTGGTGGAATGGCCTACACCTGCATCCCGGAAGCAGGTGCAGCAATTTGTTGGCTTCGCCAATTTCTACCGCCGCTTTGTCCCCAACTTCAGTACCATCGTTGGACCACTGACCCGCCTCACGTCCCCGAAGGTCCCGTTCCGGTGGACCGAAGAGGTCGCTGCCGCCTTTGAGGCGCTGAAGGCGGAATTCTCCTCCTCCCGGGTCCTTCGCCAGGTCGACCCCGCGCTGCAGTGCATCGTAGAGGTAGACGCTTCGGACACGGGAGTGGGAGCAGTGCTGTCCCAGCGGTCGCCGGACGATGGCGCCAAACGACCCTGCGCCTTCTTCTCCCGGCGCTTGTCCCCGGCGGAGAGAAATTACGATGTGGGGGACAGAGAGCTCCTGGCCATCAAACTCGCCCTGCAGGAATGGCGTCACTGGCTGGAGGGGGCGAACCTGCCGTTTGTGGTCCTTACGGACCACAAGAACTTAGAATATCTACGATCTGCCAAGCGCCTGAATGCCTGCCAGGCGCGTTGGTCTTTGTTCTTCGCCAGGTTCCAATTTTCAATCACCTTCAGGCCTGGCTCTAAGAACGGCCTGCCTGACGCCCTCTCCAGGCAGTTCACTCCCGTGGAGTCGGAGGAGGCGCCCCACTCCATCCTGCCCAGGTCGTGCGTCGTGGGAGCCATCTCGTGGGACATCAAGAGCAAGATCCGGAAGGCACAGGAGGTGGAACCTGACCCTGGCGGCGGACCGGAGGGGAGGCTGTTCGTGCCATCCGCGGTCCGAGGAGAGGTCATCCACTGGCTACACACCTCCAAGCTCACCTGTCACCCTGGCACCTCCTGGATGATAGATCTCCTCCAACGGTCCTTTTGGTGGCCAGGCCTGCGGAGGGATGCAGCCCGCTACGCCCGGGCTTGCCCAATCTGTGCCACCTGCAAGTCGGGAAATGCCCCTCCAGCGGGTCTCCTGCCTCTGTGCCCGAAGCAGACGCCACCACCAATACATTTACATTCCGCTGACACACACCCATACACCCCTGTTGTTAATAAATAGTTTGAACTACTCTGAGCCTGTGTGTGTGCGTCTCCTGAGCCGAACGTTATGTCACTTATTGATCATAGATCAAAGCGTTAATCTTAATTTAACTTCATGAATTTGCAGAGGTCTACAAAATCTTAAAAAACTTAAACAAGTTATGAATAAAATAAAAGACATAGATTCAAAAATTGTATTTTTTACAAGAAACTCATCTAATAGAGGAGGATGTAAAAAGAATTAGGAGAAGATGGCAAAGAAATGTGTTCACCTCATCATTTTCATCCCGAGCCAGGGGAGTTATGATTCTCATACATAAAACAGTCCCATTTCAAGAGAAAAATGTAATTGGAGACAAATTAGGAAGATATCTAATCATCCAAGGATCTTTGTTATTAGAAAATATAAATCTGGTGAACTTATATGGTCCCAATACTGATGATCAAAACTTCTTCGTTAATTTATTCCTTACTTTATCATCACTTACAGGGAAACATATAATAGCAGGGGATTTTAATTGTACATTGAGTCCCAGTATAGATAGATCAACAGGACTGGACTGTACGCACAATGGATGCAGGATGACCATTAATCATTTTATGAAAGAATTGAGATTGCTAGATATATGGAGAGAAATGAAACCACAAGTCAAAGCCTATTCTTGTTATTCTAATATCGATAAGACATTCTCAAGTATTGACTACTTTTTGATCTCCACAGAATTAAGGTCCAAGATTCAAAACTGTTTCTATGATAACATTGTGATCTCTGATCATGCACCCTGCTGTCTAATATATGTAGATAAGAAACTGACAAAGGTTCCTGGTAGGTGGCATTTTCAGCATAAATGGCTTCAGGATGAGGAATTTGTTAAGTACATAGAAAAACAGATGAGTTTTTTGATATTAATACTACACAAACATCAGCATGTATAAAGTGGGAGGCTTTCAAAGCTTTTATTAGGGGGCATATTATTAGTTATACAGGTTCAAAATCTAAGAAGACTCGAGAGGAGAGAGTCCAGTTGGAACGTAAAATAAAAATTCTTCAAGAAAAAGTGTATGCAGGAAGTAACCCACAGTTAGAGAACGAATTACTGATTCTGAGAGCTGAATATGACAAAAAATCAGCGAATAGAGCTGCCTCGAGTCTTCTAAGATTGAAGCAAACTTTTTATGAACAAGGTGAAAAATCAGGAAAATTATTGGCATGGCAGATTAAACAATCAGAATTTAAAACACCAATTACCAGTATTATAAGTAACGGACAGGCAGTTACTGTCACGCTGCGCCGCTCATCAGCGGCGCCACCTGCACGCACACCTGCACATCATCAGCGGTGAGGAATATAAGCCGCCTCGCCCTGAGCTTCGGCCTGAAGCCGTCAGACTTCGCTACTCATCATCGTGAGTCAAACCTTTCCTTCAGCACGACGCTTTTGGTAAGAAGCCCTTACCTCCTTTCTTTCCAGTCTGCTCCCCTGTGCACAGGTGGATTCCTCGGCGGCGGACAACGCCTCTCCCTCGCCATTCCTCGCTCCTGCACCGAGCCCTGCAGGTGGCTGTCTTCCGGGTCCCGTCCTTGTGGTGCCAGTCATCTGTCCCTTGCAAGTAAGCTCCTCTCTCGCTCATTCTCCTCCTGTGTTGGTGTGTGCCCGTCACCCTGTGTCCTTGTGCTCTTTCCCATAGGGTTGCCGGCTGTACGGTCTCCTGCCTCTGTGCCCGAAGCAGACGCCGCCACCAATACATTTACATCCCACAGACACACATCCATTCACCCCTGTTGCTAATAAACTATTTGAACTTCTCTGAGCCTGTGTGTGTGCGTCTCCTGAGCCGTGCGTTATGTCAGTTATAGATCCTTTAGAAATTAATAGTGCCTTTAGAGATTATTATGAAAAACTATATGATACAAAAAATGAAACTGACTTAACAAAACTAAATGGGTTTTTGGGTGGATTATCTATACCGTGTATTCCAAATGAAAACAGGGAGATACTGGAGTCTAAAATTAGTCAAGAAGAAGATGGACAAGCCATTGATAACATGAAATCAGGAAAAAGAGCAGGACCAGATGGTCTTCCAGTTGACCTCTATAAAAAATTTAAGAATAAATTAATAAAACCACTTTTGGAAATGGTTTTAGAAGCATTTCAAAATAGTAATTTACCACCATACATGAATAATGCCTTAATTATATTGTTGCCAAAACCAGGTAAACCCCCTAATAAATGTGAAAACATGAGACCAATAAGCCTATTAAATGCTGACCTTAAGATAATCTGTAAAATTTTAGCAAGACGACTACAAGAAATATTTCCAAATATTATTAACCGAGATCAGAATGGCTTTATAATGGGAAGACAAGGCTTCCATAATGTAAGAAGACTATTTAATATTATTTATTCCAATAAAGAAGCACCGGATACAGCTCTCCTATCATTGGACGCCGAAAAGGCCTTTGATAGGGTCAAATGGCCCTATCTTTTTGAAGTCCTACAAAGGTTTGGACTTGGAAATAATTTCATAAAATGGGTTCAGATAATATACAATAATGCTACAGCAAAAATCCTAACAAACAGCAATATCTCAAAATCAATAAAAATCAATAGAGGATGTTGACAAGGCTGTCCACTTTCACCCTTATTGTTTACTATGGCAATTGAACCTTTAGCGATGGCAGTACGTTTACATCCACAAATATATGGAATTAAAGTAGGACCAACAGAACATAAAATCTCCCTGTATGCCGATGACATAATTTTGTTTATGTCGAATTTTAAAAAATCAATTCCGACCTTGTTAAATTTAATAATGAACTTTGGGGAAATATCAGGATATAAAATAAATAAAGGTAAATCTTCAATATTAATGCTAAATGAGACCCAGAGAAATCACCCAGCTCCTGAAGTAAATCAATTCAATGTTGTAAATCAGTTTAAATATTTAGGAATTCAAATTGTGCCTAAGCTAGAATCAGTCGCCAATGCCAACTATGAAGCCTTAATGACAGATATTAATGAGTTACTTCAGAGATGGATGTCACTACCAATGTCGATGATCGGGAGAATTAATATACTAAAAAGTAATATCTTACCAAAAATACTTTATTTATTTCAATACATTCCTTTACCACCACCTTCAGATCTATTCTCAAGAATTAAAAAAAAGTTAGTGGAATTTATATGGAACAATAGGAAGGCTAGATTACGTTTGTCCTTACTATATTTACCATTTGATCGTGGAGGTCTGAAATGTCCAAACTTTATGTTGTATTACTGGTCAGCACAACCGAGATCTATGACATATTATTTTTCATCAAATGATCTCCCTCACTGGACTGAAATAGAATCATACAATTTACCTTTACCTCTTCCCTTATTCATATACTCAGACTCGGCTAAAAAATTACAGAAACAAGTTAAAAATCCAATTGTAAAGCACATGATCAAAATATGGTGTGAAACCAAAAAATATTTAAAAGAACCACATTTATTGTCACAATTTAGCCCAATATGGGGTAATCAATATTTTACACCAGGGAGAGCAGATGCTGTATTTAAAGTATGGAATTTAAAAGGGATTCAAAAGATTCAAGACTTATATTTGTCACGTTCAGATAACATAATGTCTTTTGAAGAACTGAGGATCAAATTCAATCTTAATAGAACACATTTTTTTAAATATCTTCAGCTTAGGAATTTTATTCAATCAAATCAAAATAATGCTCTCACCCGACCTACTTATTCATCCTTGGAAAAAAATTTTGACGAAAGATAGTAAGAGAAAGGGTATTATTTCAGAGTTTTATAACTCATTGACACTATTCTCAAGTGAAAACTCACAGAAAAGACTGAATTATTGGAAAGAAGACCTGCAAATTGAAATTTCAGAAGAACAATGGGAATTGGCTTGTACAGAAGCTCAAACCAAATCAATAAATTTACGTCTTAAATTGATACATTTTAAATGGTTAATGCGGATGTATGTTACACCAGTGGAGTTAAATAGATATAACAAAAACATACCAGATACATGCACAAAATGTATGGAAAGTAAAGGAACCCTATTTCACTGTTTATGGGAATGTAGAAAAACCAGAATGTTTTGGGAAGAGGTGAGGGTAACAATTGAAAAAATAATTTCAAAACAATTCACATTGAACCCTAAACTGTTTTTGTTGGGTCTGTATCCAGAAAAGCTTAACTTTAATAAGAGTGAAAGAGCATTCATAGACCTCAGTTTGCTTAATGCCAAAAAATGTATTGCACTACTGTGGAAAAAGACTCATAGACCAGATGTGACTTAGTGGTTAAGACAGATGTTAACAAACCTTCCACTAGAAAGAATAACATACATACTGAAATCAAAGGAAAATGTGTTTGAGAATATATGGAGACCTTTCATTGATTATGTAAAGAAATTAAACATAACTTCTGAAGAAGAAGGTGAATGGTGTGTGTGGACCTTGCAAATTCCAATTTGGTGAATGTATAATATGTATACTTATGTAATAGATTACCTAGACTAAACAGAGGAGCATTGTTGATGACTTGCCTTTGTTAATGGTTGTTGGTGTTTTAAGTACATTTTTTTTTTGTAGTTAGTGTTTTTTGTTTTTTGGGGTTTTTATTTTAATTACTTTAGTGTTAGTCTTTGATTGTTTGTGCCATGTTTGTAAAAAAAAAAAAAGGTTCAATAAAAAATATTGTGGAAAAAAAAAAGCCTGATTGGAATAAAAATGCTTCATGTAAACACGGCAATCTGAATATTCTAACCCGATCACGCTCATTCGGATCAAAATTTCATTCCGATTGAGAGGGGTGGGTTATGCCGATTGTTAATCCAAATGGTGCGCATGAAAACACTTATTCCAAACGTAGGGCAGAAAATATGTTTACTGCGCATGTCTGTACACCAGCCGCAAGTCGACGTGACGTATTTCCGCCTTAGCAGCAGCTAGCGGAAAACCTAGCGGGAGTAAAACAAAGCTGGTCTGTATCGTCTTGCTGTCTCTCTCTGTTCATCATATGCAGAAGTATGTACTTGTAGCTTCATTACGGAGATCAGCAGAAGCAAAAGTACAGTCTGAATAACACAATACAGGTCCATTTCGACACAAAACGGGGCTTGCTAACGCCGGAAGTTGCTTCTTCTACTATTTTCAGAATGTCGAAATGTCGATGTGCGCACGTCAAAATGATTTATTCCAGTCAAACCTGTGACACATGGAAACGCACGTCCTAATCAGATCAGCTTTTTCAGGATCCATGTAAACAGTAAAATTCTGATCTGAATTGTAAACAGACTGAAGAAATTTTGCCCATGTAACTGTGGCCAATGTGGCGTGGCATGGAGGTGATCAGACTGTGGTACTGCTGAGGTGTTATGAAGGTCCAAGTTGCTTTGATAGTGACCTTCAGCTTGTCTGCATTGTTGAGTATGATGTCTCTCATCTTCCTCTTGACAATCCTCCATAGATTCTCTATGGGGTTTAGGTCAGGAAAGTTTGCTGGCCAATCAAACACAGTGATACCATGGTCATTAAACCAGATTTTGATACTTTTGGCAGTGTGGATGAGTGCCAAGTCCTGCTTGAAAATGAAATCAACTTCTCCATAAAGCTTGTCAGCAGAGGGACGCATGAAGTGCTCTAAAATTTCCTGGTAGACGACTGAGCTGACTTTGGTCTTGATAAAACACAGTGGACCAACACCAGCAGATGACATGGTTCCTCAAATCATCACTGACTGTGGAAACTTCACACTAAACCTCAAGCAACTTAGATTCTGTGCCTCTCCACTCTTTCTCCAGACTCTGGGACTTTGATTTCCAAATGAAATGCAAAATTTACTTTTATCTGAACAGAGGTCATCTGGTGGTGTTTTTCCACTGTGTTTTAACAAGACCAAAGTCAGCGCAGTCGTCTACCAGGACATTTTAGAGCGCTTCATGCGTCCCTCTGCTGACAAGCTTTGTGGAGAAGCTGATTTCATTTTCCAGCAGGACTTGGCACCCCCCCCCCCCACACACACACACACACGCACTCTCACTGCCAAAATTATAAAATCCTGGTTTAATGACCATGGCATCACTGTGTTTGATTGGCCAACAAACTCTCCTGACCTAAACCCCATAGAGAATCTATATAATATATGGGTTTCACTTTCTGAAATGAGTGACAAAAAATATTGAACTTTTTCATGATATTCTAATTTTTTGAGATGTACCTGTAGATACATGGACCGTACAAGCTGTGCAATGTAGGACTATCAGGTGCAGGGTGAAATGTGAGGTACCAATTAGACTGTAAGATGCAGTATGGCAGCACTGTTATGACCAAGATTCAACATTAGGGTGAGTTATTGTACAGTCAAATGGCATGTGGCAGGAAAGATTTCCTGTAGCTGACCGTTCAGCAGCAGAGCTGTAGCAATCTGCTGGAGAAAGTGCTCCAATGTCTGTCCAGTGTGTGGTGGAGGGGGTGATCAGGATTGTCCATGATGGATAACAGTTTGTTCAGTGTCCTCGTCTCCACCACATTCTCAAAAGTCTCTAGCCTGAGACCAATTACAGAACCAGCCTTCTTGATAATCGTTTCAAGTCTGTTGGTGTCATGAGCAGGGCTATGTTAGGCCCCCCCATGACTCGTGGCTGTAGTTTCCTGAAGTGTTGTTTATTGTGTTCAGCTGGCAGGCTGTTAAAGCCCCGTGCTGGGGCCCCTGGCCAGCCTACAGCCACATTCCTTCTATCTCTCTGCTAGACCAGCTGTCTGCCATCATCCCTTAGGGTTCACTCATGCACGCACACATTCACACACATTCATTCCCTCTCACTCATGCACGCACACACATTGCCATTCTTATTCACCCGTGCACTCTCTCATTATTCATCAGCTGCAGCCGCACCTGCTTCCACTTGCCACTCAGTAGTCTATGAGGGTATTTAATGTGTGGCAGTGTGATGGCTCAGCGCGGTGGCATCAGTCTACTGGGTCCTAGAGTTTTCTCCAGTCCATATTGGTGATGTGCAACATTTGATGCTCAGGCTCTTTCTCCCATCGGGGTGTTCCGTGGACTGCTTAAGGTATTGTCCAGAGCCCAGCTGCGCTCCGACACTTAGTAGTAAGTTGTCCTTATTTGTGAGTTACGTTGTCTCTTCCCATGACGTGACGTAACCCCTTCACTGCCTGTGGAGTTAATTTCCCTGTTTATCTGTTGTTTACCTGCTCGGACTGTTTTCATGGACACTGGTTAACTAATTCTCTGCCTGAATGTTTTTCATGGACATGTGTACCTCATGCCCTGTTTAATAAACCACACGCTACACTCGCACGTAGGCTTGTGTAATTTATTCGGTCTGCTGCATGACAATGCAGCAGCCATCACAGTTGGTGTCACTGGCTCTGATACTGCTACCCCAACAAACAAAGAAGATGGTGCTGGCAACAACGGCCTGATAGAAAAGCTCCAACATCTTGTCGCACACATTGAAGGATCTCAGCTTCCTCAGGAAGTAGAGTCTACTCATCCCCTCTCTGTACACAGCATCGGTGTTAGATTTCCAGACCAGTCCATTGTTGATCACAGCACCCAGGTATTTGTAGTCCTCCACTACCTCCACATCCTACCCCCAATCCGCAATGGCTGCGTAGGCGTCCTCTTCTTCCTGAAGTCAGTCATAATCTCTCTGGTCTTGCTGATGTTCAGCCTCAGGTGATTCTGCTCCATCCACTCCACAAACCTGTCTATCAGTGCACTGTACTCTCTCTCCTCTCCCCCTCTTATACACCCAACAACAGCCGAGTCATCAGAGAATTTCTGCAGGTGGCATGATTCGGAGTTGTACTGAAAGTCGGTGATGTATAAGGTGAAGAGAAAAGGAGAAAGCACAGTCTCCTGTGGAGGTCCCATATTACTAACCACCACATCAGACAAGACACTGCCCAGCTGGACAAACTGTGGCCTGCCTGTCAGGTAGTCAGTAATCCAGAAGATCACAGAACTTTTGACCCCCACCACCTGCAGCTTCTCGCCCAGCAGCAGTGGCTGAATGGTATTAAAGGCACTGGAGAACTCAAAGAATGTGATTCTCACAGTGTCTCCTCTGCCATCCAGGTGCAAACGAGCTTGTTGCAGCAGGTAGATGACAGCATCTTCAACTCCTGAATGGGGCTGATATGCAAACTGTAGAGGGTCCAGCCACATCTTCACTTGCGGCCTCAGGTGAGCTAAGACAAGTCTCTCCAGGACCTTCGTCACATGACATATGAGGGCAACTGGTCAACAGTCATTCAGGTCCAATGGAGATGATTTCTTGGGGACAGGAACCAGGCAGAACGTCTTTCACAGCACTGGCACTCTCTCTAGACCCAGGCTCAGTTGTACAGGTATTTCAGTACAGGAGATAGCTGGTTGGCATACGTCCTTAGGATCCTGGCCGAGATGCCATCCGGGCCTGCAGCCTTCTGCTGGTGGAGTCTCTCCACCTGTTTCTTAACCTGGTCTGTCATCACAATGATGTGGGAGTTGGAGCTGATGCCTTCAGAGGAGGGGGAGGGGGAGAGAGAGAAAGGTGCTACACAGGAGAATGAGGGGGGAGGGGTGTGTGGGGGTCTGGCTGTGATGTGGGGTGATAGACCGTGAGTTGAGCCTATTAAAAAACAGGTTCAACTCGTCAGCGCTCTCAGGGCTCCCTGATGTCTGTCTGTCCCATTACACCCAGTGATGAGTTTCATTCCAGTGCACACATCCCTCACATTTTTCTGCTGTAGTTTACCCTCTAACTTCATCCTATAATTGTCTTTACGCATCCTCAGCATCTCTCTCAGTTCATGCTGCACTCTCCTCAGTTCCTGTCATGAAGCGGAGCACGGGGAGAAGCACCAGGCACTCATTTCAGTTGTTTCTAATTATGTTTTGTATTTTCTTCTTTTTGGGGTTATTTTGTATTAAGTTGGGTTTGCTGTATTTTTGTTATCTGAGTTGTCCTGTATCTCTAGTCTTGTTATGTTAGTCTGATCCCTGTAGTTTGTATATCTGTGTTTATTCGGTGTTGTATTTTATTTCTCCACCTGTTTGTTTAGGAATCTTCCTTATTTTCATCTCTCACTTTGCTTTTTAGCTTTCATGTATAGTTTATTATCTGCATCCCCGGGTTGCCCTTATCTGGTCCTCTGTTTGTATATGTTGACAGCGCCGTGTGTCATCTCCTCATGTCAGACTCCGTTCGCGGGCTGTCCCAGCTGCCTGGTATCTGACCTGATTATTTCCTCACTCATGCACTAACACCTGTTGATCATCTGGCTCGTCCTTATTTAAGCACTGCAGCTTTGTTCATTCTTCGCAGCGGTCTTTTGTACCCAGATGTTAGAGTTACATCTATCGCTTCCCCAGACGGAGCTCCCGTCTGTTTCCCGCTTGTATCCTGTCAGTAACCATAAAGTTTGTGTTCCGTGTATTTTTGTTCTTGTACATCTTTATGTTAATAAATGTACAAACTCACAGTCTGCTTGTGGTGTCTTCAGCCTCCACGTGAAAAGGGCGATTTATGACAGAAGATCACTCCGCCAGTGTTAGACGCCAGCGACTGTGAGTGTTGCTTTTTCTCTCTCTTTTTTCCCCCGTGTTTTTGTTGAAGTCCGTTTTTTTGCGGTAATGTCTGTCCGCATGGACTACACAGTTATCAGGCTGGATGAGGTAGAGTGTTGGGCAGCTGAGCTCATGGAGGATATTATCTCGGACGCTCACTCCTCCCGCACTCCCAAGGAGGCTCTGCGATGTTGAGATAGGCTGGCATAGGTGATTGAAGAGTACCCCAGCCTGTGGAGCTATCCGGAACTCGCAGCTGTCCTCACCTCAGTGTTCCAGGCTCAACACCGGCTCCGAGGACTGGAGGAAACCTCTTCCCCATCCAAGCCTGTGCCGACGAAGAAAGAGTCCCGGGTGTGGACGTCCCATGGCCACCGCTGTCATCCTGCTGCAGCCCCATCTCCTCTTCCTGACCAATGGCCCCCATCATCAGCTGTCCCTCTGACGTGGGAAGCGCCCGCAACCTGCTGGATCAGGCACATCGTCCTTGTGCCTCCTGATGGTCCTACTGCAGAAGAGCTGGAGGAGCACCAGCAGGTTTTGGCGGCAGAGAGGTAATTGTTACTGAAATATAAACCATGGCTTCTTCCAAAGTTTATTGTAGCAGTTGGAAGGAGTTTCACCGGTTGGAGCGGAGTCTGCGCCGACAAACCAGTGTCCCCGGACTCCAGAGTGTCACCTGTCTCCACCTCCTTGCCAGATGGCCTCTGTGGCTCCCAGATGAACGTCGTCTGGTCCCGCAGCAGCAGAAACCATCACGCCCCGGGAAATAAGGCAAGTATGTTCTCCTTCTTCTTCACATGAAAATGAAATGTCTTGCCTTATTCCCAGCAGTGACACTCAGCAACAACAGCCTAATTTAACTGAGTCCTCACCATCTGCTGCTGCTTCCTCCTCCTAACCTGCTTCTCCCATGTTCCCCTCTGCCTTCTTTGAGTGTTCACTGGTCCTGGGAGGGAGCCGCCAAACAACGGAAGGTCCTGTGGTGCCTAAGGGTCCAGTACCAGTCCCACAGCCATGGTCTTGACAGGACAAGAGCGCCCCCTGTGACCCGAAACCTGAGCTGACATAGGAGTGTCCCCTGGTTTTGGCATCGCAGGACCAGGTGCCATCAGTGAGGCATTCCCTGGGGCCACTATGCCGAGCTGGAGTTCTTCCTGCATCAGCCGCCATGTCGGAGGTTCCACCAGCATCGGTCACCACGCCTGGAGGTTCTGCAGCAGCCAATTCCATCATATCCCGGGAGGTAAGGCAAGTGTGTTATCATTTTCCTTCACATAAAAATAAAATGTCTCGCCTTATCCCCGGTGGTGAGGCTTAGCAACTGCAGCCTACTGTAGCTGAGTGCTCACCATCTGCTGCTGCCTCCTTTCCTCACCTGCTGCTCCTGTGTCTCCTCCCGTTTCCCCTGAGTGCCCGCTGGTTCTGGGATGGAGCCGTCGGATGACAGAGGAGCCTGTGGCCTTGGAGAACTCTGCTTCAGCCCCACAGCTATGTTCCGGATGGGAAGAAAGCAGTCCTGGTGAGCTTAGACTTGAACCGACAAGAGAGTGTCCCCTGGTTTCAGCTGCATGGGGCCAAGTGCCAGTGGTGAGGCCACTTCCAGTTCCAGCCGCCATGCCAGGAGATCCACCTGCGCTGGTTGCTACACCTGGAGGTCTTTCAGCTGCACCCACCATCACGCCTGGTGCCAGGACCCTCGCAGCAGTGTTGCCCGAGTCCTGGACGGTGGTGGAGCTTGAGCCCAGACGAGTACTCTGTTCTGTTTTTAACACCTGCAGATCTAGAAAAATCTTGTCTGGCTCATGGTGAGGAGAATCAGCTGCAGATGTCCTCTGCTCTTGAGCTCTCCTCGCCAGGCTCCACTGCTGCTGGTAATGTTCCGGTGTTTCTCTCTTCTTCCCCATCTGAGGTGGCCATGCCGGGGTTGGATCGTCAAATGTCCAGAGTCGAGATGTCCCAGCTTAATTCGCCAGAGTACTGGACAGTGGTGGAGCTCGAGCTCAGGCAAGTTATCTTTTTTGTTTTCACTATAACCATATTAGACAGATCTTGCTTGGTTCTTGGGGGGGGGGGGGGCAGTTGAAGCCACCCACTGCACCTGAGTTCTCTTCGCTGGGATCCACTGCTACCAGTGACTCTGAACCGGTGTCTGTTTCCTCTTTCCCTGAGCCTCCATCTCCACCAGAGGTCACCATGGGTCATCCATCTCTGCCCGGGGTCACCATGGGTCCTCCTTCTCCACCCAAGGTCGCCGTGGGTCCTCCTTCTTCACCTAAGGTCGCTGTGGGTCCTCCTTCTTCGCCCAAGGTCGCCGTGGGTCCTCCTTCTCCACCCAAGGTCGCCGTGGGTCCTCCTTCTCTGCCCAAGGTCGCCATGGGTCCTCCGTCCCTGCCCAAGGTCGCCGTGGGTCCTCCATCCCTGCCCAAGGTCACCAAGGGTCCCTCACTTTCGCCCGAGGTCATTGAGGGTCTTCCGCCTTCGGCCGAGGTCATTAAGGGTCTTCCGCCATTGTTGGAGATCGTTGAGAGTCCCCCGCCTTCGCCGGAGGTTGTTGAGGGTCCCCCGCCTTCACTAGAGGTCATCGTGGATCCTCCAACTGAGGTTCTCATGGTCCCTTCACCTGAGGTCGTCATAGATCCTCCGCCTTCATCGGAGGGCGTCAAAAGTCATCTGGTGTCGCCGGGGGTCCCCGCTGATCAGTCATCTTCATTGCCTGGCTTCCCCACTGGTCAGCTGTCATCTTCGTTTTGTGTCCCCGCTGGTCAGTCGTCATCGTCGGATGTCAGCTCCCCGCAGCCACTGACTCAGTTCATCCTTGGCGCGGCCCCTGCAGTCCGCAGAAGGCAAGGGGTCTCACTGCCGCCTCCCAGGGGGGTTGCATCATGCCCCACAGTCCGTTGGCCCAGGAATGCAGGGAGACCACCCGATGAACTGCGCCGTCTGCTTGGGTGGCTCTGGAACTCTGGAAGGCCACCCGACGGACCTCATCGGCCGCTTGTGGGGCTCTGGAATTCTGAGAGACCACCCGATTTGTTCCACCTCGTGATCGGGTGGCTTTGGGACTCTTACAAGTCACCTGAACTGTCTTATTTTGCCTCCCAAATGTTCCAGAGTTCTGGGCACCTTATTTGTTCTGTTTGTGGGTTGTGGGCAAGCTTGTTTTTTTCCTTTTAGTGTTGTTTCGGTCCCTCCTGTCCTGGGTTCCCCCACCGCCCATTATTGTGTTATTCCTGTGTGTGTGGGGGGGGTCTTTTTTTCTTCTTTCCCTTTGATGTTACCTTGGGGTGTCTGGAGTCCACCCTTTGAAGGGGGAGGGCTTTGTCATGAAGCGGAGCACGGGGGGGCACCGGGCACTCGCTTCAGTTGTTTCTAATTATGTTTTGTATTTTCTTCTTTTGGGGTTATTTTGTATTGAGTTGGGGTTGCTGTATTTTTGGTATCTGAGTTGTCCTGTATTGCTATTCTTGTTATGTTAGTCTGATCCCTGTAGTTTGTGTATCTATGTTTATTCGGTGTTGTATTTTATTTCTCCGCCTGTTTGTTTAGGAATCTTCCTTATTTTCATCTCTCCCTTTGCTTATTAGCTTTCATGTATATTTTATTATCTGCATCCCCGGGTTGCCTTTATCTGGTCCTCTGTTTGTGTAAGTTGACAGTGCCGTGTGTCATCTCCTCATGTCAGACTCCGCTCGCAGGCTGTCCCAGCTGCCTGGTATCTGACCTGATTATTTCCTCACTCATGCACTAACACCTTTTGATCATCTGGCTCATCCTTATTTAAACACTGTGGCTTTGTTCACTCTTCGCAGTGGTCTTTTGTACCCAGACGTTAGAGTTACATCTATCACTTCCTCAGACGGAGTTCCCATCTGTTTCTTGCTTGTATCCTTTCAGTACCCATAAGTTTGTGTTCCATGTATTTTTGTACTTGTACATCTTTTATGTTAATAAATGTGCAAACTCATAGTCTGCGTGTGGTGTCTTCAGTCTGCCTGTGAAAAGGGTGATTTATGACAGTTCCTCCCTGTCTCCAGATCTAAAAGCCTCTTCTTCTTGTTAAGAAGTGCTTTCAGGTCACTGGTGATCCATGGTTTGTTGTTGGGGAAACAGCACACGGTCTGAGCTAGAATGGTTGTGTTTACACAGAATCTGATGTATTCTCTGATGCAGTTGGCCATATGGTCTATGGCAACCCCATGTGGTTCACAGAGTATCAGCAGCCTCCTGTATTCACCTCCTCACAGTCCGTGTATAAGCAGGCTGCCTTTGCACAAAGGGAGCATCCTTTGGGGTTAACAGAACCAGGTTGTGATCTAATTGCCAAGGGGGGTAGAGCTGTGGCACTATATGCATCTCTGGCATTGGCATACAGGAGATCCAGTGTTTTATTTTTTCTGGTGGGATAGTCAACAAATTGGTGGAAGTTTGGTAGGGTTTTGCCCAGTTAGACATGGTTAAAATCTCCTGTGATGGCCATAAATGTGTCAGGGTGCTTCACCAATAAAGTGGCAGCAGTGGAGTTGATAATGCCACAGGCCACCACTGCATCAGCTGACTGAGGGATATAAACAGCAATCACAATGGCACACATGAACTCTCGTGGCATATAATAAGGTTGCATATTCATGGCGAGCAGTCTCATTCACAAAAACTGCCATCCCTCCTCCCCTCTTTTTAGCGCTCCTTACAACATCCCTATCCGACCGGACAGTCTTAAAGCCAGGTATCGATCGCTACATTGTTGTCCGGGATGTGTGAATGTAACCACGTTTCTGTAAAACACATGATACTACACTCACAATATTCCCTTTGCATCCTGACCAGCGCTGTGAGCTCATCTGCCTTGTTCCCCAGCAACCTTACGTTACCCGTGATGAGCATCAATACCGCCGGCTTATGATTTTTTTCTCCTCCTCCTCACCTTGGATCCAGCCCTTTGCCCGCAGTGTCTCCTCTTCAGCTCATCCGGGACCAGGGGCTTCACGCCGGGCAGCAGCGCTGACCTCCCTAGCACAGTCAGCTGGTTGTGTGTGTAAACAATGCATTCGCCCCACCTCTATTGTTCTCCATTGCCCTGAGGAAGAAAAATAAAAGAAAGACCAGGAGAAAAATAGAAAAACTTGGTCCAGTCATTAATCCGACTCTTACTACCAAGCTCTGATTAAAAGAAACACAATAGAATAGACTAATAAAGACACAAAGACACTAGAGCTGTTGCTGTTACGGCTGCCTCTCCTTACGGCGCTGTGCAAAAGTATATAGTGTGATATATATAAATATATAGTGTGTCTTGTTTTACCTTGTTTTTATATTGATGTTTTTAATTTGTTTCATTCTAGTTTCTGTTTTCTTTTTATAGAGGGAACAACTATTTTGGACAACAGATGGAAATGGCTACAATCTGCCATGTTTACATTGACTGTTTATTAATATACATTAACTTGCACTGTCCTTTAAATAAATAAATTCAAATAATTAAATAACTTTAGATAACAAAAGAACTTCAAAAAACAAGTGCAATGTACAAAGCTGACATAATATATAAATTGTATTATAAATGTTATAAAATATTAACTTCAAGCTTAGCATCTGGGGCCCTTATAGGGAGTTCTGCACTGGCCTACCACTGTCATTGCAAACTCTCCACATTGTCACTGCTGTAGTGATTTAACCTCTTGCGCTCCGTTTTACCACGGGCGGGCAAGTCTCTGCATCCTAGAGCGCACGAGGGCGCTCTCGTGCGCTCTAGGACGCATGGTGTAGATGGTGATATACTGTAGGTGGTGATGGTGATGTAGTGGCATCCAAGCGCGCACTGAAAATAAAAGCTGCAGACACAGCCGCGAACAGATTAGTTCATCTGATTGACCTCTCATTCGACTAATAAGAGCCTTGAATTGGGTTTCTGAAACCTTGAAGAACCAATGACTGAAAACCTAGCCAGAAGGACCCGCCTGCTGTGAATGCAGTGAGCCAATTGAAGCAGAGAAGTTCGCGAGCTGTTTTTTTTAAGGCTGGGTGAAGACTGACTGCTGGAGCGGATCAAAAAAGGATTAGACGTTATGATTTCTTCCATGGTCATAGACCGACGGAGGCTGACGACGAAGGCTGAGTGACACAGACGCCTTCGCCAATCTTTTTTTAATTACTACTGTTATTTGTTTTGAAAAATCGTTCACCAAAAACCGCAATCATGGAAGCACAAAACTGCAATAATGGAATTATGTTTTGATCGGGTCACGAGACCAGAACCACGAGCGGACCAGCGTTCGTCTAACAATGGGGAAGAGAAGTTCGCCAGGACGCTGCTGTGAAGAGGTAAGGTGTTATAAGCTAAGTTATTCTTTATTCCTGACTATTCTTCTGTAGCGGGGGGGGGGGGGGAGCCGCGATGACTGAGCTGCTGTCCCACATCCCACATGAGGCTAATCCGTCATGTAGCGATGGCCGATCTCCGTCCTCTGTAGCGAGGGGGGGACAACCCCCCCCCCCCCCCACACACACACACACACACAGGCACAGCCCTGAATGTGACCTTTCATTAGAGCCCAAAATGAAGCTTCTACATTGAATCATTCAAATGTTACAGACGTTTTTCCAAACTGTGCCATTTGGCACAATTTGGCACAGTTCCAAAACGCCTGGGAACAGCCTGAGGAAAAAGCTGTGTAATATATTCATTTTTTGTGGTATTGTTACAAAATTTGGACCTCAGCTGGATAACACTTGGTTCTACATTTCTGTTGCATTTTCCAGCCCGGATCTGAAGCTGTGTGTTATTTGCAAGCATTTGTATCCAAAAAAACACCCAGGCCAAATTTATTTTCTTCAAGTTCAGTATGTTTAGATGACTGTAACTCAGTGGCCGGAGCACTTAGAGAGATTATGACTGTTTTGCCAAAAAATTCAAAGTGTTTTCTTTTAAATGAGACCAACCCCATTAAGATGCTGCAAAGGGTTGAAGAACAGCTTTCGATTTACTTTGGGCACATTATTTTTTGGCGTTTTTAGGAAAATTGACCGGAGTGCAAGGGGTTAAAGCTAGCTTGAGGACCAAAACATTTGCCTGCCTTGCCTGCTGGCATGCAGCAGCTCTGCTGGTGGGTGCATTTTGATCTGGTTGAAAGTGAGACTTCTCATCTATATTGGATAGGAGTGAATAACCTAATCTAGAGTATAATCCTTTTTAATCATAACCAGCAGCATCTCACGTGTAATCAGCAGTGTTCATCTCACAGCCAAGTTAGGCAGTTTCCTAGGGGAATACTTGCTGCATACAGTTTCAGACCTGTTAAAAATAACATATAAATGAAACATTACCTGTATGATTTTAGTGTTCATGGCACTCGTTTAGAGATAAAATCCTAGGGTTCAGATGCATTCAGATTAATGAAAAGCGGCAGTTGACTGATACAGAATAGGCGGCATCCCCTACTGGGACAAAAGGGGTGCAAAATTCACTGACTTCCAAAAAGCATGACAAAGAGCACTGCAGCACTTCTGCTCCAGCTTCTATCATGGTGGCAGTTTACGAAGAGTGAAGGTGCTGGCTGGCTGCCGAAGCTTGGCGAGAAGCAAGGAGCAGACAGGACGGAAACAGAAGGAAAGGGTTAATGCATAGGAGGCTGAGCTGTGTGGGTGTGAGGTCACAGCTATAATAAATACCAGTCAGAGAAAGTTAGAAAGTAGAGACGAGGAGGGGGCAGATAGAGAGGGGGTGGGAGACAATAAAGCTCCGCTGATTTGAATTCTATTCATAATTCTCTGCTGGGAGGCTGGTTAGCTGAAGGCGGCGGATGATGATGAGAGATGGAATGAAATGGGGGAGAGGTGTGGGAGGAAGAGAGAGAAACAAAGGGAAGGACAAGATGGGATGGAGTGTTGAGTCTCTGAGGGGGAGGCAAACCGGGAATTAAATAGAGCTCGGCTTCTAACATAAAGGTAGAGCGACAGACAGAATGAATGAGCGATAGGCAGAGAGATAGAAGGAGCTGGTGTCTGTTGTGTGGAGGCTTGGCCGCTGATTTGCAGCAGCTGCTCAGCTTGATTCCTGCAAATCACAAAACAAGAACATGGACCATTATCCTACACACATGTTCCTGTCTAAGGCAGTGGGGCAGCAGAGCACTGCAGTGATGTGATTACCATTTCCTGTTAACAAGTGGTGAGGCAGACAAACATTCAGAAGTAGTCTGACTACAGTCGGGGTTCACCAATGATATGTGAGAGCGTTTATGTCACTGCTTCCACTTTTATTTATTTTTTGTAATTAAACCTTCGGTTGGTTTGAGAGCAGCTTCTCCTTCATCCATCTCCCTTTTTTCAATTCTCCCCATGCATGGTGACTCACATCTCATTAAATTTTATTTTTCTTTTGTGTTCTCTGTTGAAACAGTTTTCATTCCATCGTCCCGGTGTCTTCAGCTTTATTCCACATCAAGGGCTCATTCTGTCATGTATGGCAGTTTAAATTCAGCTGCCTCGTAGGTCTATATCCGGGGAAGGGGGGAGACATGTCCCCCCCAACCTAGAAAAAAATCAGATAATTGCCCCCCTCCCCAATATCAAACCTTTAAATATCATGTTACAGAACTAAAAAAAAAAAATGCATTTTAAGCACCAATGCTAAGGATATATGCAAGACAATTTTTTTCATGCAAATTTGCAACTTTTTCTCATTAATCTGTAACTTTTTTCATGTAAATTTGCAATATCTTCCTCATTAATTTGTAACTTTTTCTCATTAATAGGCAACTTTTTTCATGTAAATTTGCAACTGTTTTCACATTAATTAGCAACTTTCTTCTCATAAATTTGCAGCTTTTTCTCATTAGTTTGCAACCTTTGTCATGGGCGGCGAGAGCGCTCCCCCTCCTTCTCTTTCATTTCTCCTCAGATCATCATCACACCTGAGGGACAGGACACACCTGCACCCTCTCATCAGCCAGCGTACTTAAGGAAGCATCTGTTATGTATGTAAATAGAAGGTATTAGTAAGATGGTGGCCAGGGTGGACGGGGAATGAGCAGGGGTGGTTAACTGCCTGTTCCGGTGGTGACGCCACTCCAGGTATAAAGGATGTGGGCGGAAGAGGCTAGTCCTCTTTCGTCGTGGGACACCTGGCCTGTCGGAGAGTGCCAAACCCCTGAGGGTATTGTACGTAGTATTTATAATAAAGCTCCGTAAACAGTAGTCACTGTCTACTTGCTATTGCCTCAATTATGGATGCAACATTTGACGACGAGGTAAAAGCGGTTGTGGAGAGGTCCATTGCCAGTTTTCGGTGATTTTTGGAAAGCCCGGGTGAGCCACCCATGCCTTGGCCCCAGTGGTTTGCCGCATTCACAAATTATTTAGTAGTATTGAACCTCGGCAATCTTGAGAAGCTTCGCGCGAGGGCTGTTTTGGTCCATAATTTAGGCATGGAGGGGCAAAGAATACTGGAAAACCTTGGAGGGCCCGATAGTTTTGATGAAGTGGTGGAGTTAATGGCACGCTGCTTTCGCGCACCGGAAAATGTCACTGTCCGGCGCATTCAGTTTCGACAGCGCCACCAGCGGTAGGGGGAACCGGTGAAGAGATTTCTGGCATACCTCCGGGAGCTGGCGAGAGAATGAAAGTTCAGACCCCTGGAAGATGAGATGATACGGGACCAGTTGGCGGAACACATTCGCTGTCTAGCAGCCTGGTCCAGGCTTTTGACTCATCCAGGTGAGCTGACGTTGGCCGCAGTTATCGAGCTCGCTCAGCAATTCGAAGCAGCAGAGACTATCAGGAGGGACCTGACTGAAGGGGCCACTCTGACCAAAGGTGAGTCTCGTGCGAAGGCACTGTTATTGGACCCTGAAGATGAGGACAGCGGAGAGGACGAATATGCCTCCATGGTTAAAATTAGGTCTGCCCCAGATACGCCGTGTTGTTATGGCTGTGGGTCCCCAAGTCACCACTATAAGTCCAGGATATGTCCGGCAAAGGGCAAGCGTTGTGGGAAGTGTGGTTTGCTGAGCCACTTTGCCAGGGCGTGCGCAAACTTTGAGCGTAGGGACCGGCGGAGTGAGGCGGGTCCCTCGCAGAAGACTCTCACAATTGTCCACACCATTTCGCTGGAGACCACGGGACGGATCAGGTGTGACGTAATGCTGGATGGCATTGAGGTTCCCCTGTTGGTGGATACGGGAGCTGTTATCTCCATTTTGAACCTGGCGACCATGAAGAGTCTGTTCCCACACCGACAGATCAGGAAGCAGGAGAGACACTACTTTTGCTATGGATGGAACAGACTGGCCGTTTTGGGATTTTGGGAAATGGATGCACGGTACAAGTCTGTTGTGGTACCCAAGGCCCATGTTTATGTCACCGCTGCAGGTGTTAACATCATGGGGTGCAACCTTTTTTATAGCCTGGGGTTCTCTATAGCAAATGTGTCGGGTGAGGAGTGGTCGGGGTGCAGACTTTGGGGCCGACCAACTCCGGTGGTGGATGGCGAGGAGGTGTGGAACTCAGACTGGCCGGATACTACAAGTGGAGGGCACGTTCAGCGCAATGTGACGCCGCCCTGGGACGGACCCGATGCCGGTAACCGCATTGCCCTGGATGAGGGAGCTGGACGGCACGCCAGGACCCTCGGAGTGGCCCATAAGGACGAGGTGCCCGCGCTGGAGACTGAGGGGGCGAGACCTGAGAGTGCAGTTTTCAAGCGCTCATAACGACGGCCTGCCAAGAGAACGGCGAATTGGACCTGCAAGTCGACTGGATCAATGATGGAGGCCAGACGGAACCAGAGTGATCCCGACAAGAAGAAAAGGGCTTCCCTGCAGGTCGGAGATGAGGTTCAACCCAGGGTCGAGGCCCAGATGAGAGGTGAGCACGGGTCACGCGAGCGGCGTGATGATCGGAGGTGGTTCCAGGTGGAGGCTGCCCGGAGCAATGGGTATCTACGCCTGTTTGACAAGACCTGGAGGCATCCGAACGAGCTGCGTCTAGTGGTGGAGAAGAGGAGACGACGCAGCGAGAGCCTGGAGGTCAAGAGAAGGAGGTGCCGAGAAAGAGACCCATCCAAGGGCTGAGGGTGTTTTACTGTGTGTGTTTTGATTTTAACCCAGGTCCTGCTGTACATAGTTGAACACTACTGTATTGGCGCCCTGGATATTTTTGGTTTGGAAAAAAAAAAAATAAGGGAAGGAAGACGAAATTCTATAAGGTAAATTTTATAACTTGTATAAGAGCAAAGTTTTAATGGCTAAAGATATTTGTAATTATTGGATTCATTCTGTGAATATGGTGAGGGTGAAATGGTTCACTGATTGATTTGATATGTGCCTGAATTTGGATTTGAAAGGAAAAGAGTTAAGGAAGTACAAACAGTAAATTATGACTGGGTTATTTAGTCTTGATAATTGATAACACAGGGTTACAAAAATAATTTTTTTGTAAGTTGTCTGTGTTTTTTCGACTGATTTAAGACGATTTTGCACTGCTGAATCCGAAAATGACATCCGTTTCTCTCAATCAGATGCTAAGTAAAACCTGTACTTACTTAGTACTGTGCATATACTTACCTTTATATAAAGATAAGTACATGTAAATTGAATGTTATGTCATCATTGTTCAACATTCATAGAATTTCAAGACATAAATAATAATTTTGCATCATATAAAGCGAAAATACCCATACATGTAAATAAAAATGTATAAAACAACATGTGGCCATAATTCAGAAAGTTGACCTGATTGAGCAAAACCAATGTGATTTTTGGATTCAGCACATCAAAATTGTCCTAAATCAGCTAAAAAAAAAACTTAGACAATAAATTTAGTGTTGACCAGTGTAATCTATGCTATTTAATGTAGCCAACACGTACTGTTTTATACTGTGTGCCCAGGTGTGAGGTGGGTGTTGGGGTGGGGGCTGCCAGTGGTGTTATCAATGAGTGTTGTGATTGTTGTTACACTGTTATATCCAGGGCTTAAAATCTGGTGCTACACCACTGTTGCTAGGCTTAACACACTTACCAGTCACTTTAATAGGTTAACAGTCTGCTGAAATTCAAACTAGCATCAGAATTGGGGAGAAAGGTGATTGAAGTGACTTTGAACTTGTCAAGGTTGTTGGTGAAAGACATGCTGGTCTCAGTATTTCAGAATCGGCCTATCTACTGGGATTTTCACACACAGACACCTCTAGGGTTTTCAGAGAATGGTCTGAAAAAGAGAAACTATCCATTGATCACCAGTTCTCTGGGCCTAAATGTGGATGCTTACAGGAAAGCAACAAATGACCACTCATTTCAACTAAGGTATAGACCAATTCAATGACCAATTTGTGTGGTGTGCCATCTTGTGGCACAACCATTACTGTGGTGTCCAGTGTTAGATGATTAACAATTCCTGCTGTTTTCTGTATTTGCGATAGCAGCTACATCTACCCGGTCATTACTGCCAAAATCTAACAATATAAGTAAGAGTGATAGCAGTACAGAATTACACAAGATATGGACCATGTGCAACAACAGCCCCAGTCAAAGGTCAAGCCATAGGTGCTGCCATTTTGGGTATCATGCTAAACTGCAGGGGGGGTTTTGCAACATTTTTATGTTATCATTTCTTGTGTTACTGTGGGCTGCTCTAATCATTCTAGCACCAAGGGAATTTCATTTTATCGTTTTCCCAAGAATGTTGAAAGGAAAATGTCATGGATTGCTGCTGTCTAACGTCAACTACGTACCCACTAAGCATTCAGGAATTTGTAGTCAATATTTCATATCTGGTAAACGCACCCATTTAAGCTTATAGTTTAAATGGAAAGTTTGAATTTATCCCTTTCACAGTGTACGGCTGCGTGTCTACCAAGCACATTTTTTGCCACTGAGTGTCTATTTTCTGTTCATTTTCTATGTAATCCAGCATTTATTGTGCTCAGGGGTTTTTGTCACTGCACTCACTGTATTGAAAGGTGAAAAACTTTAAATTTTTGGACTGCTGCAGTGCTCATCAGACATGAACATATTTCCCTAATCAGCTGATCAGAATCAGGCTGGAAGAGTACTATCATCAATATTTAACAGCAAGGGTTTGAAGTGATGCATGTTTTCTTACCTGTTTGATGCAGTTTAGGGCAGTTAGTAGAAAGCTTCAGGGTAAGCTGTGAACCCCGACAGCAAGCTTTGAGTGACAGGTCAAGTGGTTGCTAGGATACAGGGTGGAGACCTTTTTTAAAGAGTGCCTGTGAAGTGATCAGGAAAATATGCTTGAGCATTTTTATGCACTCAGTGGGCACACAGCCTAAACAACGTAGCTAGGCAACTCCTGAAGCATGATACTCAATATGGTAGCATAAACAAAGTCATGTGAGCAGTGATGTCACATGCATAGGGTATATATATATATATATATATATATATATATATATATATATAAGTATATATATATATATATATAAATTGACTGCGCATTAATGATCCAGCTGGTCAGGCAAGGTCACTACAGTTTACAAAAAAGAGATATAAAATCCTTTGCCGCGCTGATTCACATTGCTAATCTAGTCATGCCAACGGTCCTGGTACTCATGTCATGCAGGTAGAACTGATAAAATAGGCAAGAATGACATGAGATGCATTATTGACTGTGGCTTAATGAACAAATGGCGACCACAGGTATGTAGTGGCATGTCTTGAGCTCTGACAACCAAGATCAGGTTCCTGGTTGGCTTGCGAGTTGCACGTATCTGTGATCTCTGAGGTTCAGTGGGAAACTTCCTCTTCTCAGTGCCAGACTAGCTGGAGGCAGGTTTGTATCAAGTCTGTTAATTAATGATGTAGTAACCTTAGAAGTGAACAGCAAATGGAGCAAATCAACTGAGTTGGTAGAGCATCAGCCCCACACCCGGGAGGCAGGGGTTCAAATCCCGGCCGGGTCATGCCGAAGACCATATAAAAGTGGAACTTCCTGCTGTCCAGCTTGGTGCTCAGCAATAATGGAATGGAGGAGGGAAATTTGTGGCGGCACCTTGCATGGCAGCGGCCCTCTGATTCTACACTTGGGGTGTGTGTGATTAACACAGATAGGTAAAGCACAATCTCGTTCTACTGTACATGATTGGATGTACAGTTGAATGACAATAAGGGTGATTTGAAAATTTGAAATCCAAATGGGGCATTTCTGGCAGAACTTAAGTCCTGAGATTTGTGAGAGAGAAGAATGTCACGTTCTGAGCATGGAGGGATTCCACCAGGCTCACGTTGTCTGCCTTTTTTTTTCTTATTTGTACTGTGTTGTCATTTTTGAGTTGTCACTTATCCTATATTGTTTCTCAGTATGATTTATTTTCCCGTTTACGTTCATTATAGTTTGTTCATTGTATTTTGAGTTGCCCGTCTCCATTTTTTGTCACATCATTATGTTTGTATTCTGTTGTGTTCTTTCTCTCGGGGTTGACAGCTGTCAGTGGCTTTCTGGGGGTTTTACTCAGTATGGGCATGGCCCTGCCAGCTGTCAGCACCAATGGCTTCCTCATTATTCCCAGCTGGTTCGAATTTTATGTCATTGCTTTCTCCTGTTCGTTCAGAGACCCACACCAGTTATTAATTATGTTAAGGGTCTTGATCCCTATTTAAGGGAAGTTATTTTCAATTTCAATTGCCGCTGTATTGGTTCACATTCTCTTCCTCTCCACCAGAGCCTTGCCTTGCTCTGGTGCGCTAAGGCTGTAAGTTTTCTCCTTCGTTTGTTTCTTTGTGTTGTGAGCTTTGTGTTGAGTTTTATGTTTGTTGCTTTTCTCAATAAATTACCCAAACTCACAGTTCAGCGCATGGGTCTCACCTTCCTGCCCCGAAGGGCATTTATGACAGAAGACAGCAAACAGTAGAGACCCACCTGCTGTGAGTTCGGTGATTTTTATTTGCCGTTTCATTAGCCTCGGTAGCGGCAGCGAAATCTCAATTTTCTTTCCACATCGGGATTACCAAGTCTCTCAACCCGGAGGTGTCCACCCTCAGACTGGACGAAGTGGAGATATATATATATATATATATATATATATATATATACTGTATATATTTATTTTTTTTTTTTTATTTATTTTTTTTTTAACTTGATTCTCTTTTCTAAAGCCCATCCAGGGACAAGAGTTGCAAATTAGCTAATAGCTATACACTCTATGTGCAACACATCAGATTGATTGTCTTTGATTAATTGTCTATGTTTATTGCACTGTCCCTGTCAAATAAATTAATCTATCTATCTATTATCTCAGGCTCAGGCGTCGTGTACTCCCAAGGCAGCCCGAGAGTGTCTGGAGGGCACGGCGCAGGTGCTGGAGGCATGCCCCAGCCTGTGGAATCAACCAGAGCTAATAAACCTACTCCTCTCCATATTTCTCCCTCGGTCTACAAGTGATGAGCTGGGGAAGTCAGTTCCGATGCCTGCGTCCACGCCAATGAAGAGCAAGCACTCATGCAAACGAAAACCTCCAGCCTCTCACCGCTCTCCGGCGGCAGTTCCGCCTCCTCCTCCCGAGCCTTGGCCCGCTCCATCAGCCGAGGAGCTGGAGGAGTGCAGACAGGTTATACTGGCAGAAACTGACTTCCTCCTGGAAGTTAAACCATGGCTCCTGCCGGATTTGGCTCAGGAGCTAGAGGAGATTTCATCAACGGACCCGGAGTTTGAGCCGACGAGTGAGCGTCCCCTGACTCCGGAGCCTCTCCCTCTCCACCTTGAACCTACGTCTCTGCCTCCCGCTCCTCGTCATCATTCGAGGAAATTCCGCCGGAGGAATGCTCAAACTTCTCAATCGGTAGCTTCTTCTACATCGGGATGGAAGCCTCTTCAGCAGTGTACCTTCCAAGTTCATCTTCTTCGGCTGAATTGTCAGCCTTCTCCCCCTCTGCTACTGCTGTTCCTTGCTTCCCCTCGATGCCTCCTCCCGCTGCTGTAAGCCAAACTGTTTTTTCCCCGGCTCCACCCGAAACTGTGTTGGCAGGGGCAGTTCCTCCACATTCCTCAGAGGGGCCCACGACCGTTGAAGTCACGGAGATAGTCAAACTCCAACCAGCTACAGCAGTTAACATCATGCTCCAGGAATACAGGCAAGTGAATTTTCATTATCTATTACCTACGTTTGAATAAACTTACCTGATTCCCGGTGGTGAGGCTCAGTCCTCGCAGCCCTGTGAGCTCTCACCACCTGCTGTAGCTAACGACTTATCACCTGCTCTCTCCGTGTCTCCTCCTCTGCCCCTTGAGTGAAAGCTGGCCCCTGGATTGAGCCGCCGGATGTTGGAGGAGCCTGTGGCCCTGGAAGACCTGGTTCCAGCCCCACAGCAATGCTCTGGATGGAGAGTGAGCGCGGAAACCCAGCCGACGCCCACACCGATGCAAGAGCAGCCCCGGGCCTCAGTTGAGCAGGATTCAGCGCCAGCAGGAGATTCACCTCCTGTCACCACGCGGGGCAAGCCACCTGCATGGGTCACCTCACGGGGAGGCCCCAGGCTGAGGTGACCACCGTGCCTGCTGAGGGGGCCTCCGCAGCGGAGCCGGAGTTGAACCCCCAGAGGGCTGGGCCCATAGAACCACCACCTGGATCATCAGAGTCCTGGACAGTGGTGGAGCTTGAGAACATGTAAGTGCACTCCTTTGTCTCTGTTGGAGAAATCTTGCCTGGCTCTAGGTGGGGAGATCCAAGTGCAGCCATCAGCTGCACCTGAGCTCACCTCGCTGGGCTCCACTGCCACCGGTGACCCTGACCCTGTGTCTGTGTATCTCCTGTCTGAGTTTTTCCCCAAGGTCACGAGGATATTCCACCTGTGCCAGATGTGTCTGTGGGTCCAGGCTCGTCACCCGAAATCATCGTGGGTCCAGCACCTCCCGCCGAGGTCATCGCAGGCACTCTGCCCCAGTCTGGGACCTTCATGGGAGCTGCTTCCTCTCCAGCTGAGGTCGTTGCGGGTGCTCCGTCCCAGCACTGGGCCGCATAGGGTGCAGCTATGTCCCAGTCCAGGATCACCACAGGTGCAGCCTTGCCCCAGCCAGGGGCCACCAAGGGTGCTGCTGTGCTCCAGCCAGGGGCCACCGAGGGTGCAGCTTCGGTCTAGCCCAGGCCCACCGAGGGTGCAGCATCGGTCCAGCCCGGGCCCACCAAGGGTGTAGCATCAGTCCAGCCCGGGGCCACCACAGGTGCAGCTCCGCTTCAGCCCGGGGCCACCGCAGGTGCAGGTCCGCTCCAGCCCGGGGCCACTGAGGGTGCAGCTCCGCTCCAGCCCGGAGCCACTGCGGGTGCAACTTCGCTCCAATCTGGAGCCACCGCGGGTGCAACTTCGCTCCAGTCCGGAGCCACAGCAAGTGCAACCCTGCTCCAGTCCAGAGCCACCGAGGGTGCAACTATGTCCCAGTCCGGGACCTCCGAGGGTGTTGCTGGTCAGTCCATGGGCGTCGTGGTCTCCTATCCCTTGCCAGACACTGTCGTGGTCCCCCCTCCTTTGCCAGTCATCATCATGGTGCCCCATCCTCTGCCTGACATCATCAGGGCTCCCTCTACTCCTCTTCCGTTCTCAACTCTGGTCACCCCAGTTGGGCAGCCACCCCCTGGACCTCCATCTCTGATGTGGTGGCTGAAGAACTCTGGCTGACTGCCTGACAGGTATTGCCATTGGGTTGGGTGGTTCACATTCTCCAGTAGACCACCCGACTCTTACCATCTCGCTACCTGTCAGGCCTGAGACTTCAGCCGACCACCAGAACTGCCCTGTCCTTATGTCTATGGGGCCAGGGTGCCCAGCTCAACATGGGTCCTGAGCGGGATTTTGTTTTTGATGTTTTTCCTCAGTCTGGGCCTTGCTGGGATGCTTCCTGAGAGCCTTTTTTGCTTCTTTTAGTTTGGTTCGGTCCCTCCGTGCCTGGGTCCCCCTCCTCCCCCCTCGGGGCAGGGTTGTTTTCTTGTTGGGGTGGGATTTCTGTGGGGGGGGGGGTCTTTTCTTTTGATATTACCCTGGGGTGTCTAGGGTCCACCCCTTGGGGGGGGGGGGCTCTGTCACGTTCTGAGCACAGAGGGATTCCACCAGGCTCACATTGTCTGCCTTTTTTTCTTATTTGTACTGTGTTGTCATTTTTGAGTTGTCACTTATCCTATATTGTTTCTCAGTATGATTTATTTTCCCGTTTACGTTCATTATAGTTTATTTATTGTATTTTGAGTTGCCCGTCTCCATTTTTTGTCACATCATTATGTTTGTATTCTGTTGTGTTCTTTCTCTCTGGGTTGACAGCTGTCAATGGCTTTCTGGGGGTTTTGCTCAGCATGGGCGTGGCCCTGCCAACTGTCAGCCCAGATGGCTTCTTCGTTATTCCAAGCTGGTCCGAATTTTATGTCATTGCTTTCTCCTGTTTGTTCGGAGACCCACACCGATCATTAATTATGGTAAGGGTTTTGAGCTCTATTTAAGGGGAGTTATTTTCATTTTCAATTGCTGCTGTCTTGGTTTACATTCTCCTCCTCTCCGCCAGAGCCCTGCCTTGCTCTGGTGCGCTAAGTCTATAAGTTTTCTCCTTCGTTTGTTTCTTTGTGTTGTAAGCTTCATGTTGAGTTTTATGTTTGTTGCTTTTCTCAATAAATTACCCAAACTCACAGTTCAGCGCGTGGATAACACCTTCCTGCCCCGAAGGGCATTTATGACAAAGAACTCTTGAGCAGGTGGACTTTGGTCTGACTTTGTAGACCATGAACAGTCACAAAAAATCACACATAATGCATCAAAATAAAAGGAAACCCCAAAAGGCATAATAAAGGTTCTTTGAGGCAGAGATAGAGCCTGGTGTGAGAAAGCCTTTGGCCCATCGCAGTAACAGAGCTGCTGGAGCTGCTGTGACCAGCATACATGAAGGAGTGTGTTTTTAATTTATCTCTAATATTCACTCCCACCTTTCTTGTGGCCAGCTCAGTTTTCCTGTAATTTTTTATTTGGAGATTTGGTAGTAATAATGTCTCAGTGTAACCCCCCCCCCCCCCATTATAAACACTTTCATTTTACATTTTTCTTACTCTTTCTTCACTTTTATTGCTACCTCCTCATATCCTCCGTTCCATGAGGAATGTAAGCGATACCTTGAGGCTCAATGGAACACTGGAACAAATTCATGTACTGTTTCTCCAGTAATTTGTGTCGCCAGAAATCTGTTTTGTTCTCTTGAACAAATGAGCCAGAAGGGGTTTACATAACTCTTAAGCTGAAGAGGGGGTAAACAGCTCTGACTAAATGCTGGAAATATTTTTTTATGGTTCCTGCAGACACCAAAGTTTCAAAATGTTAGAAATGCTCTCTATAATGAAATTCTCCACTCCCCCCTTTTTTTAAAGAAATATTAAAAAAAAAAAAACTTGTTTGCATGACTTGACAGCTTCACTTCTGCCTCCAAGTGGGAATCCAGATATACTGTATATTTTTAAGTCACCCCCACTTCAAAACCTGGCCAGATATTTCATGTCACTGGTTTTTTTTTTGGGGGGGGGGGGGATTTAAGGCATTACATAGAATAAAACTTAACCACAATTTGTATGAATGATACAAATTTAAAAGAAAAAAATGTCACAAATTTACAACAAAGAAATTGCAAATTAATGATGGAAAAAAGTAATTAATTTTACAAGAAAAAATAGCAAATTCATGAGGAAAAAAGTTGCATGTTTGCAAGAAAAAATTGAGAATTTAAAAGAAGAAAATTGCAAATTTATAAGAAAAAGATGCAAATTAATAACAAAAACAGGTGCAGATCTATGAGAAAAAAATTGCAAATTTATGAGAAAAAGTTGCAGATTAATGAGAAAAAAGTTTCAGATTTAAAAGAAAAAAGTTCCAAATTTATGAGAAAATGTTACAAATTTATACGAAAAGAGTTGCAGTTTTAAAAGAAAGACGTTGCAAATTTACAAATTGCAAGCTATTTTGAATTTAGCATTGGTGCTTCAAAGTCTTATGCGACATGATATTAAAGGTTTATGATGATATTGTGAAGGGGGCAATTCTCTGTTTTTTCCAGGTCCCCCCTTGATTTACACCTTTGCTTCAAATATAAGGTATCTCATACCTGTCAAGGCATACCTCATGCCTCCCTTATTGGGGGGGCTTTCACACCTGTACTGAGTACTTAAATCTGTATTTATCGGACTTCCGGGAAGATGGCGGAGAGACATAACGCTTAAACAGAGAGCTCTCCCTAGCCGGATTAAAAATCATCGGTAAATGGCCAAGTCGACATAAGCGGATCAATAAACTAAGGGATGAAAACACGAAGGAGCCGGGCACAAGGACAAAAGCAGGGTAAAATTGAAGAATTCCTCTCCAACAACGCAGGAAAAACCACTGAACGCGGAGCCCAAAAAAACGAGGTGTCTACAGCAGAGAAAATGGAGGACGCCAGACTCGAAAACATGAACACTGGCATCGCCAGTTTGGGTAAAGAGTTAAGAGAATTCAAGCGGCAGCTACAGCAGGATTTAGCGGCTCTTAAGGAGGAGCTGAAAAAAGAGATTAAGGAGGAAATTATGGGCCTCCGAAGAGAAATGGAGCGCAAGCTAACAGAAAACATGGAGGAGCTGCGCTCCCAGCGGGCGTGTATGACAGAAGCGCAGGCCCAAATATCGGAGCTGGAAGATTGGAAAAGCGAGGCAAACGAACAACTACAGACCCTGACGACGCAAACGCAGAGGATGCAGGAGAAAATAAACGACTTGGAGAGCAGATCCAGACGAAGCAATATGCTCATCTTTGGAATTCCGGAGGGCATTGAAGGCAACTCGATGACGAAATTCATGGATCAGTTCTTAAAAAAAGAGCTGGAACTGCCCGAAGAAACAGATCTGCAGATTCAACGAGCGCACAGAACCCCGGCACAGAACCCGAAACCAAACGCTACACCCAGGTCAGTTGTGGTAAACTTTGTGAAATATGACATAAAGGAAAGAATCCTGACGCAAGCATGGAAAAAAAAGATACGAATCGGCGACAAACAGGTATTCTTTGACCATGACTACCCGACAGAAATTGTGAAGCAGCGGAAGAAATATGCCAACATTAAAAAAACGCTGAAAGAGAAAAAAATTAGATTCCAAACGCCGCTAACGAAAATGAGGATTCATTGGGAGGACGGCGTAAGAACCTACAACACGGCCAGAGAGGCAGCGCGGGATATGATGGAGCGGGGCCTTGAGGTGAGCGTGCCGGAAGAAACGGCTGGAGCAGCGGCGGCCCTGAACGCATCACGACAGCCGGAGTGGAGACGAGTGAACGGCGGAAGAAGGGGGAGAGACGTGGCGCAGCGGGCCCAGGACAAGCTACAAGGCTTTCAACTGAAAGCCTAGATCATAACAAAGATTAAGAAAGGCACAGAAGAAATGAAGGCCAAGAAGACAAGGTAAAAGAGAAACAGACGGCTAGGAGAGGTTTAAGTGATATTTGTTGGACATTTCTAGACTAATGACTATTACTTGGTTAGTAAATATAGGTCTAGGGAGGGCCCTTCACTCTGTGAAGACAATCCCCCCACCCACCAACAGGGACCAGTGGGCAGAAGAAAGGCCCAAAGTACGGAGGTCGAGATTTTTTAATGTGTTTTTATATAAATATGTGTTATTTTTGTTGTTAAAGGGGCTAGGAGCACAAGTTAAAAAAATGGAAAAACATGAATATGGGTAAAAATCTTAAGATAATGACACTAAACGTGAATGGTCTGAACTCACCTGTTAAAAGGGAAAGAATAATAAGAAAATTCAAAAAGGAAAAAGCTGAAATTATATTTATGCAAGAGACACATTTGAGCAAGACAGAACATGTGAAACTAAAGAGATTTGGCTATAAGAACTCCTACTACAGTTCATTTAAGGGAGGAGCTAAAAGGGGGGTTATGATACTAATTTCAAACAAAATACAATTTGAAAGTGAACAGGAAATCCAGGATAAAGAAGGCAGGTATGTAATAATAAAGGGAAGAATAGATGGTATGCAGATTACATTAGTGAACATCTATGCCCCACCAGAAAGTGACAAGGGTTTTTTTCAACATCTGTTTGATCTCATAGCAACACACAGTGAAGGAGTCCTAATTTGTGGAGGAGACTTAAATGCTGTCATGGATCATGAAGTTGATACAACAAGTGTTAAGAAGACAAAAAAACATGTAACAAAGTTCATAAGAACCTCACTGGCAGAAATGGGTATGGTAGACATATGGAGGGACCTACACCCACTCGAAAAAGACTATACACATTATTCAGCAGTCCATAAAGTACACTCTAGAATAGATTACTTCCTTATGAATGAAGGTGACAGACACAGGGTGAGAAATTGTTGGATTGGAGGGGCAGAAATATCAGATCATAATCCTATATACATGGAAATATATTTAAACAATAGAAAACGACAAACAACATGGAAACTTAACGTAGGACTGTTAAATGATGAGAAAATGAAAGAAAGAATAAAAATAAACATAAACGAATATATCCAAGAGAATGACAATGAAGAAGTGGACCCAACAATACTATGGGACGCACTAAAAGCCGTGTTAAGAGGAAAATTAATTGTTGAAACAGGAAAAGCAAATAAGACTAAACTGGAAGCGTATGAACAAAGATGTGAGAGACTGAGGGAATTAGAACGTAAACATCAAAGCACAAATGATCCAAAAATATATCAAGAAATTAAAGAAGAAAAAACAAAGATAAAAGAAACACAAATGGATGAAATTGAAAGGAAAAATAGATATCTAAAGCAAAAATATTATGAAACGGGACCAAAAGCCACAAAACTGCTGGCAAAACGGTTAAGAAAACAACAAACAATGAATAATGTATACAAGATTAAAGACCCCACCACAAATAAAACCACAGTTAACCCAGAAAACATCGAAGAAATATTCCATAATTTCTACCAAGAACTATACTCGCAACCTGAAGAAACAAATACTAAAGATATTAAAAAATTTCTAGGCACATTGGACTTGCCATCAATAGGAAATCAACAAAATGAAAAGCTAACAGCAGAAATAACAACACAAGAGATCAGAGATGTGATTAAGTCACTTAAAAACGGTAAATCACCAGGTAGTGATGGATACCCTTCTGAGTTTTATAAACTGTTTATAGAAGAACTCACGCCACAGCTCCTAAAGTCATTTAATTGGACGTTGAACAACAACAAAATACCTCCATCATGGAACGAAGCTATCATTTCAGTTATTTTAAAGCCAGGGAAAGATAAAGAACAATGCGGAAACTATAGACCAATCTCTTTATTAAATGTGGATTATAAAATATATACAACAATTATATGTAAACGAATAAAGACATTCTTGACGGAATTGATAGAAGATGATCAAACTGGTTTCATAGAGGGACGCCAAACACATGACAACATCAGGAGAACAATACATATAATTAACCAAATACATAAAGAAAAGAAAAGCGCAGTAATAATGAGTTTAGACGCAGAAAAAGCATTTGACAGGGTTAACTGGAAATTCCTATATAGTGTACTGGAGCGCTTTGGATTTAACGAAAAATCAGTACAATGCATAAGGACGCTATATCAAGAACCTGTGGCAAGAATCAAGATAAACGGTAGCTTAACAGACAAAGTAAATATACAAAGATCAACTAGGCAGGGATGCTGCTTATCGCCCACCTTGTTTGCTCTGTTCATAGAACCATTGGCTCAAGCGATACGACAAAATAAGAAATTAAAAGGTGTAACAATAAAGGGGGCGGAACACAAGATTGGGCTATTTGCAGACGATATTATAGTTTACCTTGAACAACCAGATGAATCAATAATGGAAATGATGAACTTGATAGAAAATTTTGGAAAATTATCAGGATACAAGATAAACATAACAAAAACACAAATACTGACATTCCACTATAACCCTCTAAACCAGATAACTGATAAGATCAAACTAAACTGGAAACAAAAAGAAATAAAATACCTTGGAGTGAACATACCTAAAGACCTAAGCAAAATATATAAAGCAAACTATGATAGGTTGGAACAAGAAATAAAAAAAGATATTGATAGATGGTCAATCTTAAATATGGATCTGAATTCAAAAATTGAGACAGTCAAAATCAGCATACAACCTAGATTACTTTACCTCTTCCAGGCTATACCAACAGAGATTCCAGATGCCCAATTCTCAAAGTGGGACAGGATGATATCGAGATTTGTTTGGGGAGGTAAAAAACCAAGAGTGAAATATAAAACTCTCCAATTACCAAAAGAGAAAGGAGGCATGGGCCTACCGAGTCTAAAGGAATATTACTACTCAGCACAAATAAGATATATCATATGTTGGTGCGACGAGGGATATGAGGCAAAATGGAAAGAAATGGAAAAGGAAATTGAGGGACTCCCAGTACAAAGCATAATAGGAGATAAAGATGCATATAAGCAAATCAAACAAATAGACCCAATCACTAAATTTACATTAGAACTGTGGTATAAAATAGTACAAAAATATAATATAAAGGAAGACATAAAACTATTGAAATGGGTAGCATTTGACAGTCAGTTTGAACCGGCAAAACAAGATAGGGGATACAAAAATCTGGTGAACAAGGGAATCACAGCATGGGGCAATATCGGAAAAAAAGATCTCGGGAGCTTTGTAAACATCAGGAGAAAATTTAAACTAGAAAGATCGGAATTTTTCAGATATCTGCAGATGAGAGATTATTATATGAAGAAGATTAGGCATAACCTCCAAACAGATGTGAGCGAGATTATACAACTCATTTTAAGCTCATATACAGGAAATAAAATAAGAATTATTTCAAAGCTATATCAGAAACTTATGACAAACAATCATACAAGTAACTATATAAAGGAGAAATGGGAGAAAGAGCTCAATTTAAACATAACAGAAGAAAGCTGGCAGGAAATATGGAAAACACAACACACATCAACAAATTCAAGGACATGGAGGGAATTTGGATGGAAAAACCTGATTCGCTTTTTCATTACACCACAGATTCAAGGAAAATATACAAATACCCAATCTTTATGCTGGAGGGGATGTGGGGCTCAAAATGCAGACCACTCACATATGTTTTGGAAATGCTGCAAAATATCATCATTCTGGAAATCTATACATGTGACAATACAGAGGATATTAGGATATAATATACCAATGAACTGTAACCTGATGTACTTATGTGATCTTAAAAGAGACAATGTTATACAGGCTGAGGACAGATATCTAGTTAAAATCTTGTTGATTGCATGTAAAAAAAACTATCACAAAAAAATGGCGATCAGAAGTTCTTCCTGACCAAGAACAATGGACTGACATTGTTGAGGACATACGTATGATGGAAAAACTAACATATCGACAAAGAATGCAAGAAGGACTATGGGGAAAAAAATGGCGGAAATGGACACACTACAAAGTGCAACAACGAGGCAGAAATTGAAAGAATAACCAAAGACACTGAAAAAACCAGAAGAATTAAGAGATGGAAACTAAAAACTTGATGCTCCAACATTTGTCCCCTCCCCTTTTTTTTCTTTTTCTTTTTTTTTCTTTTTCCCTACCCTAACCCCTTTGTTTTTTAAATGTAGAATGTGATCTGAATGCATTATATATGATGAAAAATGAATAAAAATCTAAGTTACAAAAAAAAACTGTATTTATCGGCAGATGAAAGAAAACTGAAGCAAAAAAACCAAACAAAAACCAAACAAACAACAACAATTGCAACATGAACTATTTCAAACATATTTATTCAAATGTACACTTATATGGACACAATCTTGAGCCATAACTTTTTGGTAATGTGAAAATAATAAGCCAAGTAGCACAAAAAAAAATAAATTAAAAAAAAATTAAAAAAATAAATGATAATATTAATAATAAATAAATAAAAATAAATAAAAAAAACAATATTTTTCAAATTTACATTAGCACAAGGTAGGTTGCTTAATTTGAAAGAACACTATAAGAATAATTCTGAATATAGTTCTTAATTGTCAGCTAGATATATACACTTGGAATTTAAGAGTTTTTAATTGTCAGCTTTGTTACACTAATGCACTTGGATGAACTTGAAACAAGACACCCTTGAAACAAGACACCCTCCACCGCGCTTAGGTGCGCTTGTGGAGGATCGAAATAAGTGCAGGCGGACACGGCGAACTGAAGTTTAAAAGGGTGCTGCCTTTATTCATCCTCCATCACGAGGCTCGCCCAGCGCTGTGGCAGCGCACTGGAGCGAGCCCTGCGTCTCAAAGTCAGCAACAAGCAATGCGAGTGATCAAAAAGAGAGAGAGCAAGAGATATGCAGTCAACCTATATACCCGGCTACAGACAATGCATGCATGGCACATTAGCATCACAGTATACAGCAGGAAAGCATGGACATTTGCATTAGAGTCACACATATCAGCCGCAGGATTACTGGCGCCGGGATTCCTCTCTGTTCCGGAGCTGCAGGACAAAAAAGGGTGCGAGGCGCATCTGCATAATGATTAGTCCATACTTCTCACTGTTCTGATAATTGCTCACGCTGAGCGCTCTGCCAGCCCCGTAGGCTGTGGGGGTCACCACACGCTCAATTTCGCCAGGCATCAAATTACTGTTCAGTTGATTTTAGGTTCTCTCAAAAATAGCAAATAACAAATACGCCCGTATTTGCTAAAATTGCATTTTCCCCGTATTAAAATACGGCAAAACCGTATCACTTGACGGGTATGGTATCTGCCTTGTCATGACTGGACACCATGCCTATGCTCTAAGTTCGTTTTTAATGTCATTGTGTTTTTCCTGATCATTATTTGCATTATTTGCCCCTAGGGCTGTGCGATATGACCAAAATTTCATATTACGATACAAGTAATCTTATTTGACGATAACGATATATATCACGATATACATTTTCTGCAAATTCTATAGTTTATATATGATAACACTGGTCAACACCAAATTTATTGTCTAAGATTTTTTAGCTGATTTAGGACAATTTTGATGTGCTGAATCCAAAAATCACATTGGTTTTGCTCAATCAGGTCAACTTTTTGAATTACGGCCACATGTTGTTTTATACGTTTACATTCACTGGCAGCCATATTACTTAAGCAAAGAGGTTCCACACTCCACCACGAAACCGAGAAACACCAGAAGATCCTCCACCCTGGTCCTCTAGTCAGAGACTGCGCTGCGTTTAAAGATGCTCGTGTCCTCTGACTGGAGGTACTTCAGACAGCAGAGGAAGGTTGCATTATTCCACCTCTTCTTCTGTATTACAGGTGATATGGCTATTTTTCTGCCACACAGAAGTTTGATGAGGGAGAAAAACGCCTCGTGGGTAAAACTAGGTCTTTGGTGGACCACTCCCAGTTACACGGGGTGAGACTGGACATCCTGGCAGATAAGCACATTTGTCGCAAGGTCTGTGATGGACTTTTGCCAGTCGGTGCATCGTGACATGCACTGCACAAAGAGCAGAGATAAATAAACCTATCATCTGGTCAGTCACTGCAACAGATACTGGAGTCAGTTTGTCTTGGCCTGTCCTTGCCACTGATAATACCTCTATCTGCCAAGAATGTGTCGCTAGTCCAGCAAAAGCTAGCGGTACTCAAATACTTTGCAAGCAGTTTCATGAAATGGTCAGTCAGAGAGCAACTCATTCCAGCTCGGACGTCGCCTGGGTTAACAAGGTCAGGAGTTCCTGGCAGCGGAAGGCAAATTACAGAGCTGCGTGGAGGAATCTGATCAGACCTAAATGAAACAGTCATTGTCGCCCCCGACAGACTGCTATGATGATGTTTACATGTACGAGTATTTTCGCTTTACATGATGCTAAATTCTTTTTTATGTCTTGAAATTCTCTGAATTTTGAACAATGATGACGTAACATTCAATTTACATGTACTTGCCTTTATGTAAAGGTAAGTACATGCACATTACTAAGTACTAAGTCCAGGTTTTTACTTAGCACCTGATTGAAAGAAATGGATGTAATTTTCGGATTCAGCAGTGCAAAATTGTCTTAAATCAGTTGAAAAAACACAGACAACTTACAAAAAAGTTATTTTTGTAACCCTGTGTAATCAATAAAAAGACCATCTCTTTTTATACATTTTTAAATAACGTACTGAAAAAAATCAATTGTACAATTGCATGTCGAAGTGTCCTTGAGCAAGAAACTGAACCCCCAGTTGCTCCGGGTGGGTCAGGCCAGCGCCAGTGCATGGCAGCTCTTCCGCCATCAGTGTGTGAATGGGTGAATAGCAGGATCTGTAAAGCACTTTGATCATCTAGAGATGAGAAAAAGCACTATATAAGTGAACACCATTTATTTAGTATGTATGCAGCCGCTGTCACGCACTTTTGCAGCTTTAGTAATATTTTTTCAGATAAAATTAAGAAACTCAGCAGTGGGGACTTCCGGTTATGGCGGCCACGTGAGAGGGACACGTCTCGCTCTGCTCTGCTCCTGGAGAGGAAAAAACGGCAAATAACTCTCTCATTTGGGACAGAACCTATCCCAGCGTTTGGACGAGGATATGTTGGTGAAGCCTAAGGCTGGAAAACCAGGTAGAGGAAAAAGCGAACCGCCGAAACAGTCTAAATTAACGGACTTTCACGTCTGTGACGCAGCAGATAAAGAAGCTCCATATATGGTGGAGGAAGCTAGCAGCGGTGCGGTGACTATGGGAGGCGGCACAGGTGCGGTGCTTAATGCCATTAGTTCAATGAGAGCGGACTTTTCCGCTAAGTTTGATGGGATTATGGCAGCGTTGGAAGGAATGAGAAAAGAATTGGGTGACTGTGTAGAACGAATGGCACAGGTAGAGCTTCGTGTCTCTAGTGCTGAAGATGACGTCACCTGTCTTCAATTAAAGGTGCGCACTTTGGAAAAAAAAATAAATGTCTGGAAAATAATGTCTTGGACTTGGAGTCCCGGTCGAGACGGAACAACTTGAGGCTGGTGGGTCTACCGGAGGAATCCGAAGGTCGGGACACATGTTCCTTTTTGGAAAAGTGGATTCCGGAGGCGCTGGGCAGCGCGGAGCTGCAATCAGCAGTCGTTCTGGAAAGCGCATATCGTATCGGCCCACGGAGAGATAAGGGACCACCGAGGACGCTTATTATGAAGTTTATCAGCAACAGAGACAGGATGAAGATCTTCAACGCTGCGCGAGCTAAAGGCCAGATTAAACACCAGGACCAGCAGGTGCGGTTCTACCCAGATTTGGCCACAGGAATCCAACAATTGAGGAAGCAGTTTGATCCCGTACGTAAAGAGCTGCGCAACCTTGGGATTCGTCATGGTGTAATTTATCCTGCGAGACTGTTGACCACATATGGGGGCAGAACCCACATCTTCAAGACCCCAGAGGAGGTGCAGGAGTTCATTAAGAAGATCCAAGAAGAGACTGGTGGGAGCTAAGCATGAACAAAATATAAAGTAGAATATTTAAGCATTTGCACAGGCATCTGACTGACTTGAAGCAAATAGCAAGTTTACAAAATATAGATTGTATTATATATTAAAAAAAAAACAAAAACAAAAAACTATGATGTACAAAGTTGCTAAAAATTTTGGAGTTAAGTTGGAAAACTACAGAAGAGAGTTAATGTTATGTCATTAAAAGCAGCAGAGTTAGGGTGATTGGGAGGATGAAGAAGGAGTGGCTTTGGCTGATACTCGTGGGTGTGGAGCGGTCGATGGCTATATTGGGAGACGGAATTTTTTTTTTGATTTTGGGGGGATTACCACAAATGTGGGAAGGGGAAATTTGTTTGTGTGTAGTTTGTAGGATGAATGTTCAACCACTCATGTTTTTGCTTCTTTGTATGAGCATGTTTATACTGCAAGGTAATCCCAAACTCCCTATTGATCACAAACCAAAGCGTTAATCTTAATTTAACTTCATGGAATTGCAGAGGTCTACAAAAATTAAAAAAACTTAAACAAGTTATGAATAAAATAAAAGACATGGGTTCAAAAATTGTGTTTTTACAAGAAACTCATCTAATAGAGGAGGATGTAAAAAGAATTAGGAGTAGATGGCAAGGAAGTGTTTTCACCTCATCATTTTCATCCCGAGCCAGGGGAGTTATGACTCTCATACATAAATCAGTCCCATTTCAAGTGAAAAATGTAATTGGAGACAAATTTGGAAGATATTTAATCATTCAAGGATCTTTGCTATTAGAAAATATAAATTTGGTGAACTTATATGGTCCCAATATAGATGATCAAAAGTTCTTTGCTAATTTATTTCTTATCTTATCATCACTTACAGGGCAACAGATAATAGCAGGGGATTTTAATTGTACATTGAATCCCGGTATAGATAGATCAACAGGACTGGACTGTACGCACAATGGATGTAGGATGACCATTATTCATTTTATGAAAGAATTGAGATTGCTAGATATATGGAGAGAAATGAAACCACAAGTTAAAGCTTACTCTTGTTATTCCAATACCTACAAGACTTTCTCACGTATTGATTATTTTCTGATCTCCGCAGAATTAAGGTCCAAGATTCAAAACTGCTTTTATGATAACATTGTGATCTCTGATCATGCACCCTGCTGTCTAATATATGTAGATAAGAAATTGACAAAGGAACCAGGTAGATGGCAATTTCAGCATAAATGGCTTCAGGATGAGGAATTTGTTAAGTACATAGAAAAACAGATAGATGAGTTCTTTGATATCAATACTACACAAACATCAGCATGTGTAAAGTGGGAGGCTTTCAAAGCTTTTATTAGGGGACATATTATTAGTTATACAGGTTCAAAATCTAAGAAGACTCGAGAGGAGAGAGTTCAATTGGAACATAAAATAAAAATTCTTCAAGAAAAAGTATATGCAGGAAGTGATCCAAGGTTGGAGAACGAATTACTGATTTTGAGAGCTGAATATGACAAAAAATCAGCGAATAGAGCTGCCTCGAGTCTTCTAAGATTGAAACTATCTTTTTATGAACAAGGTGAAAAATCAGGAAAATTATTGGCATGGCAGATTAAACAATTAGAATTTAAAACACCAATTACCAGTATTATAAGTAACGGACAGGTAGTTGTAGATCCTTTAGAAATTAATAGAGCCTTTAGAGATTACTATGAAAAATTATATGATACCAAAAATGAATCTGACTTAACAAAATGAATGAATGAATGAATGAATGAATTTATTTCGGATAGTACATTACAGGTTAAAAGAAACTGTATAATATAACAACAAGGTCAAATTAGACAAAGACTCCTTCTACTATACAATTCCACGTGAGTTATCCGAAATGGGTGATGGCTGAAGCCGCAGCTTATATTGCCCACCCATATTCCATCCAAGAATTCAAAGGAGAAAAAAGAGAAAACAAGACAAGAGCGATTACAATTTAAAACAAGGCTAAGACAAAATATGACTGAGAGAAAAAGAAAACTGAGCTAGTCTAAGTTAAGCGGTTACTATTCAAAAACAAATCTAAGACATAGTGTCACAGAGAAAAAAGAAAAACTAAGCTATAACACAACACAGGCTGGAAATGTCAATCCTTATGTGAGTTTACATGTCGTCTTGTAAATATGTTTGGAGTATTTCTTCCTTTAGTTTTTGTTTAAATTGTCCAAGCTTTGTACATGATTTTAATTCAGGTCCAAAATCGTTCCATAATCTGACACCTTGCACTGAAATACAGTGTTGCTTGGTAGTTGTTCTCACTGTAGGCTTTTGAAATATACATGTTCCTCTGAAGTGATATCGTTTCTCCCTTGTTTGGAACAACTTTTGGATATTTGCGGGCAGTGATAGATTCTTCACTTTGAACATTATTATTGCGGTTTTAAAGTCGATCAGATCTTTCAACTTGAGAGTTTTTTGTTTAAGAAAAAGTGGGTTTGTTGGTTCCCTGTAAGCTGCTTTGTTGATTATTCTAATAGCTCTCTTTTGAAGCATAAAGAGTGGATATATGTTTGTTTTATATGTATTTCCCCATACTTCATTACAATATGTCATGTATGGGAGTATTAATGAATGATACAAGGTGTATAGTGTGGGTTGATTCAGCAAATTTTTCACTCTGTGTAATATTGCAATTGATTTGGATACTTTACCTTTTATATAATTAATATGTGGCTTCCAACACAGTTTGTTATCAATTATTACTCCAAGGAATTTAGTTTCGGATACCCTTTCAATCTCTACACCATTTACACTGAGTTTGGGTACTGGGTAGTTGTGATGGTTGTTAAAGACTATAAATTTTGTCTTGCTTAAATTGAGCGTTAATTTGTTTGAATCAAACCACAGTTTCAGCTTTCCTAATTCCTTTCCGAGTGTATCCAGAAGTTGTTCCAAGTTGTTTCCACTGCATAGCAGGTTAGTGTCATCAGCAAACAATATTAAGTCCATTTTTTCTGAAACTTTACATATATAATTAAATGGGTTTTTGAACAAATTATCTATACCGTGTATTCCAAATGAAAACAGGGAGATACTGGAGTCTAAAATTAGTCAAGAAGAAGTTGGGCTAGCCATTGATAATATGAAATCAGGAAAAAGTGCAGGACCAGATGGTCTTCCAGTTGACCTTTATAAAAAATTTAAGAATAAATTAATAAAACCTTTTTTGGAAATGGTTTTAGAAGCATTTCAAAATAGTAATTTACCATCATACATGAATAATGCCTTAATTATACTGTTGCCAAAACCAGGCAAATCCTCTAATAAATGTGAAAATATGAGACCAATAAGCCTATTAAATGCCGACCTTAAGATAATCTGTAAAATTTTAGCAAGACGAATACAAGAAATTTTACCAAATATTATTAATCGAGATCAGAATGGCTTTATAAAGGGAAGACAAGGCTTCCATAATGTAAGAAGACTATTTAATATTATTTATTCTAATAAAGAAGCACCGGATACAGCTCTCCTATCACTGGACGCCGAAAAGGCCTTTGATAGAATCGAATGGCCCTTTCTTTTTGAAGTTTTACAAAGGTTTGGACTTGGAAATAATTTCATAAAATGGGTTCAGATAATATATAATAATGCTACAGCAGAAATCCTAACAAATAGCAATATTTCAAAATCAATAAAAATCAATAGAGGATGTCGACAAGGCTGTCCACTTTCACCTTTACTGTTTACTATGGCAATTGAACCATTAGCGATGGCGATACGTTCACAGTCACAAATATATGGAATTAAAGTTGGACCAACAGAACATAAAATCTCCCTGTATGCCGATGACATAATTTTGTTTATGTTGAATCTTAAAAAATCAATTCCGACCTTGTTGAATTTAATAAAGAATTTTGGGGAAATATCAGGATATAAAATAAATAAAACTAAATCTTCAATATTAATGCTAAATGAGACCCAGCGAAATTACCCAGCCCTTGAGGTAAATCAATTCAATGTTGTAAATCAGTTTAAATATTTAGGAATCCAAATTGTGCCTAAGTTAGAATCAGTCGCCAGTGTCAACTATGAAGCCTTAATGACAGATATTAATGAGTTACTTCAGAGATGGATGTCACTACCAATGTCGATGATCGGGAGAATCAACATACTTAAAAGTAATATCTTACCTAAAATACTTTATTTATTTCAATACATTCCCTTACCACCACCTTTAGATTTATTCTCAAGAATTAAAAAAAAAGTTAGTGGAATTTATATGGAACAACAGGAGGGCTAGATTACGTCTGTCTTTATTATATTTACCATTTGATCGTGGAGGTCTGAAATGTCCAAATTTTATGTTGTATTATTGGTCGGCACAACTGAGGTCTATGACATATTTTTCATCAAATGATCTCCCTCACTGGACTGAAATGGTATCATACAATTTGCCTTTACCTCTTCCCATATTCATATACTCAGATTCGGCAAAAAAATTACAAAAACAAGTTAAAAATCCATTTGTAAAGCATATGATCAAAATATGGTGTGAAACTAAAAGCTATTTAAAAGAACCACACTTATTGTCACAATTTAGCCCAATATGGGGTAATCAATATTTTAAACCAGGGAGAGCGGATGCTGTATTTAAAGTATGGAATTTAAAAGGGATTCATAAGATTCAAGATTTATATCTGTCATGTTCAGATAACATAATGTCTTTTGAAGAGCTGAGGATCAAATTTAATCTTAATAGAACACATTTTTTTAAATATCTTCAACTTAGGAATTTTATTCGATCAAATCAAAATAAAGCTCTCACTCGACCTATTTACTCATCCCTGGAAAAAATGTTGATGAAAGATAGTAAAAGAAAGGGTATTATTTCAGAGTTTTATAACTCATTGACACTATCCTCAAGTGAAAACTCACAGAAAAGATTAAATTACTGGAAAGAAGATCTGCAAACTGAAATTTCAGAGGAACAATGGGAATTGGCTTGTACAGAAGCTCAAACCAAATCAATAAATGTACGTCTTAAATTGATACATTTTAAATGGTTAATGCGGATGTATGTTACACCGGAGGAGTTAAATAGATATAACAAAAACATACCAGATACGTGCACAAAATGCATGGAAAGCAAAGGAACCCTATTTCATTGTTTATGGGAATGTAGAATAATTAGAATGTTTTGGGAAGAGGTGAGGGTAACTATTGAAAAAATAATTTCAAAACAAATCTTATTGAATCCTAAACTGTTTTTGTTGGGTTTGTACCCAGAAAAACATAACTTTAATAAAAGTGAAAGAACATTCATAGACCTCAGTTTGCTTAATGCCAAACAATGTATTGCACTACTGTGGAAAAAGACTCATAGACCAGATGTGACTCAGTGGTTAAGACAGATGTTAACAAACCTTCCATTAGAAAGAATAACATATATACTGAAATCAAAGGAAATTGTGTTTGAGAATATATGGAGACCTTTTATTGATTATGTAAAAAATTTAAACATAACTCTTGAAGGAGAAGGTGAATGATGTGTGTGAACCTTGTAAATTCCAAACTGGTGAATATAATATGTATACTTATGTAATGGATTGTCTAGACTAAACAGAGGAGCATTGTTGAAGACTTGATTTTGTTGGTGGTTGTTGGTGTTTTTAGTGCATTTTTTTTTTGTAGTACTTTAGTGTTAGTGTTTGATTGTTTGTGTCATGTTTGTTAAAAAAAAAAGGTTCAATAAAGATATTGTGGAAAAAAAAAAAGAAACTCAGCAGTGATTTAAACCAGAACGACGGTCTGATACACTATAATATTTCTTATTAGCGACAAGTTAGCATCATCATTTCACATTTGCCGTTTTATAATTTTGACAAACTCCAGGTGGGTTGCCATGTGCCTTTTATTAAGAAATTTTTCCAGCAGGCCTTAGTCAGGGAGGTGACCAAGAACCCGATGGTCACTCTTTCAGAGCTCCACCGTTGCTCTGTGAAGAGAGGAGAACCTTCTGGAAGGACAACCATCTCTGGAGCAAACCACCAATCGGGCTTGTATGGTAGAGTGGCCAGACGGAGGCCACTGCTTAGTAAATGCACATGGCAGCCTGCCTGGAGTTTACCAAAAGGCACCTGAAGGACTCTCAGACCATGATAAACAAAATTCTCTGGTATGATGAGACAAAGATTGAACTCTTTGGCATGAACGCCAGGCGTCATGTTTGGAGGAAACCAGGCACCGCTCATAACCATGCCAATGTTGGTAGCAGCATCATGCTGTGGGGATGTTTTTCAACGGCAGGAACTGGGAGACTAGTCAGCATAGAGGGAAAGATGAATGCAGCAATGTACAGAGACATCCTGCATGAAAACCTGCTCCAGAGCGCTCTTGACCTCAGACTGGGGTGATGGTTCATCTTTCAGCAGGACAACGACCGTAAGCACACAGCCAAGATATCAAAGGAGTAGCTTCAGGACAACTCTGTGAATGTCCTTGAGTGGTCCAGCCAGAGCCCAGACTTGAATCCAATTGAACATCTCTGGAGAGATCTAAAAATGGTTGTTCACCGATGCTTCCCATCCAACCTGATGGAGCTTGAGAGATGCTGCAAAGAGAAATGTGAAAAACTGCCCAAAGACAGGTGTGCCAAGCTTGTGGCATCATATTCAAAAAGACTTGTGGCTGTAACTGACATAATGTCGGGCCCAGGGAACATGCACACAGGCTCGAGTGTGATTCAAAGGCTTTATTGAACAACAACAGGTGTTTGGATGTGTGAGTGTGAGATGTGGATGGATTGCAGAAGGACAGGGAGCGCCGAGGGCGGAACAGTGCGCCAGGCAGCCAGGCAACCCTAAGGGTAGAGCAAAGACAAGGGTGAGTGATGGGTTTCCATCCCGCAGGGTTAACACACAGTGTGCTGCTTACTTGCAGGTGTCGAGGTGGCTGGCGTTGGCTAGTCGCAGGTCTCCTGCCTGGAGGACAGTGCCCAGATGCGCGCTCAGTGAAGCAAAGAAGGGATAAGCGAGGATGAGGCGAAAGAGAGGGAAATCCGCCACCTGGAGGATCCACCTGTGCACAGGGGAGAATACTGGAGAGCAGGTAAGGAAATAACAGCTTACGTGCGTGAGGAACGAAGGCGCAGGCCGGGAAGGAACAGTCATGCGCTGGAGTTGGGAGCGTAGACAAGCAGAGGGCTCCAGGCCGAGGCTCCAGGCAGAGTGGGTTAAATAGTCAGAGGCTGATGAGGCACAGGTGTGCACGCCGCTGAAACAGATGACAGGCGAGAGCGAGTTGTGACAGTAATTGCTGCCAAAGGTGCATCAACAAAGTATTGAGCAAAGGCTGTGAATACTTAGGTACAGGTGATTTCTTAGTTTTTTATTTTTAATAAATTTGCAAAAATTTAAAAAAAAAACGTTTTTCACATTGTCATTATGGGGGTATTATGTGTAGAATTTTGAGGGGAAAAAATGAATTTAATCCCTTTTGGAATAAGGCTGTAACATAACAAAATGTGGAAAAAGTGAGGTGCCGTGAATATTTTCCAGATGCACTGTAATATGCACTGATCAGCAGAAGGCAATACAGAGTACAGCTTTCACAGACTGCTGCAGTGCATTGGCTTTACTAACAGAGTGATTCTGGCTATATATATCCAAGGGGACGTCGGGGTGAGGTCACATCTTGATAGTTCATTCATGACTCAATTGAAAAAGTTTGCTGAGCCTCTTGATTATTTCATTCATGACTAAGATTGTATCCATGCAGAAAACACTAGTGATTAGCTGAACAGTCAGAATAGAACTGAACGTTCATAGTCACATCAGCATCCTTCAATCTGTTTTTTCCACTACTCAACAACTCCAAATATGGTAACAGGATTTCCTAGGTATACACATTAAGCTTTATATATATATGAAAAATTAATATACATCAAAATTCATATAACTCAGTGTAGCATAGAATTTTTCCATCAGGCCCTTCTCCCCTGATTGCTCAGTTTAGATGGCCAGCCAGCTCTAAGAAGAATCTTGGTGGTTTCCAACTTCTTCCATTTACGGATGATGGAGGCTACTGTGCTCATTGGAACCTTCAAAGTAGCAGAAATTTTTCTGTACCCTTCCCCAGATTTGTGCGTGTAGACAATCCTGTCTCAGCGATCTACAGACAATTCCTTTGATTTCATGCTTGGTTTGTGCTCTGACATGCACAGTCAACTGTGGGACCTTATACAGACAGGTGTGTGCCTTTCCAAATCATGTCCAGTCAACTGAATTTACCACAGGTGGACTCCAGTTAAGCTGTAGAAACATCTCAAGGATAATCAGTAGAAACAGGATGCACCTGAGATCAATTTTGAGCTTCATGGCAAAGGCTGTGAATACTTATGTACACGTGATCTCTTAGTTTTTTATTTTTAATAAATTTGCAAAAATCAAAAAAAAAAAATTCACATTGTCATTATGGGGTATTGTGGGCAGAATTTTGAGGGAAGAATGAATTTAACCCCTTTTGGAATAAGGCTGTAACACAACAAAATGTGGAAAAAGTGAAGCGCTGTGAATACTTTCCGGATGCACTGTATGACCTGTTGCAAATGCAGTCGCGGACCGTGTATTTTACAACTAGGCCTGCAGTGGTGATCTACCCGATTTAAGTGCCATTCATACTAAGCACCATAAAAATAGCCTATAGGGCTGTCTACACAAAGCATGTTAAAGATAACTTTTACTGTAAAATTATAGTTTTAAAAATCTTTACCTTTTCATTGTGGAGCTCCAATTCCCTGTGCACTTGTTCACTGAGCTGCAGATCCACTCTCGTTTCCCCAAAGGTTTAAAAGCCCTGTTGCTTGTAAGTGTCCAGCTGGTGGCTGTGTTTTGGTGTCTCGCTGCTGCCTTCGTTAAGGCCCTGTCACACCTAGATGATTTAGGCAGCATTTGCAAAACGTATGAAAAATTTGGAGAATACGCTGGCATGCCTCGAATCAGTTATGACTAAGTTTTGTCTAAGTTAAGAGCACACTGAAGAACGCTGAAGCACACTGGTATACGACGTAGTTTGCCGAGCTCCTCTGAAATTAACCTTACGCATGCTGAAAATTTTCCGATGTATCCAGCGTATGGCTAATATGTCCCACATTCGAGGAGCAAAGATTGTAGGGAAGTTATGCGTTTGTTCACACACGTTACTTATCAGCAACTCATAGTTACTCAAAAGTCGAAATACGTTGAGATTAATGTCTAGTGTACCCAAAAACTATTTCTAACATATGAGTAGCGCTCTTTGAACCTATGTGTAACTTACTGAATGGATTTTTAACTAATAGCTATCCTATAATGTTGTATTTGCAGCATTGGTTCACAGGAAAAACCCGTAGAGCTTTGCCTGCAGCTCACGCACACACACACACACACACACACACACACACACACACACACACACACACACACACAGAGCTAAACACACGTACTTGTTTGTATAATGGGACCTGTTGGGAATAAATCTGAGCACTTTCAAGCTACAGGATAAAGATCCAAATCACTGTTTATCCCTCCATGTTTTTTACCTTTGCAGTCTGTACAATCAGCTGTCCAGTGTTGATCTGATAGATATGCCAAATGTCAGAACACCGGAGGAGGAGAATCCAATCAGATGATCGCCTGAAGCGCAGAGCGCAGCTGTTTTCCGTAATAAATCACATTTTGCTGATGGCTGCGCCTCCCAGGAAAAGCACACTTCATGCATTATCTTGTTTTTGTTTTGTTTTTTTACTTTATTGAAAATAAACTTTTTTATCACCATCAGTTAGCATGCCTTGGGCCAGGTTGTGACAAATGTCATCTGATGTCCCTGACATGTCACATCAGCAATTTAAGGCGTGACTGACCAAACAGATTTGACAGCTCTGCCAGGTCGGACACACCCCTCGCCGTGGTCGTTGGAGGGGAGAATCATCTCGGTTGAACAGAAATGATCTCTCGCACACCTAGGATTCATGGATTGGGAGACAATGGCAGTTTGGCATGACTGCACTATGCAGAAGTTATAAACTATGCAGACGCTAGACTATTGTTGAGTATAAGCTGTGAATGTCGGTAACACGCTAAGCATTAATTGGTTTAAGTTACTTCTAAGTTATGAAAATATTCTATATAAGTTACTAATACATTATGTATATGTCCAAGTTGTTATGGATATGCGATGCATACAGCCAAAAGTGAAAATTTCAGCATATTCCAGCATTTTAGACCAATTTTTATACATTTGGCAAACACTGCCTAAATCGCCATGGTGTGACAGTAGACAGCTGAAGATTGCAAACCCTGTCTGGCTCCAAGTATCTACTCGATCAGTTGCAAACAACAGGCATTCCTGGTGGGAGGATTCTAACCATCCAATCAAAAGACATGAAAATGCCGGCGTTCTCGAATGCCTTCTTTGCATACCCCTGGATGTACATCTGACTGGTTAAAGCAGCAGGATGAGTTTAACAATTAATTCAAGCTACAAAGAGTACTTACTTCCTGAAGGCCCAAGGCAGATTTGCTTGACCCTGGTAACACAGATGGCTGAAATATGATTGGACAAAAAAACTCTAACATGCATTACACTACTGGAAGGAGTGCAACCAAGAGAAAAGCTACAAAAATGAAGATAATAGACTATTGGGAATAATTTAATACATCCTCATGGAATAAATATAAGAATGTAGGTTGCAAATGTAATTCTGATTGTGTTAAGGCCAGCAGAGAAGGCTTTGATGGCCCTGGGGGTCCACCACTGTGCAAATGTGATGCATAGCTAGACACCAGCTTCTGGCAGTGTTCTGAGGAATCTTAACCCTTCCTCATGGACAAAGGCCTCCAGTTCAGCAATATTTTTGGGTTTGCGTGCTACAACTGCCTTTTTCAAATTCCACCAGAGATTTTTAATGGGTTTCAAGTCAGGTGACTGCGATGGTCACTCTAGTATCTTCCAGGACTTCTTCTGAATCCAAACCTTGGCAGACTTTGAGGTATGCTTGGGATCACTGTCTTGCTGGAAGGACCAATGATTCCCAAGCTTCAGCTGCCTCACAGACGGCATGATATTTTCTCCAGGACTTCTTGATACTTGATTGAATCCAGCTTACCCACCACATGCTGCAGGTTTCCAGTGCCAGAGGAAGTGAAGCAGCCCCAGAGCATCACTGAGCCACCACTATGCTTCACTATAGCCAGGATGTTCTTTTCAGCATATGCTTTATGAAAAGTCCCAGTTTTGTTTCATCACTCCACAGAACAGAACCCCAAAACCTCTTTGACTTACAGTATTTATATAGTTTTGAGCAAATTGGAGCTGAGTTTTCCAGGCTCTTTTGACCGTGTGCCAAGAAAACCAAGAGGACTTCTTTGGCAGACTAATCAGGCAGTACAAAACATGGGTCCATCACTATGATCCAGAGACTAAAGCCCAGTTGTAGCAATGAAAGCACTATGGCTCAAAACCTCTGAAGAAAGCATCTGTCCAACCCTCGGTGGGCAAGGTCATGCTTACGGTCTTTTGGGGCCAACATGCAGTATAGATGATGGATTTCCTGGCAAAGGATACCACAATTACAATGACTTGCTTTGCTTCACTGCTGCAGAAATTGTGGAAGGCCATCAGAACTGAGAGGCAAGCATACTGACCAAAGGTGTCAGCCACCTGTAAGACAGCGCCCTGGTTCACAACTCACATGCTGCCCAGATGGAAGCACGGTCCCGCGGCTATGAAATCCTTCCCCACCCCACCCCCCCTTACTTTCCCGACCTCGCAAAATCTGATTTCAACGTCTTGCCAACCATGAAGTCATTTTCAAAGGGAAAGTACTTCCAAGATGATGAAATGCTGATTTCTGAGGTTAAGTCGTGACTTCTGACGCAACCTGCAAACTCCCACAGGTGATGTCTCCACAGCTGCATAAAGTGATGGGAGAAGTGTGTGACCCTTGGTGGTAACTATGTAGAGAAAGACTAATAACTGCAAAGTTTGGTTCCTCTCAGTCCATGGGAAATGAGTCAGGGGAAATCCTGAATGAGCAGCCCTCATATATAAACTCCTTGCTTCGCATTATCAGCATTTATATTTTGGTCACTGCTAAGGTTTTGTGTGTGACAGTGGCTATATTTTGAAGAAAGTGCTGCCTGTACAATTGTTATTAATGAAAAAAAACCTATAAAATGGATTGATTTGGTTTTGGCGAATGGAGAAATGTAAGTTTACTTTTCAGCATCCCATTTTAAATATAAACACGACTTTAGGTCATAATAACAGCTATCAAAAAACATAATAGTCCCATTTTCTAGTACAGGACAGTCTCAAACTGCTGACTCAGGCTTGCAAACAGGCAAAGAAGCAATTTATAAATTCCCAAATGAGATCTTCAGCGGTCTGCACACACACACACACACACTGTCATGATTTGCCCTTCAGGGTAGAGAGGAGAGACCCAAACGCTGAACTGTAGTTTGTGATATTTATTGAAAGAACACAAAAGTCCAAACAGTGCACAAACACAAAAATCCCAGCGGTGCACAAAGCAAACTTACAGATGGATGCGGCAAAGGAGTAGACAGGATAAACACAGGAATAAACATCAGAACGGGGATAGGGTTCTGACACGAATGAATCTTGAGACTCCAGCAAAGAGGGAGAGAAATAACAGTCCTTAAATAGCCAGAAACAAATGACAAATGATAGCAGGTGTGGGTCACATGAGCGGGCAGGTTGACCTAATTACTAGACAGCTCACAGCTGTGAGGACTAGTTAACTGAAACAGAATAAGCAGCCAATGCGAGATGATAACCAAGTGGGAGTGTCTGGAAGAGGAGGTAGAGAGCACGTGTCACAAAGAAACAAAATATAAACACTAAGCTACAGAAACTGACAGAATAATAATAAGGACATGACTGAATAACAGAACCACTGACCACTATGAATACATCTTAAACCAACACACAGGAAAATAAACACACAACCCAGGAAAAATACAGGAAATACTCAAACATAAATTTACAGGCACACCATGCTCAGCCTTGTGACACACACACACTGATGGAGGCAAGATGTATTGTGGGATTTCAGCATATTGCCCATCCATCCATCCATCTTCTTCCGCTTAATCCTTTTCAGGTTGCGGGGGGACTGGAGCCTATCCCAGCATCTTTTTTTTGGCGAGAGGCATGGTACACTCTGGGCAGATCGCCAGTCCATCGCAGGGCCAACACAGAGAGACAGACAACCATTCACTCTCACAGTCAGACCTAAGGACGATTTAGAATCCCCAGTTTGATGCCAATTAACCTAACTTGCATGTTTTTGACATGTGGGAGGAAACCGGAGAAATCCTGGAGTAAACCCACGCAGACACTGGGAGAACATGCAAACTCCACACAGATCACTGTTGGTCGAAAGACACTTAAAACCACCATCCTTGCAGTTGGTGAATAACTCTTCTACCTCCTGAACTGCACAGCTGCCTTCCACAAAACTAAAATCTAAATCAACTATAAATCATAATCAACAAAGTAAACCATATGAAGACTTGCTTTGGAATTACGATGTGATTATCAGTACATAAAGACGCACCATATGTGGGTATAAAATGCTGTGTAGTGTCTCTATGTGATAAACAAGCTGAGCTGCTGGAGAAGAGTCTAAATATGGACGTGGTGAGCTGGTCTTTGTTAGGAAGCGGCAGTGCTCCTGTGTAAACATCCACCCTTCATATCCAATAGATGGACAATCCTCAGCAGTCTTGTTCTGGACTAAAATGTCCTCTATCATCCCAACAGTAATCAGATACAAACATGCACTGTTATGGTTTATTACCATGAGTTAAGGAATAATGAAACACTCAATATGTGAAAGATAATGTGTAAGAGTTTGGGGAAAGAATGTGAGGAAGGATGAGCTTTATGATCATTTTGTGGAAGTTGTTTCCAGGGCTGTAAAAATAAGCTGCACCATACAGAGAAATAATTCTATGTCGCATTCTATACACACTGCTACACAAAATGCACCAAACACCAAAAAGGTCATTATTAATTCAACGGCGTATATGCCAGTTCCCAGTGTATACGTCCTCCGCCTTTCCAGATTCTTCTCTTCCCCCTGCTCCCTACTCTCGCTACAAATCATAATGTCGTCTGCAAACGTCATAGCCCATGGAGACTCCTGCCTTTTTCTCTTAATTAGGGTAGTATCTCATGGAACAGTGAATAATGATGAACGGTGGGATTTTTTGATTCAACTTTTTTGATGAGTGTTGGCGAAAATCAAGCTAGTACCTCATGGAGGAGCAGATGTTGAGAAACATTCAAAAACACTGTGCTTTTTGGGTTTCATCAGAGTTCGTAAATGGTTGCTAAATAGTTTGCATACAGTTTTCAAGGTCGCCAACAGTTTTATTGTAAAGGGTCTTAAACAGTTGCTAGTGTTCACTACTTTTTGAACTAAAATGAACTTTAGAGACACATGTTGCAACTGTTACCAACCATTTGCGGAAATCAAAAAATTTTGGAAACAAGAAAAATGGTTTGGGACCTTAAAAACCACACTGTTTGACAACCTTTTATAACAAAAAAAAAATTGCTATGTTAACAGCATTTGTTGCTCTGTGAGATAGGAGAGTTAGTGATTTTTCCACCAGTCTCATCTTTTAAATTTGTGAATTTCCTCCCTCTAGTAAACTTTCCCCTACTCTAAACTGACAATTTTTTCCCTTGTTAAATTAGCAGCTTTTCAGCTGTGTTATAAAATCTGCAACTTTTCCACCAATCTCACAAATCCTTTACATGTCTGCCACTCTTGTAAATTTGCAAAGTTTTACCTTCTCATAAATGTGCCTTTTTTCAATCTTTGTAATTTTGCTTTTTTACTTTATTCTTCATGCATGCTAGATATTGCCGCAATTTTCCAAGATACTTGAAAAAATATTCTATGAGAGAATTGACATCTTCATAATGAAGAATAATTTATTGTGTGAGCACCAATATGGGTTCAGACACAAGAGGACAAGTGCATTTGCTCTAATGAAATTTATAGAAAAAATATCAACTGCCGTTGAAAATAAAGAGTATTCAGTTGGGGTATTCCTGGATCTTAAAAAAGTATTTGATACAGTGGATCACAATTTATTATTAAAGAAACTACAAAATTGTGGTATTAGGGGGGTAGCACTGTCCTGGTTAAGTAGTTACTTAAAGAATAGATATCAGTATGTATGTGTTGGTAACAAAAACTCACAGTTACTGAAGGTTACTTGTGGAGTCCCACAGGGTTCAGTTTTGGGGCCATTGTTATTCAATATGTATATAAATGATATATGTAAAGTCTCGGAAAAAATAGATTTAATATTGTTTGCCGATGACACTAATCTATTATGCAGTGGAAGCAATTTGGAACAACTTTTGGATACATTCAGAAAGGAATTAGGAAAGCTTAAACTGTGGTTTGATTCAAACAAATTAACGCTCAATTTAAGTAAGACAAAATTTATAGTTTTTAACAACCATCACAACAACTTAGTATCTAAACTCAGTGTAAATGGTGTAGAGATTGAAAGGGTATCTGAAACTAAATTTCTTGGAGTAATAATTGATAATAAACTGTGTTGGAAGTCACATATTAATTATATTAAAGGTAAAATATCTAAATCAATCGCAGTACTACACAGAGCGAAATATTTGCTGAATCAACCCACATTATATACTTTGTATCATTCATTAATACTCCCATACATGACATATTGTACTGAAGTATGGGGAAATACATATAAAACAAACATATATCCAGTCTTTATGCTTCAGAAGAGAGCTATTAGAATAATAAACAAAGCTGCTTACAGGGAACCAACAAACCCACTTTTTCTTAAATTAAAAGCTCTCAAGTTGAAAGATCTGGTTGACTTTAAAACTGCAGTAATAATGTTTAAAGTGAAGAATCTATCACTGCCCGCAAATATCCAAAAGCTGTTCCGAATAAGGGAGAAACAATATCATTTCAGAGGAACATGTATATTTCAAAAACCTTCAGTGAGAACTACCACCAAGCAACACTGTGTTTCAGTGCAAGGAGTCAGATTATGGAACGATTTTGGACCTGAATTAAAATCATGTACAACGCTTGGACAATTTAAACAAAAACTAAAGGAAGAAATACTCCAAATATATATCCAAGATGACATGTAAAATCACATAAGGATTGTCATATCCAGTCTGTGTTGTGTTGTTGCTTAGTTTTTTTTTTGTCACATTTTGTCTTAGCTTTGTTCCGAATTGTAATCGCTCTTGTTTTGTTTTTCTTTTGAATTCTTGGATGGAATATGGGTGGGCAATATAAGCTGCGGCTTCAGCCATCACCCATTTCACATAACTTATGTTGAACTGTATAATCAGAGGAGTTATTGTTTAATTTGACCTTGTTGGATTTTTTTCCCCTTTGTTATATTATTCTGTTTCTTTTTAATCTTTACTTTTAATCTATCCGAAATAAAGATTCATTCATTCATTCATTCATATATTTTTAATTAGATATTATTTTTAATTACAATATTTTTTTCTGATTTAAAAAAATAATAAAAATATATGAATGCCCAGCCCTGGTTTTATTCACTACCCCCTTGAATTTGACACCCCTGATGCATACAGTCTTAGTATATTAGTCCAACAAGTTCCCAATCTTGGGTCCTGGACCACTTCAGTGGGGTCAAGAAGATCCCAGGTGAACTCAAAGCTTTGTCCCCTCTCATGTAAAGATGATATTTATTTTCTCATATTAATTTAAACACTACTAAATGTTGAGATAATTTGAGACATTTGTCATAGAAAGCTGCAGAAAATGCTTAAAAAAGATATAGAAAATTATTGTGAACACGTGCATGTAAAGGGGGTGTAGTCTCAGATTTTCATGGGTGAGTGTTGGCTTTAAGGAAGAAACTGCAAAGAACTACACTTAAAATATCATGGAAAAGAGGAGCAGTCCCTTTAAAAGAAGGGAGGGTAGACTCACCAAAGCACAATAGATTTGAAACGAGGAGATAGGTTGTTCCATTCTTTTGGGCTTTGATCATAAAATCAATGCCTTTTTGTTAGGTATTCTTAGCATAACAGAGAAATAACAAGAGGTAAGCAGTGTAGCTAAAATAATAAGAAATTATACAGTATATGTGATATTATTGCATAATTTAAATACAGTGTTTAAATTATGCTTCAATCTTATGGCTGCTGCTCAAGTGCTGAAGCTGCCATGTGTTTTAATAACATGGAGCAGTGCTTCCCCCTGGTGGCAACAGTGAAGCATGACATGTTCACACTTCAAATGGTCAAAGAATAAAGTTGATCATGAACTTATTATGATTACATAGGAACTGTTTTAATTGGTTCATTTGTCATCATTTCAATTATTGAACATAATTCTTTAAAACCTGGATTAAAACTTTTGTTTGTAGCAAACTCCTGATCTGCGCCTGTAATCTGGCATGCTGGTTCATCTGGAAACTCATTTGTGTGTTGGCTATTAAATGGGCCTCTTGCACAATGTAGAGTGATGTGCTTCCACTTTCTGGTGTTCTATAAATCTGCGCTACTTATCCAGATGTGCTACCCACAGAGATCTAATAGACGATTATATAGAGTCTACTATTACAAAGCTATAATAGACTATTATCCATCCGTCCATCCATCCATCTTCTTCCACTTAACCCTTTTCGGGTCGCGGGGGCGCTGAAGCCTATCCCAGCATCTTTGGGCAAAAGGCAGGGTACACCCTGGACAGATCGCCAGTCCATCACAGGGACCAACACAGAGAGATGGACAATCATTCACTCTCACAGTCAGACCTAAGGACGATTTAGAATCCCCAGTTTGATGCCAATTAACCTAACTTGCATGTTTTTGGCCTGTGGGAGGAAACCGGAGAAATCCCGGAGTAAACCCACGCAGACACGGGGAGAACATGTAAACTCCACACAGATCACTGTTGGTCGGGGGCTGTATAACATTGATCTATTGACCAGAAAGCACCGGGTAATGGGCAAATATAATGGAACCGGAACTGGAGTGCCAGGTGAACCGGAAAGCGGAAGTCACTCTGCATTGTTCAAGAGGTCCATACACTATTTTATGGATGGCCAGGTGCTGTACCTACATATTTACAGTTTGATCTTTGGTTAGAGATAGGCACTAAAAATGCTGATTAAAACTGTGTTAAGGAAAAAGTGAGGGTACATTATACATATGAAGCATTGGAAAGCCTCGAGAGCCTTGTTATGTGACCACTTTCTACAACATTAATGCCACATCTGTGGACGTTGCAGCTCAGATACATAAGGGCATGTATTTTTTGTAGCATTAGACTGCTGACAGCTGTGCCCAAATGGCTCATTGCTATGCCTCAGAGACGAGAATGTTCTCACCTCTGTCCTCCCTTATAAGAACATCTTACCTCAATCGACTGCCCTTTTGTGGTGGAAACCCATCCATCCATCCATCTTCTACCGCTTTTCCAGAAGCCTGGGTCGAGGAAGAGGCAGTTCAAGCAGAGAAGCCCAGACTTTCCTCTCCGCAGCCACCTGCTCCAACTCTTCAGAGAGGATACCAAGGCGTCCCCAGACCAACTGGGTGACGTAGTCTCTCCAGCGAGTCCTGGGTCTGCCCCGGAGTCTCCTTCCAGTGGGATGTGCCCGAAACACCTCAAATGGGAGGCGTGCAGAAGGCATCCTGATCAGATGCCCAAACCATCTCAGCTGGTTTCTTTCAATGTGGAGGAGCAGCAGTTCTACTCTGAGCCTCTCCTGGATGACTGAGCTCCTCACCCTATCTCTGAGGGTGAATCCAGCAATCATACAAAGAAAGCCATTTCAGCCAGTTGTAACCGCGTTCTCATTCTTTCAGTCATTACTTAAAGCTCGTGACCATACGTGAGGGTAGGAACGTAGATTGACTGGTAAATCAACAGGTTTGCCTTTGAGCTCAGCTCCCTCTTCACCACAACGGACCAGTACAACGTCCGTATTACTGCAGCTGCTGCTCCGATCTGTCTGTCAATCTCTTGCTCCTTATTCCCCTCACTCGTGAATAAGATCCCAAGATACTTAAACTCCTCCACTTGGGGCAAGAGCTTGTCCCCAACCCGGAGAGGACAATCCACCTTTTTCCGGCTGAGGACCATGGACTCAGACTTGGAGGTGCTGATTCTCATCCCAGCCGCTTCACACTCAGCGGCAAACTGTCCCAGTAAGACCTGTAGGTCATTGCTGGATGAAGACAACAGGACATCTGCAAACAACAGAGATGAGACCCTGTGGTCACCAAGAATGACACCCTCCATTCCTTGACTACGCCTAGAAATACTGTCCATAAAAATTATGAACAGGATTGGTGACAAAGGGCAGCCCTGGTGGAGTCCAACTCTCACTGGGAATGAGTTCAACCAGGTGTTGGCAATACGAACCAAACTCTCACAACAGTCGTATAGAGACCGGATAGCGCGCAACAAGCCTGTTACCCCATACTCCCGAAGTACCTCCCACAAAAAACCACGAGGGACACGGTCAAATGCCTTCTCCAAGCCCACAAAATACATGTAAACTGGTTGGGCAAACTCCTATGAACCCTCAAGGATTCTCCAGAGGGTAAAGAGTTGGTCTGATGAGCCATGGCCAGGACGAAAACCACATTGCTCCTCCTGAATCTGAGGTTCGACCAACGGCCGGACTCTCCTCTCCAGTGCCCTGGCATAGACCCTCCCAGGGAGGATGAGGAGCGTGATCACTCTAAAGGTGGAGCACACCCTCCGGTCCCCTTTCTTAAAGAGAGGAACTACCACCCCGGTTTGCCATGCCAAAGGTACTGTCCCCGACCTCCACGCAATGCTGCAGAGGCGTGTCAACCATGACAGCCCTACAACATCCAGGGCCTTGAGGTACTCAGGGTGAATCTCGTCCACCCCCGGGCCCCGGCTACCAAGGAGCTTTTTAACCACCTTGGCAACCTCAGCCCCTGTGAAGTGCAAGTCATCCACCTTGTCTACAAGCTCTGCTTCCTCTGTGGAAGGTGCGTCAGTGGGATTGAGAAGATCCTTGAAGTATTCCTTCCACCGCCCAATGATATCCCCAGTTGAAGTCATACACAGTGTGGACAGGGAGCTGCTTCCCCCTCCTGAGCCGCCCGACAGTTTGCCAGAATCTCTTCGAGGCTGACCAAAAGTCTTGTTCCATGGCCTCACCGAACACCTTCTACACCCGAGTTTTTGCTTCAGCAATCACCTGAGTTGCACTCCACTTGGCCTGCTGGTACACCTCAGCTGCTTCGGGAGTCCCACAAGCCAACCAAGCTCAATAGGACTCCTTCTTCAGCTTAATGGCCCCCCTCACCACTGGTGTCCACCACTTGTTTCGGGAGTTGCCACCACAAGATGCACCAACGACCTTGCGGCCAAGCTCTGGGCAGCCATTTCAACAATGGTGGTGGAGAACATGGCCCATTCAGACTCCATATCTCCAGACTCCCTCGGAATGTGGTCGAAGTTCTTCCGGAGGTGGGAGTTGAAGACCTCCTGGACAGAGGCCTCAGCCAGAAGTTCACAGCACACCCTCACTATACATTTGGGTCTACCAGGTTTGAATGGCATCCTCCCCTGCCATCGGATCCAACTCACCACCAGGTGGTGATCAGTTGACAGCTCTGCACCTCTTTTTACCCGAGTGTCGAAGACATACGGTCGCAGGTCTGATGACACAATAACAAAATCAATCATCGACCTGTGACCTAGGGTGTCCTGGTGCCAGGTGCACATATGGATACCCTTATGCTTGAACATGGTGTTTGCTATGGACAAACTGTGGTTAGCACAGAAGTCCAATAACTGAACACCACTCGGGTTCAGATCAGGCAGGCCGTTCCTCCCAGTCACCCCCCTCCAGGTTTCACTGTCATTGCCCACGTGCGCATTGTCATTGCCCACGTGCGCATTGAAGTCCCCCAGTAGAACAATGGAGTCTCCAAGAGGAGCACCCTCCAGTACCCCAGTCAGAGATTCCAAAAACGGTGGGTACTCTGAACCATCATTTGGTGCATAGTACCCCAATCTGACCAGTGATGACATGTTTAGCCGCTCGTCATCCTTGAACTGCTGGCTGTCTGTGTGGTGTCCTGCAAATAACGTGGGCTACATTGACAATTGGAGGTCTTTTTGGGGAAAACCTGGTCTTATGAGACGAGACAGCATTCATCCCACTTTGGATGGTGCTTCTCATTTATCGAACAATCTGGCATCTTTTTTATCCAAATTTCCAAAACCTTGACTACTCAGAGTTGGGACCAGGAAGCAGAGTCGCAGTCTTACACGCCTCTCTGCAGCTCCTCTTCATCCACCACCCCTCAACTTAGCCCCTGTCTTCCCCATCAGAGAATCGTTGTCTGCTCCCTCCAAAGTAAATAAAAATATAATGTATAAGCATCCCAAAGTGATTAAGCAAAATATTGGTAAAACTCAAATTAAACATAAAGCCTCTAAATTGAATAATTTGGCTTCTGTTCCTCCTCATAATTTAAAAATTAAATGTGGTTTATTAAATATTAGGTCTCTAACTCCCAAGTCTCTGTTAGTCCATGATCTGTTAATTGATCATCAGATTGATTTAATTTCCCTTACAGAGACTTGGTTAGGGCAAGAGGATTATGTTGGTTTAAATGAATCAACTCCCTCTGGTTATTTAAACTGTCAAAATCCCAGAAGTTCTGGTCGTGGAGGAGGAGTAGCAACAATTTACCATTCCAAATTACTAGTTAATGTAAAGCAAAAAACACGTTATAATTCCTTTGAGGGCCTGGTCCTCAGTATTGGGCACTTTAGCAATTTTAGGTTAAACCCAATTTTATTTGCCATAGTTTATCGTCCCCCATCAACCTACTCAGAATTTTTATCCGAATTTGCTGATTTCTTAGCTGATTTAGTGCTGAAATCTGATAGAATAATTATAGTAGGGGACTTTAATATACATGTGGATGTAGATAGTGACTGCCTTAATGTGGCATTTAATTCAATATTAGACTCGATTGGGTTTTCTCAGAAAGTAGGAAATTCTACTCATTAACTCCACCATACATTGGACCTTGTTCTGACATATGGCATAGAAATAGAAAATCTTGTAGTGTCTCCTCATAACCCTGTACTGTCAGACCATTGTCTGTTAACCTTTGATTTTACTATTTCTGACTATTTGGCTCCTAAAGAAAAATATTATTACAGTAGATGCCTCTCAGATGATACTGTTACCAAATTTATGCAGATTGTTTCCTCTATGCCGTGTGTCAACACAACGGAAATAAGCTATAGACAGCTTGCTCCTTCTGTAATTGATAACATGGTGGATAGTGTTACAGCTTCTCTGCATCAGACTCTAGACTTGGTGGCCCCCTTAAAAAAGAAAAAGTCTAATCAGAGATTTCTAACTCCTTGGTTCAACACAGAAACTCGTAGCTTAAAACAGAAGACTCGTCAATTAGAAAGAAAATGGCGCCCCACTAATTTAGATGAAATCTATTTAGCTTGGAGAAATCATCTTTTAATTTATAAAAAAATCTCTTAGAAAAGCTAGAACGAGTTATTACTCTGCATTAATAGAAGAGAACAAGAATAATCCCAGGTTTATTTTCAGCACTGTAGCCAGGATGACAAAGAGTCAGGACTCTGTCAATCCTAGCATTCCCTTAGAGCTTACTAGTCAGGACTTTATGAACTTTTTCAATAATAAAATTTCATCCATCAGAGATAAAATCAATCAGATTCTTCCCACAATTAACTTAAATACTGTAACTACTACAACTCCTTCTATTGATGTCTGTCTTGATGAGTTTACTCCAATCGACCTTTGTAAGTTAGACAAAATAGTTTCCTCATTCAAGCCTTCAACTTGTCTTTTAGACCCGATTCCTACCAGGTTATTTAAAGAAGTCTTCCCACTTATTGGTAGCTTTATTCTTCATATAATCAATTCTTCATTAACTTTAGGCCATGTACCGCAGGCTTTTAAAACGGCTGTAAATAAACCCTTACTCAAAAAGCCAACACTAGATCCAGGAGCTTTAGCTAACTATAGACCAATCTCTAATCTCCCTTTCACTTCAAAAATCTGTAAAGAGTTGTTGCTGCGCAATTATTTGACCACCTGCAGGGAAATGGTTTACTTGAAGAGTTTCAATCTGGGTTTAGAATCCATCATAGTACTGAAACAGCCTTAGCGAAGGTCACTAACGACCTCCTCATCGCATCTGATAATGGACTGGTTTCTGTATTTGTCCTTTTAGACCTTAGTGCAGCTTTTGATACTATCGATCATAATATTCTACTTGATAGATTAGAACACTATGTTGGACTTAATGGAACTTCATTGCAGTGGTTTAGATCTTATTTATCTGATAGGTTCCAGTTTGTTCATGTAAATAATGAGTTTTCTTTCAACTCAAAGCTTAGTCATGGAGTTCCACAGGGATCTGTGCTAGGCCCTACTCTTTTTAGTTTATATATGCTTCCATTAGGCAACATTATTAGAAAGCACTGTATACATTTTCATTGTTATGCAGATGACACACAATTATACCTGTCAATGAAGCCAGATGATAGTAATCAATTAGCCAAGTTAGAAGCCTGTCTTAAGGAAATCAAAGCTTGGATGACTTGTAATTTCCTGCTATTAAATTCAGATAAGACTGAAGTCATTCTTGTTGGTCCAAAAAACCTTAGAAATTCCTTTCCAAATCAAACTTTCAGTTTGGATGCGGTTACTCTTTCTCTTAATAGCTCTGTGAGGAACCTTGGAATTATTTTTGATCAGGATCTGTCTTTCAATTCACATATTAAATTTGTTTCTAAGACTGCCTTCTATCATTTGCGGAATATTGCCATGATTAGGAGCATCTTGTCTCAGAGTGATGCTGAGAAACTGATCCACGCTTTTGTTAGCTCGAGATTAGATTATTGTAATTCTTTATTATCAGGCTGTCCTAAAACATCTTTAAAAAGTCTTCAGCTGATCCAAAATGCTGCAGCAAGAGTTTTAACAGGTACTAGAAAGAGAGATCATATCTCTCCGGTTCTGGCCTCCCTTCATTGGCTTCCCATAGAGTTTAGAATTAAGTTTAAAATCCTTCTTCTTACTTACAAAGCTCTAAACAATCAGGCTCCTTTTTATTTAAAAGATCTGATACTACCATATTATCCTAACAGAGCATTACGCTCCCAAAATGCAGGATTACTTGTAATACCTAGAATCTCCAAAAGTACAATGGGAGGCAGAGCCTTCAGTTATCAAGCTCCTCTCCTGTGGAACCAGCTGCCAATCTGGATTCGGGAGTCAGACTCGATCTCTGTTTTTAAGAATAGGGCTAAAACCTACCTTTTTGATATAGCCTACAATTAGGGAGGGATCATGTGTTTCTGAACCCTCCCTTAGTTATGCTGCTAATAGGTTTAGTCAGCCGGGGGACCTCCAGTAATGCACTGGGCCTCACTCCTTTCCTCACTCTCATTGAAATATTTTTTTTGCTGGTCATTAACATTTGTTTGTTCTCTCCCATAGATTGAGTCCCCATCGTGCTGTTTGCTCTCTACATGTCTGTTCTTTTCATCTTCTCTATCCCCTCACCCCCCAGCCAGTCGCAGCAGATGACTGCCCCTCCCTGAGCCTGGTTCTGCTGGAGGTTTCTTCCTGTTAAAAGGGAGTTTTTCCTCTCCACCGTCGCCAAGTGCTTGCTCACAGGGGATCGCCTGATTGCTGGGGTCTTTCTGCAACTGTGGGGGTTCCCCCTACAGCTGATAGTGCTATGAAATGACTGTTGTTGTGAAATGGCGCTATATAAATAAAGTTGAATTGAATTGAATTGAATTGAATTGAATTCCATAGGCACACATGATGGTCAGGACCCATTTCCCAATCCGAAGGTGCAGGGAAACAACCCCTTTATCCATAGGGTGATTGGTGAAATGCAGATGATCAATTCCTCAGGCAAGCTCACTGGAGCACACCTGAAAAATACTGTTCTTTTATGGCATGCAGAGAGTGCATACCTCCACCAAGGTCAGTCTGTTTGTGAGCAGGATTACAGAAAAAGTAGAAGAAGTCAGCTTTGTCATTCACCCATACAGCAGAACAAAATTATGTTTCTCCTGTGGAGTGTGTCAGATAAGAGGCAGATCCATGGACAGACGGTTTATTACACACTTCACATCTCACAAGCACAGAACAGAATGAATGAACTCAACCAGCTCTCCTCTCTTCCCTCAAATCACTCTTCACACGTTTCATGGCGTTTTACTCTCACACAGCATGACATTTACATTACACAGCATTCAAGCCCCTATGCCTCTGACTCCTTCCTGCTATATCTCCAGGAACTCTCTGGGCATTGTTCGCCCATGTTTATTCCTTGTCTCTGTCTAAGATGCTGCATAACCTCCTCCCATACCCCCCCCCCCCCAGCATCTGAGATAGAACATTAGTCCACATGCTCTCTTGGTTTCAGTCTCCTCCCATATCTGCTGTAACTGGGGTTAACCGCCTCCGTGGCGCTGCTGTGCCGGTGGGGGGCTGCTGGGAGTGTCTCTGACTGCGGGTGGGCCGTGGCGGGGGGGGGACTTCGCCCTGTCTGTGTGACTGCTCTGTTGCATCGCTTCCCTGGGGAGCTCTCCGTGGGGATCTTCCACGCCGAGGGACCCTAGCCAACAGCACCTGCTCGTCCGCTGCTACAAAGGCGGGTTTAAGTCTGTCTATGCCAATTTTCTCCCGTCTACCCCCCAAGTCTAGCACAAAATGCTTATCCCCTGTTTCCAACACTCTGAACGGCCATCATAGGGTGGGCGCAATGGAGGGTGGTGGGCGTCGTGTCTGACGAACACGAACTCCGCGTTCTTCAAAGTTTTAGGCACGAAAACATGCGGAAAACAGTGGTGGGTAGGGCCCGGCAGTGTGCCTGTGTTTGCGCTACGCTGCAAAAGCTGAGACGGGCAGCTGCCCGGCACGGGATTATCTGGCAGAAATTCCCCGGGCAGCCGTAGGGGCTGCGCAAAAACCAGCTCTGCCGGGGAAGCTTCCAGATCCTCTTTTGGCGCGGAGTGCAACCCCAATAAAACCCACGGCAACCTGTCCACCCAATTTGCATCCGTCAGTGAAGCCCTGAGTGCTGCTTTCAGTGATCTATGAAAACGCTTGCATAACCCATTGGCCTGTGGGTTGTACGCGGTTGTGCGATGAATTGCAACCCCCAGGCTGCGGGCCATCGCGGACCAGAGTTCGGAAACAAATTGGGGGCCCGTCGGATGTAATGTCCGACAAGACTCCAAAACACGCCACCCATGCTGTTAAAAAAGCGCCTGCTACGTCTGCGGACGTGGTTGCCGCCAGTGGGACTGCTTCTGGCCAGCGCGTGGTGCAGTCCACCACTGTCAGGAGGTGCTTGCACCCCTGTGATGGCGGGAGGGGGCCCATGAGGTCCACATGAACGTGGTCGAACCTCTTAGCCGGTACCTGAAACCGTGTGTCTGTGTACCTTGGCTCATTGGCACGCCACGCAGGCTGCAGCCCACTCTTTTACTTGTTTGCGTAGGCTCAGCCACACAAACTTCTTTCCCACCATTTTGAACGACGCGCACACTCCTGGGTGCGCCAGAGTGTGAACCGACTCAAACACGCGGCGGCACCACGCGACCGGGACCACCGGACGCAGGCATCCCGTGGAGACATCGCAGATTAGGGGGGGCATGCCGTCTTGCAGCACCCTGCTCTCCAGCCTTAACCCTGTTGGTCCAGACTGGAGCGCGCGCATGTCTGCATCGCTAATCTGCTTCGCGACCATGGCTGCGTAATCTATCCCCACGTAGACCGGGGCCACCACGGCGCGCGAGAGGCAGTCCGCCACCACATTCAGTTTACCCGACACATGCTGAATATTGGTAGTAAACTCTGAGATCGCGGCCAGCTGTCTCTGCTGCTGGCCCAACCATGGTTCTGAAACCTTGGCCATCGGGAACGTTAGTGGCTTGTGGTCCACGAACGCGGTGAAGCTGCGCCCTTCCAGCCAGAACTGGAAGTGGTGTATGTCCAGGTGGAGAGCCAGTAACTCCCTGTCGAACGCGCTGTATTTACATTCACTGTCGTGCAAAGTTCTGCTGAAAAAAGCGAGCAGCTGCCAAGCCCCGGCAACCCACTGCTCTACGACAGCCCCTATGGCCACGTCTGAAGCGTCGGTGGTGAGTGCTAACCGGGCCGCCGGGTCCGGATGCGCCAGTAGTGCGGCGTTTGCCAGGGCTGCTTTAACCTCCGAGAACGCCCGCTCTCGCTTCGGGGTCCATTAGACCTCATCCGCGGGTTTCTGTCTCTTGAGCGCAGCGTACAATGGTTGCATGAGCTGTGCCGCGCAGGGAAGGAAACAGTTATAAAAGTTCACCATCCCCAAAAATTCCTGCAGCACCCTGACCGTCTGAGGCCGGGGAAAATCCGCCACAGCGCGCACTTTGTCGGGCAGCGGGATCGCTCCTTCCGGAGAGACGCGGTGCCCCAAAAAATCAATCTCCGTCACGCCAAACTGGCATTTCGCCGGGTTGATTATTAGCCCGTGCTCCTCCAACCTCCGGAAAACCGTCCTGAGGTGGATTTCGTGTTCATCTTCGGACGCACTGGCTACCAGGATATCATCCAGGTAGACAACCACGAACAGGAGATCGCGCAGCACTGCATCCATCATGCGCTGGAATGTCTGTGCCGCGCCTTTTAACTAACTAACTAACTAACTAACCTGCACTTATATAGCGCTTTTCTAGTCACAAAGACCACTCAAAGCGCTTTCATTAATACTAACCCTCTATTCTAAGGGCCTATAGGAAACAGATATCTAGGGACAATTTAGAACAGCCAATTAACCTAACATGCGTGTTTTTGGCATGTGGGAGGAAACCGGAGAAATCCCGGAGTAAACCCACGCAACACGGGGAGAACATGCAAACTCCACACAGATCACTGTTGGTCGGGGGCTGGGATCGAACCCACGAACCCACGATCCCCACAATCCCCCGGCCAAGGGTAAACTGTGCTGCCGCAGTGCTAACCACTGCGCCACCGTGCAGCCCCATGCCATTTAACCCGAATGGCATGCGCAGGAACTCGAATAGACCGAACGGAGTTATTACCGCTGTTTTGGGTACGTCCTCCGCGCGCACTGGGACTTGGTGGTAACCGCGGACCAGGTTTATTTTAAAAAAAATGTGTGCTCCGGCGAGGTGGACGGAAAAATCCTGTATGTGGGGAATCGGGTAGCGGTCGTGCGCTGTGGCGTTGTTCAACCTGCGAAAATCACCGCACGGTCGCCACGATCCCTCAGCCTTAGGGACCATGTGTAGCAGGGATGCCCATGGGCTGTTCGAACGCCTGATGATGCCCAACCTTTCCAGGTTGGCGAACTCCTCGCGCGCTATGGCCAGTTTAGCTGCGTCCAAGCGCTGAGGTCTTGCAAAAACGGGCGGCCCGGTGGTGGTGATAAAGTGCTCCACCCCGTGTTTAGCGATGGCCGCCGAAAACATCGGGACCGTGAGTGCTGGGAACTGAGTGAGCAGTGCGTGGAACTTAAGATAAGATAAGATAAGATAAGCCTTTGTTAGTCCCACAACGGGGAAATTCCAGGATTGCAACAGCACAGGGATAGCAACACTCAGAGCAACAATCAGAATGCAAGAAAAAAAGCAAGCAAGCAAGAGCAACTTACTGCCTGGAGCTGTGACGTTGGCTTGTGCTGTTGGCTGGGTCGCTCGAGTTATACAGGGGAGAGAGTCAAAGGACAGTGCATTAACCAGGCGCCCGTTAGCAACATCAACCAGTAAACCATGTGCACACAGAAAATCAGCCCCCAGGATATGGTAATTCAGTGCTGCTACGACAAAAGTCCACTCGTATGTACGGCCGTGTAGAGATAAGATCAGTGTCCTCTCACCAAAGGTCTTAATTTCTGAGCCGTTTGCTGCCAACATCTCGGGGCCGCTAGGTCCTGCCAGCCGGTCGGCGTAGGTCGGCAGGATGAAGCTCTTCTGGGCTCCGGTGTCCACGAGGAAACGCCTCCCCGAGCGCGCGTCCGTCATGTAGAGCAGCTTGTTCTCTTCACCGAGGGTCGCAGCTGCTACCGACCGCCGGCCTCAGCATTTTCCCGAGCGCTTGAATTGGCACGTGGCGCACATCTGCATGCGTTCTCTCCGAAGCGGCGGTGGTAGAAACAGAGCGTGTCCCTCTCGCTCCTTGGCCCCCGCTGCTGCTACCGTCGGTGGCTCCTCGCCTCCTCTGGTCGTCTCGCTGGGCTCCGCCGCTGCCGCGTTGACTGTGATGGCCCTGGTAGTGAGGATGATCCGGTTGGCCTCCTGGGCTAGCGCACGGTAGTCACGCGTGGCCAGCAACGGCGAATTGGCCAGAACCGCTCTCGCCACTGTTGGAAGGTTCCGGAGGAAAAGGTGGGCAAACAGAAAGTGCCCGTCGTCCGTGCCCATTAACGCCAGCATCTTCTCCATCAGGTCGACGGCCAAACCATCTCCGAACTCGGTCCGAGTCAGGAGCCTCTCCGCTCTCTCACATTCCGAGAGCGTGTAGCGCCGGGTGAGCGCAGCATTGAGCGCCTCATATTTGTTGCGGGCTGGCGAATGATCGAGCAGGCTCGCTACCTGCTGAGCTGTGCGGGCGTCCAGCGCTGCGACCACATGGTAGAATCTAGTGTCGTCTGCCGTACTCCCCGGAGGGCGAACTGGGCCTCGGTGTGGTGGAACCAAGAGCGCGGGTTGTGCAGCCAGAAATCCGGTAGCTTGACTGAAACTGCACACGCATGGCTGGGGGCTCCAGTCCGGGCTGTCTGTGGGATGGCTGCTGTGTCGCTGGGGATTCCCGAGCGGGCCGGCTCCGGGGTTCTTGCCTCGTGTTCCATAATACGTCTTGGGTCACCAGTGTGGAGTGTGTCAAATAAGAGGCAGATCCATGGACAGATGGTTTATTACACACTTCACATCTCACAAGCACAGAACAGAATGAATGAACTCAACCAGCTCTCCTCTCTTCCCTCAAATCACTCTTCACATGTTTCATGGAGTTTTACTCTCACACAGCATGACATTTACATTACACAGCATTCAACCCCCTATACCTCTGACTTCTTCCTGCTATATCTCCAGGAACTCTCTGGGCATTGTTCTCCCATGTTTATTCATTGTCTCTGTCTAAGATGCTGCATAACCTCCTCCCATACCCCGTCTAGAATCAGAGGGGGGCCACTGCCATGCAAGGCACCACCACAAACAACTTTTCCATTTTTGTTATGAGTTTGATGCTTTTTTTTAAACTTAAAAGTCGGATGTTATAACATTTCTCATAAATTTGTAACTTTAATCCTCTAAATTACTACTTTTTCTTGAAAGGTAACTATTCTTCTTGAAAGTGATTTTTTTTTCCTCTTAATGATGTACTCCGGTGGCTTTAAATCCCCTATTAGAACAAATCTACATTGTCTAAAACAGTATTATATGCCCTTTTTTCTACAAACAAAACCTTTCATTGTCTTACAGTTTCATGTCAAACTCTTTTCACCCTCCCCCACCCCAAAATGCCAGAATCGGTGACTAAGCCCAACCCACATCACAACGATAATAGTGGCTAGCGCACAGCATAAATCCTGTGATAAAAACACTTAGCAGTTGAAGGACATGCCCAGTTGTATGCACTGTGGCCAAGGATAATGAATGAAACTGCATCAGTCCTTAAATCAGTTTAATGGTAAAAACCATCTGAGAGTGCATCTGGAAAGTCTTCACAGCGCTTCACTTTTTCCACATTTTGTTATGTTACAGCATTATTCCAAAAAGGATTAAATTCATTTTTCCCCTCAAAATTCTCCACACAATACCCCATAATGACAACTTGAAAAAGTTTTTTTGAGATTTTTGCAAATTTATTAAAAATAAAAAACGAAGAAATCACATGTACATAAGTATTCACAGCCTTTGTCATGAAGCTCAAAATTGAGTTCAGGTGCACCCTGTTTCCACTGATCATCCTTGAGATGTTTCTACAACTTAATTGGAGCTTGGAGGACAAGCTGCAACAGAGCGACATCAGCGGGGTCTGGAGAAACCTTAAAACCATCTCTGGGCTCCAGAATACCTCCTCCCAGGCCACGGGGGGCAGGGAGTGGGCAAACAATCTGAACCTGTTTTTTAATAGGTTTGACCAACCGCCCTCCCCCCCGACTGCACACCAACCACTGCTACCTCTAAAGTCATCGAGACCTGCTGTCCACACCCCACTCCACCAACATCCCCCCACTCCCAGCACACAGACCCCCAACCTGACCCTCACTAAGACCCAGGTGAGGACGGAGCTGAGGAAGATCAAGGCGAGGAAGGCCTCGGGACCGGACGGCATCAGTGCGAAGCTCCTCAAGTCCTGCGCAGACCAGCTGTGTGGGATTGTGGAGCACATCTTCAAGCTGAGCCTGAAGCTGGGGAGGGTACCACAGTTGTGGAAAGCATCTTGTGTGGTACCTGTACCAAAGACTTCCCACCCCAAAGACCTGAACAGCTACAGGCCAGTGGCCCTGACGTCTCACATGATTAAGACCCTGGAGAGACTGCTCCTTGCTCACCTCCGCCCCCTGGTGGGACCAGCAATGGATCCACTCCAGTTCGCCTACCAGCATGGCATTGGGGTGGAGGATGCAGTGATCTTCCTCCTTCACCGTTCCCTGTCCCACCTGGAGAAGCCCGGGAATGCGGTGAGGATCATGTTCTTTGACTTCTCCAGTGCTTTCAACACCATCCAACCGATGATCCTGAAGGATAAGCTGCTGTGCGCAGGGGTGGACCAGCACCTGTCATCATGGATCTTGGACTACCTCACTAACCGGCCATAGTTTGTGAGAACCCGGGATTGTGTGTCCGACACGATCATCGGCAGCATGGGGACCCCCAGGGAACGGTTTTGGCTCCCTTCCTGTTCACCCTTTATACTGCGGACTTCTCACACAACACAACACACTGCCATCTACAGAAGTTCTCTGACGACTCTGTGATCGTCGTCCTCATCTCCAACGGAGATGAAGCTGAGTACAGAGGACTTATCCAGGACTTCGTGGACTGGTGCCATCGGAACTGCCTCCAGATCAACGCGAGGAAAACTAAGGAGCTGGTGGTGGACTGCCGCAGGCAAGGACAACCCCTCGTTGGCCTCCGTCGGTCTATGATGACCATGGAAGAGAATCCTAAACTTCTACTCTGCTGGAACAGCACCACCTGTTGCTGAACAGGCCGATGCACACCGGTGTTCTACCTTCCAGCGTTGGGCGCTGGTAGGATTCAAGCCTGGGCAGGAAGATATGGAGGACAAGATGTTACCCATGCAGCATGTCCCCCCTCTCCACGTCACTGATGAATCCAAAGGAACAGCAGGGCTGCTATAGTTTGGCACCAGTGCCGTCGCAGGAGCTGCCAGAACGATGTTGAGCACAACAGAGAACTGCCTTAGGGGCTCCGACTCCGGATTTTTCCTCAGGGTTGACTCCCGAAGCCTTTCCCGTGACCGGGTGTGCCCGCAAGGCAGCGGAGGTTTGAAATCAGGGTTTACCTTCCCCTAGATGGGCTACCTTCCCAGGTTGACGAGCCACCATCTACCCGAAGCATCTGGTTTTAAGGTGCCAGAGATCCGCCCTCGCCCCTTCTCCTATTAGTAAAAGCAGTTCCGCCGGGCTTAGAGACTAAACCACACGGGCAGGCTAGGAGTTGGACTTAGTTGTCAGAGGCTTTTCGAGACGCACGCCGTAAGGAGCATTTTATGAGCACTGGGAGCTTAACCCCAGTACCGCTCCTGGCTATGACAACCCCTCACAGCACCAGTAAACATCCAGGAAACAGACATTGAGATGGTGACATCCTACAAGTACCTGGGTGTTCATCTGAACAATAAACTAGACTGGTCACACAATACCGACGCACTCTACAAGAAGGGACAGCGCAGGCTGTTCCTACTGAGGAGGCTCAGGTCTTTTGGTGTACAAGGGGTGCTCTTGAAGACATTCTACGACACGGTGGTGGCATCAGCCATCACTTTTGGAGTGGCCTGCTGGGGCAACGGCATTACAGCAGCCGATAGGAAGAGACTGAACAAACTAATCAAGAAAGCTAGCTCTGTCCTGGGGCAGCGCCTTGACCCAGTGGAGGAGATAAGAGAGAGAAGGATGGTGGCTAAACTGTCATCTCTGCTGGAGTCCGAGTCCCACCCTATGCAGGACATACTGGACGCACTGAAGAGCTCATTTAGCAGCAGGTTGCATCTCCAAAAGTACAATGGGAGGCAGAGCCTTCAGTTATCAAGCTCCTCTCCTGTGGAATCAGCTGCCAATCTGGATTCGGGAGTCAGACTCGATCTCTGTTTTTAAGAATAGGGCTAAAACCTACCTTTTTGATATAGCCTACAATTAGGGAGGGATCATGTGTTTCTGAACCCTCCCTTAGTTATGCTGCTAATAGGTTTAGTCAGCCGGGGGACCTCCAGTAATGCACTGGGCCTCACTCCTTTCCTCACTCTCAATGAAATATTTTTTTTTGCTGGTCATTAACATCTGTTTGTTCTCTCCCATAGATTGAGTCCCCATCGTGCTGTTTGCTCTCTACATGTCTGTTCTTTTCTTCTTCTCTATCCCCTCACCCCCCAGCCAGTCGCAGCAGATGACTGCCCCTCCCTGAGCCTGGTTCTGCTGGAGGTTTCTTCCTGTTAAAAGGGAGTTTTTCCTCTCCACCGTCGCCAAGTGCTTGCTCACAGGGGATCGCCTGATTGCTGGGGTCTTTCTGCAACTGTGGGGGTTCCCCCCTACAGTTGATAGTGCTATGAGATGACTGTTGTTGTGAAATGGCGCTATATAAATAAAGTTGAATTGAATTGAATTGAATCATCCTAGATGCGTGACCGAGAAGTTTCACAGGTCCTACCTACCTACGGCTGTCAGACTGTATAACCTAAGCAGGGCTACTCGCAGAGATAGCAAAAAAAGCATGACGATCTAATAGTATTGAATGTAAGAGACGCAACAAACTTACACAAATGGTCCCTTCCAGTATACAACTAGGACAATATCAGTCGCTATGGAGGGTGACAATATGTATGGGTACATATTCATACCATGAAGGGTAACTAAATAGACGGTTATGCTGTTTAGTCCATCTAGCTACAATGCTCCGCACTGTGTATATATATGTATATATTTATGAGCAGGTGGCTGGGGAGAGGGAAGTCTGGGCTTCTCTGCTTGAACTGCTGCCTCCGCGACCCGGACCTCCAGAAAAGCGGTAGAAGATGGATGGATGGATGGTGTACGTATGTATATTCACTGCTCTTATTTTCTTATCTTCTAAATTATTGCTCTGAGTGTTGCTATCCCTGTGCTGTTGCAATCCTGGAATTTCCCCATTGTGGGACTAATAAAGGCTTATCTTATCTTATCTTATCTTATCACTTGTGGTAAATTCAGTTGATTGGACATGATTTGGAAAGGCACACACCTGTCTATATAAGGTCCTACAGTTGACACTGCATGTCAGAGCACTAACTAAACATGAAGTCAAAGGAGCCGTCTATAGACCTCCGAGACAGGATTGTCCTGAGGCACAAATCTGGGGATGGGTACAGAAAAATTTTTACTGCTTTGGAAGGTCCTAATGAGCACAGTAGCCTCCATCATCCATAAATGGAAGAAGTTGAGAACCATTAGGACTCTTCCTAGAGCTGGCCAGTAATCTAATCTGAGCGATCGGGGGAGAAGGGCCTTCATCAGGGAGGTGACCAAGAACCTGATGGTCACTCTGTCAGAGCTCCAGTGTTCCTGTGGAGAGAGGAGAACCTTCCAGAAGGACAACCATCTCTCCAGCAATCCACCAGTCAGGCCTGTATGGTAGAGTGGCTAGACGGAAGCCACGCCATAGTAAAAGGCACATGGCAGCCCACCTGGAGTTTGCCAAAAGGCACCTGAAGGACTCTCAGACCATGAGAAATAAAATTCTCTGGTTTGATGAGACAAAGATTGAACTCTTTAGTATGAATGCCAGACGTCATGTTTGGAGGAAACCAGGCACAGTTCACAACCATGCCAATGTTGGTAGCAGCATCATGCTGTGGGGATGTTTTTTCAGTGGCAGGAATTGGGAGACTAGTCAGGATAGAGGGAAAGATGAATGCAGCAATGTACAGAGACATCCTGGATGAAAACCTGCTCCAGAGCGCTCTTGACCTCAGACTGGGGCGATGGTTCACCTTTCAGCAGGACAACAACCCTAAGCACACAGGCAAGATATCAAAAGAGTGGCTTCAGGACAACTCTGTGAATGTCCTTGAGTGGCCCAGCCAGAGCCCAGACTTGAATCCAACTGAACATCTCTGGAAAGATCTGAAAATGGCTGTGCACCAATACTTCCCATCCAACCTGATGGAGCTTGAGAGATGCTGCAAAGAGGAATGGGCAAAACTGCCCAAAGATAGGTGTGCCAAGCTTGTGGCATCATATTCAAAAAGACTTGAGGCTGTAATTGCTGCCAAAGGTGCATCAACAAAGTATTGAGCAAAGGCTGTGAATACTTACAGGATGTACATGTGATTTCTTAGTTTTTTATTTTTAATAAATTTGCAAACATTTCAAAAAACTTTTTTCACATTCTCATTATGGGGTCTTGTGTTTAGAATTTTGAGGAGAAAAAAATGAATGTAATCCCTTTTGGAATAAGGCTGTAGCATAACAAAATGTGGAAAAAATGAAGCTCTGTGAACACTTTCCGGATGCACTGTAGCTTGGGTCAAGTTTTCAAACCAACTGTCCACAAATACAAACTGGTCAGAGGCTAACTTCAGTTAGGCCAGAGAATCCTGATTGTCTTAACTTATCCACTTATCCACCTTATTCCTAGCCCCCATGATGCCTTGCGTGAATTATGTGCGCAACTTTGGGTACTAGTTTAGAACGTGGAGTTGTCACTGAAACAGGAGACTTTTCCTTATTAAAAACAATGGCTTCGGCATCAAAAATGCAGGAACATGGCCTTTTGCACTTCAAAAAGAGTAATATAATCATACCACTTCTCACGACTATTGAGGAATGAGAAGATGACCTTAAAAAGTGGCCTTGCAGACAGTAGCACCGTTAATTAGCTCTGCTGCTAAAATGCTAACACTGTAAACAAATAAAACCTCAAAGATATATCAGTGTCTCCACTGCAATAAAGTCGGTTGCATTTTGTTAAAATATAGATAGATAGATAGATAGATAGATAGATAGATAGATAGATAGATAGATAGATAGATAGATGTACTTTATTGATCCCAAACTGGGAAATTACAGTGTAACAGCAGCATGACAGTTGACAACCAAACAACAGAAACACACACATGACAGACAAAGGGATTAGATAAGATAAGATAAGATAAGATAAGATAAGATAAGCCTTTATTAGTCCCACAATGGGGAAATTCCAGGATTGCAACAGCATAGGGATAGCAACACTCAGAGCAACAATCAGAAGGCAAGAAAAAACAAGAGCAGCGAGTATACATATGTACATATAAACATAAATATATAGACACACGATGTGGAGCATTGCAGCTAGATGGAATAAATATATCGATATATAAACACACAGTGTGGAGCATTGTAGCTAGATGGAATAAATATATGAATATATAAACACAGTGCGGAGCATTGTAGCTAGATGGAATAAATATGTAAATATATAAACACACACAGTGCGGAGCATTGTAGCTAGATGGAATAAATATGTAAATATATAAACACACACAGTGCGGAGCATTGTAGCTAGATGGAATAAATATGTAAATATATAAACACACACAGTGCGGAGCATTGTAGCTAGATGGAATAAATATGTAAATATATAAACACGCAGTGTGGAGCATTGTAGCTAGATGGAATAAATATGTAAATATATAAACACACACAGTGCGGAGCATTGTCGCTAGATGGAATAAATATATAAATATATAAACACACACAGTGCGAAGCATTGTAGCTAGATGGAATGAAACAGCATAACCGTCTACTTAGTTATCCTACATCGTATGATTATGTACCCATACATATTGTCACCCTCCTTAGCTACCGGTATTTTCCTAGTTGTATACCGGAGGGGACCATTGTGTAAGTCTATTGCGTCTTTTGCATTCAATATTATTAGGTTGTCACGTCTTTTTGCTATCTCTGCGAGCAGCCCTGCTTAGGTTATACAGTCTGACAGCCGTTGGTAGAAAGGACCTGCGAAACCTCTCGGTTGTGCACCTAGGATGATGTAGTCTGCTGCTAAATGAGCTCCTTAGTGCATTCAGTGTGTCCTGCATAGGGTGGAACTCGGACTCCAGCAGAGATGACAGTTTAGCCACCATCCTTCTCTCTCCCATCTCCTCCACTGGGTCAAGGCGCTGCCCCAGGACAGAGCTAGCTTTCTTGATCAGTTTGTTCAGTCTCTTCCTATCGGCTGCTGTAATGCCACTGCCCCAGCAGACCACTCCAAAAGTGATGGCTGATGCCACCACCGTGTTGTAGAATGTCTTCAGCAGTGCCCCTTGTACACCAAAAGACCTGAGTCTCCTCAGTAGGAACAGCCTGCGCTGTCCCTTCTTGTAGAGTGCGTCAGTATTGTGTGACCAGTCTAGTTTATTGTTCAAACACCCAGGTACTTGTAGGATGTCACCATCTCAATGACTGTTCCCTGGATGTTTACTGGTGCTATGAGGGGTTGTCCTTGCCTGTGGCAGTCCACCACCAGCTCCTTAGTTTTCCTCGCGTTGATCTGGAGGCAGTTCCGATGGCACCAGTCCACAAAGTCCTGGATAAGCCCTCTGTACTCAGCTTCATCTCCGTTGGAGATGAGGCCAACGATCGCAGAGTCGTCGGAGAACTTCTGTTGATGGCAATGTGCTGTGTTGTGTGAGAAGTCCGCAGTATAAAGGGTGAACAGGAAGGGAGCCAAAACCGTTCCCTGGGGGGCCCCCGTGCTACCGATGATCATGTTGGACACACAGTCCCAGGTTCTCACAAACTGTGGCCGGTTTGTGAGGTAGTCCAGGATCCATGATGACAGGTGCTGGTCCACCCCTGCGCACAGCAGCTTGTCCTTCAGGATCATCGGTTGGATGGTGTTGAAAGCACTGGAGAAGTCAAAGAACATGATCCTCACTGCATTCCCAGGCTTCTCCAGGTGGAACAGAGAATGGTGAAGGAGGAAGACGACCGCATCCTCCACCCCAATACCATGCTGGTAGGCGAACTGGAGTGGATCCATCGCTGGTCCCACCAGGGGGCGGAGGTGAGCAAGGAGCAGTCTCTCCAGGGTCTTCATCATGTGGGACGTCAGGGCCACTGGTCTGTAGCTGTTCAGATCTTTGGGGTGGGAAGTCTTTGGTACAGGTACCACACAAGATGTTTTCCACAACTGTGGTACCCTCCCCAGCTTCAGGCTCAGGTTGAAGATGTACTCCACAATCCCACACAGCTGGTCTGCACAGGACTTGAGGAGCTTTGCACTGATGCCGTCCGGTCCCGACGCCTTCCTCGTCTTGATCTTCCTCAGCTCCGTCCTCACCTGGGTCTTAGTGAGGGTCAGGTTGGGGGGCTGTGTGCTGGGAGTGGGGAGTGGGCAGCAGGACTTGATGTCTTCAGTGGCAGCAGTGGTTGTTGTGCAGTCGGGGAGGAGGGCGGTTGGTCAAACCTATTAAAAAACAGATTCAGATTGTTCGCCCACTCCCTGCCCCCCGTGGCCTGGGGGGAGGTATTCTGGAGCCCAGAGATGGTTTTAAGGTTTCTCCAGACCCCGCTGATGTCGCTCTGTTGCAGCTTGTCCTCCATCTTCTTCCTGAAGCTGTCCTTGCCTTCTCTGATCTTCCTCCTCAGCTCCCTCTGTACGGACTTCAGCATCTCCCTGTTCCCCGACCTGAAGATCCTCTTCTTCTCTCTCAGAAGTGTTTTTATCTCAGGGTTGATCCAGGGTTTGTTGTTTGAGCAACACCGTATGGTCTTGGTGGGAACGGTGTTGTCCACACAGAAGCTGATGTAGTCCGTGATGGTGTGAGTGAGGCCATCGATGTCCTCACCATGTGGATCGCAGAGCTGCTCCCAGGCGGTGGTTTCAAAACAGCCCTTTAGAGTGTCCATTGCCTCCTCAGACCATAACTTCACTGTGCGCATGGCCGGAGGTTGTCTGTGCACTAGGGGTTTGTACACTGGCCGGAGAAGAATCAAGTTGTGATCCGATCTCCCGAGTGGGGGGAGTTGTGATGAGGTGTACGCCTCCTTAGTGTTTGCGTAGAATAAGTCCAGTGTTTTATTGTCTCTAGTGTGGCATGTGACATACTGAGTAAACGTGGGTAGAATGGGAGACAGTGAAACATGGTTGAAATCGCCTGAGATGAGGAGAAGAGCATCTGGGTGTTCTGTCTGCAGCCTGCCAGTTACTGAGTGGATGACGTCACGCGCTGTCCCAGCGTTCACCGTCGGATTTGTATAAGTAGCAATGCAGATCACGTGTGAGTATTCCCTCGGGAGATATGTAGGCCGCATGCTAACAGCTAGCAACTCGATGTCTTTGCTGCAGTGCTGTTGTTTAACAGTGATGTGTCCCGGTCTGCACCAGTTGTTATTAACATAGATCAACACTCCACCGCCCCTTGCTTTGCCACTGTCTGGTGTTCGTTCTGCCCGTATCGCGTGGAAACCCTCCAGCTCAATGTTAGCATCTGCTACTAGTTCAGTTAGCCACATCTCGGTAAACAAAAGGAGAGAGCATTCCCGGTATACGCTGTCGTAGCGGGAGATAGCCGCTAGCTCATCTACCTTTCCCAATATAGAACGTACATTCCCCATAACAACGGATGGGAGGGTGGGTCTATACCTTATAGTCCTTGTCTGCCGTCTAACACCAGCCCGACAACCACGTCGTTTTCGCCTTATTTCTCCCGGTACTTCGAGTTTTTCCGTTAGTACCGAGTGGCGATTAAGTGCAAGCAGCTGTTCCCTGCTGTACCATCTCCTGCTGTAAACAGTGGCTCCATCCACCGGCTCGGGGAACATTTGGGGCAATCTGTGTGACCGTGATGAATAAAGTGTGTATTACCCATAGAAAGTAAAAACTAACACGACTATAAAACCTATATACATCATATCTTAATATATGATGACCCGTGTAAACACATGAATCATCCCACTGCACAAAGAAGGACTATCAGGAGCAGAGTGAAAATGTGAGGTACCAGTTATTCTGTAAGGTGCAGTGTGGCAGCATAGCTATACCAGAATACAACATCATAGTGAGTTATTGTACAGTGAAATTGCATGTGGCAGGAAAGATTTCCTGTACCTGGCCGTTCGACAACGAAGCTGTAGTAGTCTACTGGAGAAAGTGCTTCGCTGTCTATCTAGTGTGTGGTGGAGGGGGTGATCAGGATTATCCATGATGGATCGCAGTTTATTTAGTGTTCTCCTCTCCATCACTGTCTCAAAGGTCTCCGGTCTGAGACCAATTACAGAGCCAGCCCTCTTGATAATCTTGTCAAGTCTGTTGGTATCTCTGGCCCTGATACTGCTACCCCAGCAGACAGCAGCAAAGACGCTGGCGACAACAGTCTGGTAGAAAAGCTCCAGCATCCTGCTGCACACGTTGAAGGATCTCAGCTTTCTCAGGAAGTAAAGTCTGCTCATCCCCTTCTTGTGCGCAGCATCGGTGTTGGATCTCCAGTCCAACCCGCTGCTGATCCTGACACCCAGATATCTGTAGTCCTCAACCACTCCCACATCCTCCCCCCTAATCTGCAGTGGCTGAGAAGGAGCCTTCCTCTTCCTGAAGTCAATCACCATCTGTCTGGTCTTGCTGACATTCAGCCTCAGGTGATTTTGCTCCATCCACTCCACAAATCTGTCTACCAGTGCCCTGTACTCCCCCTCCTCTCCTCCTCTTATACACCCCACAACAGCTGAGTCATCAGAGAATTTTTGCAGGTGGCATGACTCAGTGTTGTACTGAAAGTTAGTGGTGTATAAGGTAAAAAGAAAAGGCGAGAGCACAGTCCCCTGTGGAGCTCCCGTATCACTAGCCACCACTCCAGACAAGACACTGCCCAGCTGGACAAACTGTGGCCTGCCTGTCAGGTAGTCAGTAATCCAGGAGATCACAGAGCTGTCAACCCCCATCACCAGCAGCTTCTCACCCAGCAGCAGTGGCTGGATGGTGTTAAAAGCACCAGAAAATCAAAAAAAGTGATTCTCACAGTATCTCCTCCACCATCCAGGTGCAGATGAGCTCGCTGCAGCAGGTAGATGACAGCATCTTCAACTCCTAAGTGGGGCTGATATGCAAACTGCAGAGGGTCCAGCCACGTCTTCACCTGTGGCCTCAGGTGGGCTAAGACCAGTCTCTCCAGGACCTTCATCACATGAGATGTGAGGGCAACTGGTCGGTAGTCATTCAGATCCGTTGGAGATGACTTCTTGGGGACAGGAACCAGGCAGGATGTCTTCCACAGCACCGGTACTCTCTCCAGACTCAGGCTCAGGTTGTACAGGTGTTTCAGTACCGGAGCTAGTTGGTTGGCACAGGTCCTCAGGGTCCTTGCGGAGATGCCATCAGGGCCCAAAGCCTTCCGCTGACGGAGTCTCTCCAGCTGTTTCTCCACCTAATCTGTAGTCACCGTGAAGTGAGGGAGAGTCCTGGTGCCCCCTGAGGAGGAGGAGGGGGGAGATGGAGAGAGGTTCTGCACAGGAGGGTGGGTGGGTAGGGGTGCGTGGGGGTCTGGTTGTGTTGCTCGGGTGACAGACTGTGAGTTGAACCTATTAAAAAACAGATTCAGTTCCTCAGCTCTCTCCTGGCTCCCAGATGGCTGCCTGACTCTCCCCTTGTACCCAGTTATTTGTTTCATTCCCTCCCACACATCTTTAGTGTTGTTTTGCCTGAGTTTCTCTTCCAACTTCCTCCTATAATTGTCCTTGCACCTCCTCAGCATCTCTCTCAGCTCATGCTGCACTCCCCTCAGCTTCTCCTTGTCTCCAGCCCTAAAAGCTCTCTTCTTTTTGTTCAGAAGTGCTTTCAGGTCACTGGTGACCCATGGTCTGTTGTTGGAGAAGCAGTGTACAGTCTGAGCTGGCATGGTCATGTCTTCACAGAATCCAATGTATTCTGTGATGCAGTCGGTCATATTGTCTATGTCCACCTCATGTGGTTCACAGAGTACGCTCCAGTCTGTCGTCTCGAAGCAGTCCCGCAGTGCATCAGCAACCTCCTGTGTCCACCTCCTCACAGTCCGTGTATAAGCAGGCTGCCTTTGCACAAGGGGGACGTACTTGGGTGTTAACATGACCATGCAGTGATCTGATTTACCAATGGGGGGGTAGAGCTGTGGCACTATATGCATCTCTGACATTGGCATACAGTAAATCCAGTGTTTTGTTCTCTCTGGTGGGACAGTCAACAAACTGGTGAAAGTTTGGTAGTGATTTTCCCACTAAGACATGGTTAAAATCACCTGTGATGGCCATGAATGCATCCGGGTGCTTCTCCAGTAATCTGGCTGCAGTGGAGCTGATGACGTCACAGGCCACCGCTGCATCAGCTGACGGAGGGACGTAGACGATAACAATTAAAGCGCACTTCATTTCTCGCAGCATATAATAAGGTCTCATACTAACAGCCAGCAGTTCAAAAAAATATGTTGGACATAATCATATTTACCTTAGAGCAGACGTACAATCTAGTCAGAGCCACAAAGAACCACAACACCATGCTTGGGTGTTTTAATGCCGAAATTAAAATGCTCATGCCACTGTCATGCCCTGAATGCTTGTTATTTAACTTCAAACATACAGACATTTTCTGACAACTGTTCAAAATTTTATTGATCTATATTTTGTGATAATTTAAAAATTAATGCATGCTGAAGCTGCTAATATCAAGTCTGTATCATTCCAAGGCAGTGCAACAAATGCAAAAAAAAAACAAAAAACAACTATTTGATATCTTTCTTAAATCATTAAGCCTTAGGAAGCAAACTGTTATTATTTTTTTATTTATTATTTTACTTCATGCAGCCTTGCATCTGGTGACATCTATGACACAAAAACGTCAGATCTGTGACATTCATACAACTGAAAACATACCTGGTGCTGTTGTGTCTGTACCACCGATCACACCAACAGTCCTTTTTAGTTTTCATTGCATGATCTACACATTGCTGTTGAAGCCACAGATTTAGGCTGTGCTTATTTGTGAGAAGCCTTCATTTATACAGTCTATGGAACAACCACAAACACCAGCAACAAGTACCAGAACTACACCAAAACATTCAAAAAATACAAAAACTAGAAGTGCTGAAATCATCTGCCACTTGACTGCAAAACACGTATGTGGACTATACATTAAAACAAATCTGAAACACTTAACAACGCTATTTTAAATGCCCCACTACTTCACTCTTGCTGACGGATTTAACACTACTTCAGTCCGAAACCGAAAGTTGCCCCCATAATCGTTTCTACAGCAGCGCCCTCAGGAATATGATGGATAGCTATGTCACCAAAAACGCTGTGTCTAAACTCGCCTTTTTTCAGGTTGTGGGCTTTAAGCAAAGCATTATAAGCAAAAAAAAAAAAAAAAAAAAAAAGACGAGACATTTTAGTGATTTCACTGTTGATATGTCTTGTAAGTCATAAAAAACATGATACAGACATGTTAACAAAAAAAAATAGATTTTTGGCAGTCTCACTTTAAACTTGCAGCCCTTTTTTTGTAAATTTACAAAATTTTCAAGATATTTTCCCCATAAATTTGACCCCTGATCCAAGTCTAAAATCGCACATGTGCATACCATAAAACAATGGCAATGAAATGTGTTATGTGTTATTTCATTGATTCTGAAACAAAAAATTATGCAAAGAAAATAATAAAGTAACTTATAATTATAAAAACATTTGTTTTTTACTTACTCTTTGAATTCAGGCTTCTTTTTTTTACTGCTTGACTGCTGCCAGCTTAATGAGAGCTCTGTTTACTCAGCACTGAAAGGGACCCCCTGAGTTTTTTTGTGGCTCCACTGATGTTTCCCATGTCCTCTTAAAGGCTTCAATGAAGAAGTAGCCTGGGCAGTCCTCCCCCTGCCTGCTGGTGGGCCTCCGGTCAGCTTCCACCACCTGCTGTCTGACCCTTAACAGAACAAACTGGACCGATTCTGTGTTCTGGCGACGGGAGACAGAAGCAGCCAGAACCTCTGGTGTCCTGATGGGACACTTAAAGACAAGATCTCAGTGGGACACCATTGTTATGTCCGGAAACCCGGAATGACCAACGGAGAATGATGTTGGTTTAGAACATGAACTTTATTACACAAACTATAATAGGTTACGGTGCTGGTCTACTGTTGGGCTGTGTGCTAAGTTGCCAAGAGCTGAGAGAGCCCCAAGATGGCCGACTTTCCCTTTATAATGGTCCGACGTAATGACATCACCGCACCGGCGCCAGTTAGCCCCTTGTAGTTTTACATACTACATTCACCACCCCCCCTTTGGAAAAACAGAAAACGCATGCAGTCAAATCAACCCTCCTCAATTTGGTCCTCCTGCAGCTCGCCCTGCAGCTGAGGAGTGATCTGCCGAGTCTGGATGAGCTCATCTAGACTCTCCTGGAGGCTGTTTCCCAGCATGGTGTTCCAGTACAGCTGGTAGGCCATGGTCAGAACCGGGTCGGTGGTCAGTGAGCCAGGAACACGGCGAAGAACCACAAACACCCAGAGCGCTAACAGAGCTAACCACCGCATAGCCCAAAGCGGCTGAGTGGGTTATTCTGCCACTATATGTTGGCAGCCATGTGTTGTATGTGAGTTTGTCCCTTGGGGCTTGCTGTAGCCACCCTGCAGGATGACGTCAGGCAGGCTGCAGCTGCTGTATTTATTCTGTGCCAGTCCCAATAAAGGTCAGTTCATTGCTTGGCATAAGGACCTGCCAGACGAGTCCCCCGGGGGGTGGCTTCTCCATCGAGACTGTACGGCAGTAAGGGGCGATGGATTGGGTTAAATGTGAATTGCCCGGGCTACGTAGTTGACATGTTTCTCATAATGGACTGCTATAACAGGTGCTCATGTGAAAAATAAAAGAAAAATACCCATGTAATGTGTGTGTCTCCATGTTTAGGGGTGTGTATTACTGTGGGGTTTGCCCGGGTTGGGGTGGTATCATTGGGAATGTTATGGTGGTGTATGAAGGTGCATGTTGACTGGTTGTGTGTTTATTGCATTGAAATTTTTCTTGATGTATATACGTTCATGGGATTATTTTGTATTATAATAGGAACACGGCAAATTTTATTTCATGGACTTTTACTGTCAGAGACGGCAGAATAATCTGTCTGGCCGTGTGGAGGTGGGACGGCAGTCCACCTGTCCCACTCTAGTTTTAGTTGTTTGTGTGCATGGATAGGCCTATTTTATTTGTTGTCATTAGGGCATGACTCGGGTATTAAATTTTGGGACGGCCTAATTAGTGTGCATGTGTTTTTGACTTTTCTAAGGGGGGGTGTCATATATGAATATGATGTGTTATTGTGTAATGAGGGTGGTGGCTCCACCTTTCCGGTTCCACTGCCACCCTGGGTATAAAAGACCAATGCGGAAGAGGCACGGTCTCTTTTGACCTTTGCTTCTGCCTGTACGGGAGCGCCTCGTGTCCGTAAGTCACACAATAAAGTTGAGTTCTGTTGCATCTCCGACCTCGTCATCGGATTACAGATTATGGACATAACACAGTCCATAAAAGATTGCAGCCCATCACATTCGACCCACTCACAGTCACCACGAACTGTATATTGGACACCACTGCTGTCTTGTACCTCGCCGTCAGCTCCAGCGAACCCACGATGGACAGCCTATTACCGCCATACCCATAAAATGGCGTCAACAGACCTCTCACACGGTGGTAGGGGAAATAACTCTTCACAGTAGTCCAGTTCAACACGGACTTCACTGCACCCGTGTCCACCAACAATGGCACGTCCTCGCTGTCCAATGTAACTGTCAAATATCTACAGCCTTCTGTGCTTGGGGATATGGTATGAATAACCGTAGGAGTCTTGGCAGGGGAATCCACTTCACGTCATCACTTCCCTCGCTCAAACCCTTTACAGACCCTGATGAAATGATTTAGGATCCCACACTTTTTTGGCTGCTTGGTAGACCCGCAGCCAAAACACTTTTTCTTCAGCCTGCGTCGCTGATTGTGAGTTGGGTTGCCCCAATGCTGTTCTCTCACCAAGGTCCCATGACAGTTTCTCCGCTTCTTCAGACTGCTGGGCTAGCTTCACCGCTTTGGCCAACATCAGCTCACCGGAATGAGTAAGGAGTCTTGACCATGCTGCTGCACACAACGTGTGCTCCGCCAACTGATCACGGACCATTTCTTCCTCTAAGGTCCCAAACTGGCAACGCCCAGCCAGTTGGCGCAGGTCAGCAACATACTACTGCACCGACACTCCAGCCCGCTGTCGAAACTGGATCCTCCAGACTATGACGTTTTCCGGGACACGAAAGTAGTGCACCATTAGCCCAACCACGTCCTCAAAACTGTTGCTCACTCCCAATGTGCTAAGAATGCGCTGTCCCTCCATGCCAAGATTATGGACCAGTATTGTTCACACATGCAATTTCTCCAGCTCACCAAGGTTCAATGCCACCAGATAATTCTTGAATGCGGCAAACCACCTCTCCCACGGCACCAGCGGCTCACCAGGAAGCTCCAGAAATGGCTGAATGCCCGAAATACCTTTATCCATACTTTTATCCTCCTTTGTCAAATGTTATGTCCATAATGTGTAATCCAATGACGAGGGCAGAGGTGCAATAGAACTCAACTTTACTGTGTGACTCACAGACACTAGGTGCTCCCGTACAGTCAGAGGCGAAGGTCAAAAGAGACCGTACCACTTCCTCATTGGTCTTTTATACCCAGGGTTGCGGCAGAACCGGAAAGGTGGAGCCACCACCCTCATCACACAATAACACATCATATTCATACAGTTAGGCCCAGAAATATTTGGACAGTGACACAATCTTCATGATTTGGGCTCTGCATGCCACCACATTGGATTTGAAATGAAACAACTACAACGGAATTGAAGTGCAGACTTTAAGGTTTAATTCAAGGGGTTGAACAGAAATATAACATTTTTGTTATTTTTATAAAAATAATTAAACATGTAGGAATTGTAGCTATTTTTATACAAACGCTCCTCATTTCAGGGGCTCAAAAGTAATTGGACAAATAAACATAACCCTAAGTAAAATGTTACTTTTCAATATTTTGTTGAGAATCCTTTGCAGGCAATGACTGCCTGAAGTCTGGAAGCCATGGACATCACCAAACACTGGGTTTCCTCCTTTGTGATGCTTTGCCAGGCCTTTACTGTAGCTGTCTTCAGTTGTTGCTTGTTTGTGGGTCTTTCTGCCTTAAGTTTTGTCTTGAGCAAGTGAAATGCATGCTCGATTGGGTTGAGATCTGGTGACTGACTCGACCATTGCAGAATATTCCACTTCGTTGCTTTAAAAAACTCCTGGGTTGCTTTTGCAGTATGTTTTGGATCATTGGCGAAGTGCCATCCAATCAACTTTGCTGCATTTGGCTGAATCTGAGCAGAAAGTATATCCCGATACACTTCAGAATTCATCCGGCAGCTTCTGTCTTTTGTCACATCATCAATAAACACAAGTGACCCAGTGCCATTGGAAACCATGCATGCCCATGCCATCACACTGCCTCCACCATGTTTTACAGAAGATGTAGTGCTTTGGATCATGAGCTGTTCCAATTCTTCTCCAAACTTTCTTCTTCCCATCATTCTGGTATAGGTTGATTTTAGTCTCATCTGTCCAAAGAATGCTGTTCCAGAACTGGGCTGGCTTCTTCAGGTGTTTTTTGGCAAAGTCAATTCTGGCCTTTCTATTTTTGAGGCTGATTCATGGTTTGCACCTTGTGATGAATCCTTTGTATTTACTCTCATGAAGTCTTCTCTTTATGGTAGACTTAGATACTGATACACCTACTTCCTGGAGAGTGTTCTTCACTTGAGTGGATGTTGTGAAGGGTTGTTCTTCACCATGGAAAGGATTCTGTGACCATCCACCACTGTTGTCTTCCGTGGACGTCCAGGCCTTTTTGAGTTCCCAAGCTCACCAGTGCACTCTATTTTTTCTCACAATGTATCAAACTGTTGATTTGGCCACTCCTAACATTTCTGCTATCTCTCTGATGGATTTCTTCTTTTTTTTTCAGCCTCAGGATGGTCTGTTTCACCTCCATTGAGAGCTCCTTTGTCCGCATGTTGTGTGTTCACAGCAACAGCTTCCAAATGCAAACGCCACACCTGGAATCAACTCCAGACCTTTTAACTGCTTAATTGATGACAGGTTAACGATGGAAGAGCCCATGCAGGCTTGTTATTTTTTTTTATTTTTTTTTTGCAGCCTTCTGAGTCAATTGTCCAATTACTTTTGGTCCCTTGAAAAAGAGGCGGCTACGTATTAAAGAGCTGTAATTCCTAAACCCTTGCTCCAATTTGGATGTGAATACTCTCAAATTACAGCTGAGAGTCTGCACTTTAAGCCCATATTGATTATATAATTGTATCCTGAATATGTTTTCGTAAACAGCTAAAATAACAAAACTTGTGTCATTGTCCAAATATTTTGGGGCCTAACTGTATATGACAGACTGGGCTTCTCAATCACCAGCAGCAGCGGAGAGGAATGGTCGGGGTGTGGTTAGTGGGACTGGCTGGTTCCGCGAGTGGTTGACGATGCAGTTTGGGACAACACATGGCCTAGTATTCTAGGAGATGGACAGGACAATTTCCACCCAGGGCTATCAGGGCAGGGTTCCAGTGCCAGGGCCCACATTACCCTCGGTGATGGAACTGGGCGGCATAGTAAAACACCCATAATGGCGGGTGAGGCTGTGAAGACGGCCACCTCTGCTTCTCGGATTCGGCCTGGAGATACCAAGAAGCAGCTCACCAGGCGGAGCGAGGAACAGCGTCAGAGGTGGCAATAGTGTCATTTGAGTCTCCACTATCCTCGTCACCAATGTTATGTCTGCAAATAAGGGTGGACATGACCACATGTTGAGGCTAGCTTCATTGTAGGTTAGCAACAGGAGTACACAGTGCAGGGTGTAGTTGGAAGCTGGAAGAGAGGCCAAGAACCAAAGAGGGCGGCTGGCCCTGGGCAAGCTGTCTAATATACCCTGAGGCACCATGACGTCACACATGCGTGCGTGCTACCACAGAGTAGTGCATCGCGCCATTTCACATACAACATGCATGCGTCTGTGTGTGTATCTGTCTGTCTGTTTGTTACCACCTTTTCAGCTCGCCTGGTCAATTCAATATTCAAGTAACTTTTAAGCAAACTTTCTTGCTCTTACTCAAGTAATTGTTTGATGATTGCTCTTATTTTTACATGAGCATTTAACTTCATAAGATTACACTACTTGAGTATGATTTTTGGCTACCCAACTCTGCAGATGTATATCTTCTCCACACATTGGCCTCTGTCTGGTTCAGACTTTGTAGTTTTTAGGCCATATTGCTATCTTGAGGCAACCATGCTGCATGGTTGCTGAGGCAACTGAGAAGAAAGGCTTATCAGGGTGGACCACAGCAGTTTTTTCCTCCCCTGCATCTCGGCCCTCTTTCTTCTCTCTGCTCAGTGACTGGGGCAGCTGGTGGGAGGTGGTGGGTGTTGTGTAGCTTAGCAACTCACTCAGTGGATGGCAATTGATATGCAGCTTTGTTCAAGAGTCTCTCTCTGAGCCAGAGAGGGGGATGCCTGAACAAAGCAGGCCTTATTGAACCTTCCCCTCCTCCTTCTCTTTGCCCAGGCTCAGCGACATGGGAGGACAAATATTTTAGCTCAAAGGAGCCGAGACTTGGCTTACGGCAGGGCTCGTCAAAGTGAAACTCAGGCAACATCTGTGAGGGCCTCCAGGTGTCCTCAACAAAATTAAAGCTTAGGGCTTCAAACAGAAATCATCTGTGCACTCCAAACTTAATTCACTTCAAAGAATCAAATGTCTCAATTCAAAAGTTGACAGTTTCCTCACAGCTTACAACTCCATCTGATTAAATGTCTAAATCCGGGCTTAATATGAATATTTTAGGTGTGTTACATAAAAACATCGAGTTAGTTGGACTTCCACCTCGACCACAGCTGTAATTAATTGGGGCTGGACAGGGAGAACATGTCCCCCCTCCACAATATTATCATAAATCTTTTATATTTTTTTTACATAAGACTGAAGCACCAAAGCTAAATGACAAAAAAAAGCTTGCAAATTTGGAACATTCTTTTTCTTTTAAATCTGCAACTTTCTCTCATAATTTTTTTTTCTCATAAATAATCAACTTTTTTCTCATAAATTTGCAACTTTTTTCTCGTGTAAAGGTGCAACTTTTTTCTCATAAAGGTGCAACTTTTTCATAAACGTGCTACTTTTTCTTTTAAATCTGCAACTTTTTCTAATTAATTTTCAATTTCTTTTTGTAAATTTTCTACTTTTTTCTCACAAACGTACAACTTTTTTCTTTTAAATCTGCAACTTTTCCTCATAAATTTTTACTTCACTCCACAACACTGTTCAGATATGAAGAAGGGAGGTGGTGAGATGTCATAAATCGCCCTGGCAGAGGTGGATTGAGGACACCAAACACACGCTGTGAGTTTGCACATTTAATAAGGACTAAACACAAAGTACACAAAAACACTCCACTTACAGTGGTGCAGTGGTTAGCACTGTTGCCTTACAGCTAGAAGGTTCCTGGTTCAAATCCCCAGGGTGGCAGGGGTTGGAACCTTTCTGTGTGGAGTTTGCATGTTCTCCCTGTGCTGCGTGGGTTTACTCCGGGGGCTCCGGTTTCCTCCCACAATCCAAAGACATGCATGTTAGGTTAATTGGCTGTTCTAAATTGTCCCTAGATATCTGTTTCCTATAGGCCCTTAGAATAGAGGGTTAGTACTAGTGAAAGCGCTTTGAGTGGTCTTTGTGACTAGAAAAGCGCTATATAAGTGCAGGTTAGTTAGTTAGTTAGTAGTTACACAGAAAGGCAGGATAAACAGGAGGAACAGTAGGGGACTCACGTCCGAGGGAAAACCGGGAGAGCAGCTTGGCCAGACCTAGGCTAAGGCATACAGAAATGCTGGGAGGAACAGAGAGAAGAGAGCCTGATGGAGCTCATCTGCTAGTGAGGAGAAATGACAGGGGATTCCTGTCTTAACACACAGTATGCCACTGCAATTAGACTGCATTGCAGTGGGGCTTAAATAGGGACAGATGATTACACAGAATACAAAGCAGGTGTGGATGATTATAATTGTGGGTAAACATGAGCAAGAATAATCAGCTGATTTGTGACAACTGTGACAGCCCGTGAACTAGAGAGAAACAAGCCAAAAAGCAAAGATGAGATAAATAGAAGGACTGAAATACTTAATATCAAAATTACAAGAGGAAAACATAACTCATAAAGGGGAGGACAAGATAAATACAGATAACTGGAATACAAATATCAAAATACCAAAGGAGAACTGAAGGTAACGGTGAGGGTAGGCTCATGTCAAACTAGGCAAATAATAAACATTAAATACAGAACTGAGAAAAAGAAATGCAGCAAATAACACAAACAGGAAGCATGAGCACGGGCTCCCCCTGTGCTCATCATCATGACAGAGACCCCCTCTCAAGGGGTGGATCCAGACACCCCCAAGGTAACATAATAATAATAATAAGTTTATTTATAGAGCACTTTTCACAGACAGAGTCACAAAGTGCTTAACATGGTAAAAAACAAAATAAAAACACAGGCATATAAAACAGTAAAAAAAAAAAAAAGTAGACAGTAAAAGCACATAAAAATACAATCAACACATAGTTAATTAAAAAGCCTGGCTAAAAAGGTGGGTCTTTAGCTGCTTCTTAAAAACACCAATGGAAGGTGCAGATCTAAGTTCAAAAGGTAAGGAGTTCCACAGTCTGGGAGCAACAGCAGCAAAGGCTCTATTGCCTTTGGTTCTGAACCTAGTGCTAGGGACTACCAATAGATTCTGATTAGAAGACCTGAGAGACCTGCTGGGCTGGTGTAGAAAGAGCAGGTCACTAATATAAAAAGGCGCCTCTTCATGAATGACTTTGTAAGTAAGAACAAGAACTTTAAAATCAATTCTATAATTTACAGGAAGCCAATGCAAGGAGGCCAAAACAGGAGTGATATGACAGAATCTACTGGACCTAGTTAGTAATCTTGCAGCAGCGTTCTGGACTAACTGTAGGCGGTGTAAAGAGGATTTGCTAAGGCATGTGAAAAGAGCATTACAGTAGTCCAAACGTGAAGAAACAAAGGCATGAATAATGATTTCTAACTGACTGTAGGAAACCAATGACCTAATTTTGGATATATTCCTAAGGTGGAAAAAACAACTCCGGGTCAGAGATTTGACATGCTGATCAAAACTCATCGATTGATCGAAAATGACACCAAGATTTTTTAGATTAGACCGTACGTTAGAGCTTAATGAACCAATGCTATTAACCAACTTAGGAATTAAATTATCAGGTGCTACAATAAGGACTTCAGTTTTATCAGCATTAAGTTGCAAAAAGTTACTAGACATCCAGTCCTTAATTGCAGACATACAATCATGAATAATTTTTAAATTGTCAACATGGTCAGGCTTAAAAGAGAAAAGTAGCTGTAAATCGTCAGCGTAGCAGTGATAAGACACACCATTAAATCTGCTGATGATAGAACCAAGTGGCAGCATATATAGGGCAAATAAAAGTGGACCTAGAATAGAACCCTGAGGCACCCCACAGGTTAAAGGAGCAGAGTTAGATGAATAAGAGCCAACAGCCACAGAAAAACTCCTATCAGAAAGGTAGGAGAAAAACCAATCCAGAGCTTTTCCAGAAATGCCTACCCAATCTCTAAGCCTTTGTAACAAAATGCAATGATCAATAGTATCAAATGCTGCAGTAAGATCTAATAACACTAAAACAGAGCATTTGCCAGAGTCTGATGACATTAAAATATCATTTGACATCCTGAGAAGAGCGGTCTCTGTCGAGTGTTTCTGACGAAAACCTGACTGAAATTTGTCGAAAATATTGTGTTCAATCAGAAAGTCAGTGAGCTGCTTGGCAACAACTTTTTCTAAAAGCTTAAAAATAAAAGGAAGCTTAGAAATTGGCCTGAAGTTTTTAAAAACAGATGGATCAAGGTTAGGTTTTTTTTTAAAAGTGGCTGCACAACTGCATGTTTAAAATACAAGGGTACACAACCAGATTCAAGTGAACTATTAATGATATTAACCAAAGATGTACCCACTGAGCCAATTACCTCTTTTAACATTGAGGAAGGCAAAATATCTAAAATGCAGGAGGAGGATTTCATGGAACTCACCAACACTAACAAATCCTCAAAAGAAATTGGAGTAAAATCACTTAAAAAGGCCTGTCTCTTACGACAATCAAGGATTAGGGGAAAGGAATGAGTAAAACCAGCCCTAACAGCAGTGACCTTCTCAACAAAAAAGGAAAGAAACTTGTTACAGTTATTAATTGAATAAGCAGGGGGAGCAGAACTGACAGAATTAACTATACTGTCTATTGTGCTGAAGAGGATCTTTGGATTGTTACTATTGGAGGAGATGATGTTGGAAAAATAAGAAGTTCTTGCCATTTTAATCATATTGTTAAATTCAATTAACAGTTCCTTAAGGTACAATCGATGCACCTCAAGTTTAGTGGACTTCCACAGTCTTTCCACCCGCCGACATTTACGTCTAAAACAACAGAGATTGTAGAATGAAGTGTTCAACCCCGTGTTTAGCCACAGTGGCTGAGAATTTGGGAATTGTGAGTGCTGGAAATTGGGTGAGGAGTTGCTCAAACTTACCTCCTGCCGTGGTGACGTTTGCCTGTGTGACAGAGATCATCCTGCGCAGTTTGCCCCACACGGGACACGAACCCGCGACCTACCAGTCAACTACACAGTTCGAGCATGGGAGACACAGCACGATCGCGCTGAGCTAAAGGTCCGACCGATAGCTCAGCGCTACCGATACTGTATGAGGCTTTCGGGAGGGAGGTTTACTAACGTTCTACGCCGAACAGTACTAGTTGGCATCCGTTACACTCTCCCCCTTAAACCTCACACCCATCCGGGTCACGGCACCATTGTGACAGAGATCATCCTGCGCAGTTCGCCCCACACGGGACACGAACCCGCGACCTACCAGTCAACTACACAGTTCGAGCATGGGAGACACAGCACGATCGCGCTGAGCTAAAGGTCCGACCGATAGCTCAGCGCTACCGATACTGTATGAGGCTTTCGGGAGGGAGGTTTACTAACGTTCTACGCCGAACAGTACTAGTTGGCATCCGTTACACTCTCCCCCTTAAACCTCACACCCATCCGGGTCACGGCACCATTGTGACAGAGATCATCCTGCGCAGTTCGCCCCACACGGGACACGAACCCGCGACCTACCAGTCAACTACACAGTTCGAGCATGGGAGACACAGCACGATCGCGCTGAGCTAAAGGTCCGACCGATAGCTCAGCGCTACCGATACTGTATGAGGCTTTCGGGAGGGAGGTTTACTAACGTTCTACGCCGAACAGTACTAGTTGGCATCCGTTACACTTGCACAGGTGGTGGAGAGACTCAAGCTGAGCATGGAATAGAAGCAAAAGAAAGTGCATTAACCAGGCGCCTATTTGCCAGATCAACTAATAACCCATGTGCACACAGAAAATCAGCGCCTAACAAGTTAAAACTCACCGCCGCTACCACAAATGTCCATCTGTAGCTGCGACCGTGAATGAGGAGGTGCAGGCTCTTTTCCCCAAACGTGTCGATGTCAGAACCGTTGGCTGCCACTGCTCCATTGCCCCGGGTGCCCATGGCTCGATCTGCGTGGGAGGGCATGATGAAACTCAGCTGAGCTCCCGTGTCGATGAGGAACTGCTTGCCTGTGTGTCCATCCGTCACGTATAACAGCTTGTTTTCCTCGCCGAGAACCGCTGCCATTAACGGCTCTCGGCTTTGGCGTTTCCCGACATTGTAAACTTGCAGGGAGGAACACATTTTCGGGCTTTCTCGGCGAAGCGGTGGTGATAATAACAGACGTCATTCTGTTTGTTGCGCTTGGGCCATGCCGCTGTCACCGTGGGTTGAGTCTGCTCCGTGGGTTGTGGCTCTCCCAGGCTTGGGGCGTCGGTCTTGAGGTCTGCGGATGCCGCTGTGGGTGTCAGTTCTCTGCAGGCGTTGACGAGCCGATAAGCCTCGTTGGCCAGTGTGCGGAAGTCCTGATGATTGTTGCACTTCATACTGGCGAGTGTCCCTCTCGTGTGTGGTGGTAGCGTGCTGAGAAAAATGAATTGGAAAAGGAAATTATCATTATCCTCCTCCTTGAGCTGCAGCAAGTCCTCCATGAGGGCCTTTGGATTGCCCCCTCTGTGGCCGTAGACCGCCAGGATCTTTTCGGCTCTTTCCTCCGCTGATGGGACATAATTCGCCACGATGGTCGCCTTGAGTGTCTCATACTTGTCCCGGGCCGGTGGTCGCTGGATCAAGCTCCGCACACACCACGAAGTAGCGGAGTCGAGTTTGGAGACGATGTGGTAAAATTTAGTATTGTCTGCCGTGATGCCCGCCAGTATGAACTGGGCTTCAGCTTGATGAAACCAGGAGGCCGGGCCTTCTCGCCAGAAATCTGGCAGTTTGACAGCGACGGCGTTCGCACACATCATCACTGTTGTGCCCGCCGGGTGAGAGTGCGTTGCCTCAGCGCTCACGGCGGTGCTGGAGCTCGGTTGAGCTCTCTCAGTGCCCTCTGCCGGGGGAAACAGCTGTCCGCTTGTTCCCTCGTCTGCGTTGTCGGTGGCGTATGCCAGAGTCGCCACGGATGAGTCGCTTGAAGAACGCCTCCGGTCCATACTCGCGTCAAGGTCACCAGTGTAGAAGAGCTGGAATGATGAGGCGGTTTTGTATCAAAAACAGAGTCTTTAATGAACAACTCTTCTATCTAGTCTCATCTGGTGCAGAGCTTGGCAGAAGGCAAAAGAGAAAGATTTCTTCCCAGCTCGCTGGTTAAATACAGGCACACATCAAAGACATGCAAAACACAAGCTGAAATCCCCCGTTATCTAAATCCCCCATTAGTCCTGTTAACTCCTCCCTTCGTCTTGGGAGGTGATGGGAAAACCTCTCCTGGCCTTAGGGGGTGAAGGTGTCAAGTCTGTTGCCGCCGCGTCCTGTGAAGTCGTTGGTCTTCACACGGCGGTGAGATTCCTTTGTCCCTTTCAGAGGTGTGAAGTTCCTTTGTATATTCTGTCCCAAACATTTCCACATGCTCTAACAAATGTAGGTATGGAATATATGAGTAATATATACCACAGAGATCATCATTTAACCAGGGGGATGAATTAACAGCACGGACAGTCCTGGTTTTAAAGGGAGCAACTACGTCTAAGATGCTTGAACAGTGTGAGTTAAAAGAGCAGACCAGGCTCTCAGTGTCATCGTCAGAGGATAAAACCACACTGCTGTCAAAGACAGCGGAAAATTTCACAGCTGAAAACTGGTCAATGACACGAGAGCATTTTACACGCTTGCCAGTGTAACAGACTGATTTAACTGATAAATTAAAAAGAACACAAAAATGGTCTGACACAAGAAGCTCCTTAATCTGAACATTATTCACGTTAAGACCAAGTGTAAAAACAAGATCAAGTGTATTTCCTTTTATATGCGTAGGGCCAGATAGACACAAAACAAAATAAAATGATTCAATAATACCCAAGAAATTCACTGCAAAACATCAAAAAAGAGAATTAAAAATACACCAATCCCCCCTTCCCCCAACAGGAATCAAACAAATAATCAACCCTGGAGGGTGGTGGGGGAAACCAGGCTAGGAGGGACTGAAACAAAGACAAAAAAATGCTCATGACCCACAACCAGAACAGATATGGTGAAAACAGAACTCTAGGACAACTGGGTGAAAAAATAAGGCAATTCAGGTGGTTTATATGAGTCCCAGAACCACCCGATCCCATGGTGGAACAAATCGGGTGGCCGCCCAGAGTTCCAGAGCCACCCAAGCAGACGGCGTAGTCCATCGGGTGGTCTCCCAGAATTCCTGAGTCAGCGGGCTGCAGGGCACAATGCGCCCCCTCCTGGAGGCGGTAGCTGGAACCAGTGCCTTCCGCAGACCACAGGAGCTGAGAGATGGAAACCCAATGAGGAGGGTGACTGACCAGTGAGAAAACTAGGCGAAGGGGATGACTGACCAGTGAGAAAACCAGGCGAAGAGCACAGCTGATCAGCGGGGAAACTAGATGAGGACTGCTGATCACTGGCAAGCTCAGGTGAAGGCTGCTGACCAACAGCGGCCTCAGGTGAGGACGGATGACCTTTGGTGACCTCAGGTGAAGACAAATGACCCTCGGTGGCTTCAGGTGAAGACGGTTCACTTTCAGCAGCCTCGGGTGAAGGCAAATGACCCTTGGCGACCTCAGAGACGGAGGACCCACGGTGACCTCAGGCAGAGAAGGAGGACCCACGAGGAAGCCAGGTGAAACCAAACGGCTGACCCACGAGAAAACCAGGCAAATAAGATGATCAATCAGTGGGGAACCAGACGAAGACAGAGGAGGACCCACGGTGACCTCAGGTGGAGATGGATGACCCACAGTGACCTCAGGCAATGGCTTGGACAAAAGGACAGAGACAAATGCAACATATCAGATTGATTGTCATTGATTAATTGTCTATGTTTATTGCACTGTCCCTGTCAAATAAACAAATCTAAGAATCTCCGACAGCAGTGGAGTCCGGCGAGGAAAGCTCAGAAGCAGTAGGCAGCTGCGACTGACTCTCCCCACCAAGCGCAAAAATTACCGGCAGCAGTGGAGCCCGGTGAGGAGAGCTCAGGAGCAGAGGATGTCTGCAACCGACTCTCCCCACCACAAGCTAGACAAGATTTCTCTATATCTGCTGATGTAAAAACAGAACAGAGTACTTGCCGAGACTCAAGCTCCACCACCGTCCAGAACTCCGGCAACACTGCTGCAATAACCCCGGCAGCAGGCGTGATGGTGGGTGCAGCCGAAGGGCCTCCAGGCGTGGCGACCGACGCTGGTGGAACTCCCGGCGTGGGGGCTGATGCTGGAGGTTGCCTCACTGCTGGTGCAGAGACCCGTGCAGCTGAAGCTAGGGGACACTCTCTTGATGGCTCAGTCTTCAGGGCACAGGGGGCACTCTTCTCCTATCCAGGATGTGGCTGCAGGGTTGGAATGGAATCTTCCAGGGCCGCAGGCCCCTCCGTCATCTGGCAGCTCTCTCTCGGGACCGGTGGACATTTAGGGAAAACAGGAGAGGACACGGGGGAAGCAGGTGAGGGAAAAGTTACAGCAGCAGGTGATGAGGACTCCAGTTAAATTAGGCTGTTGCTGAGCCTCACCACCAGGAATAAGACAAGGTATTTCATCTAACAGTGTTTGAGAATGAAAATGTTCTTGCCTTATTTCCCAGGGTGTGATGGTAACTGCTGCAGAAAGCCCGGATAACTCCCTCTCTGTGGCTGCAGCGGGCAGGAGCACCCATGGAGACTCTGGAGGAGCCGGCTCTGCAGACATGTCACTGGCCAACACAGCTGCTGCAGTGGGGGAGTTCCTCTGATGTGCCGTAGCTGGATGGTAGTGACAGGCTGGGCACTTCCGTACCCGGGGATTCTTCCTCGTCAGCACAGGTACGGACAGGACACAGAGTGGAGTGGAAGCTGACACTGGAGGTGTCTGCACCAGGGGACGTTCTCTTTACAGACGGTAGGGAGCCTCTCTCCAGCCTGCGGAGCATGCGTTGTGAATTGGTCACTGAAACGAGGATAGCCGTAAGTTCCGGGTAGCGCCACAGGCTGGGGTATGCCTCAATAGCCTATGCCACGCTGTCCAGAACTTGCAAAACCTCTTCGGGAGTGTGAGCAGTGCGAGCATCCAACATGATGTCCTCCAGTAACTCCACCGCCCAACACTCCACCTCATCCAGCTCAAAAACGCTGAAGTCCGTGCAGGCGGACATTCCTGCAAAAACCCGGACTTAAACAAAAATACGAGAGGAAAATAAAAAGAGCAAACCTACAGCTGCTGGTGTCTCACACAGGCAGCGGCATTCTGTCATAAATCGCCCTGGCAGGGGCGGATTGAGGACACCAAGCACACACTGTGAGTTTGCACATTTAATAAGGACTAAACACCAAGTACACAAAAACACTAAACTTACACAAAAAGGCAGGATAAACGAGAGGAACAGTATGGGGCTCACGTCCGAGGGAAAAACGAGAGAACAGCCTGGCCGGACCCAGGCTGAGGCGTACAGAAACGCCGGGAGGAACAGAGAGAAGACAGACAGATGGAGCTCATCCACTAGTGAGAAGAAATGACAGGGGATTCCTGTCTTAACCTTGTGAGGATTAAAGTTGATTACATGATCTGCCTCTTCTGCGGCTGGTGTCGCAGATCCACACCTGTCACTTGCTTGGTCAAAACGTATGGAAAAAAAAAACAAAATAAACCCAGATGTACCAAGCATTTCACATCACTAGATGGCAGACACATATAGCTTACTGCTCTACACTGGAGGACTCAGTTCAGCAAACCAGAACCACATCGAATCTGATATCACTTCCGGGGCGCAGAAGGAGAGATGAATAAACAATTGCACAACATATATTTCACAGAGAGGAAGGATTTGCTCCAAATTTTGCCAATTATGATTCTGAAAAGGATTTTTTAGCTTCTGAAGGGAAATATTTACCTTCTGGACAGCACAAGATGGACCGGAGCAGAACACTTTTCGTCCGCCATTGACAAAGCTGCATGTGACAGAGAGAACAATACTGCCGGTTCTGCGGCGTAATCTAATCAAAATCAAGGTGGATTAAATCAGAAGATAAATGTGATTGTTTCTGGATACGGGAGAGAAAGAGAAAATGACAGACAGAAGACAAAATAAGGACCCGGGATGAGCACATGGATACACGGCGACACATAATGAGCGGTAGGTCTGATGTTTTTTATCAGTTTGTTTACATTCTACTGATTTTCTGGTTCATATGTTTTGAAGATAACAAAAACAAAAAAAAAAAAAACAAAGACAAAGGCAAAGGCAAAGGCAAAAACAAACACAAAACCATCCTTTGTGTAAATATGTCCAAAGTCCACTTTGACTGAAAATTATGTAATCTGATGTGGCTGCCATAACATTATGCAAATTAGATGCATAAACTTACTCCTATCATAAACTTTGGATCATATTCTACATCTTTCTCATTTACAGTAAGCCATTATCACTTACCACTTTCAAGTTACAGCCTTTGGAATTTGTGATATCTAAACTGAATATTTTCTTGAAAAAAATCTTTGCCACCAGAGGGTGCATGCAGATGGTGCGGCTCTGTGACTGAAATCCTCTCAGGGTTAAAGGTAAACTGAAACCACCTTTTTGCGCAAAAAGTAGAATAGCGGATTAATTCCTTATTACCTATTGTATTTTTCAACACATAAAAGAAATTTTTAGGCTGTGCGATGGCCAAGCTATAAGCCGATAAACTTTTGCCTCTGGCTGGCAGTGCCAAACAAACCGGAAGTAGTGCAGACGACGCTGCGTGACGTCACGAGTGTGACCCTTATCAAAACAACGCTGGCAGATGATAGTTCCAGCAGTCAAGAAAACCAGAGTTTTCAGAGTGAAGAGGCATTCAGGATCGGTGACAAGACAGAGGAGGATGCAGGAGTGTCAAGTGAACAGGAAGAGAGCAAGGGAGGCATCGAACCGTACAGATTCGAGCCAGAATTTTCGGGGGATTCCGGCACCGACTCAGAGTCAGACCGCAGCAGTAATGGGGAGGAGAGTCGCTTATTGAATACAGAATGGTGAGTCTTTACTTCTCTACTTTGGCATGTTTGGGGTGTCAGGATAAGGAAAATTAACAATAAAAAAGAAAGAAAAAAAAACCATCAGCATTTTTCCAACTTATTATTTATACATAGGGCTAGGACTGTACAATAGCCTGGCCGTGTACACACTTGGCATTGAATAGACACATCCGTGGCGTAGGGTTAACACGTGTATTCAAGACAGGTTCCATGACCATGGGCTATGTATTACAATACTTCTACAGACTATAGTGGCAATACACATGAACAGAACTGGCCTCTGCATTTGACTGTGCTATTTATAAATAATATCTACAGTGATCCCTCACTTATCGCGTTTAATGGGGACCAGAACCAACCGCGAAAAGTGAAAAACCGCGAAGTAGCATCCCCCCCCCCCCAAGGGCGTCACAAGCACTATTTTGCACAAAAAGGCACAAGAGAACAGCGAAAAGTGCCACTAAGCAACACGAGCGATAAAGAACAATGAATGCGGTCTTCCTTCGCTGGGTATGGGCGCTCGGCAGGGAGAGAAGCTGGGTAAAACGTCTCGGCCAATCAGCTTGCGAGATTCCCGAGCGGTAAAGAGGTGGGCGGAGAGGAGTGGAGCGGTGGTCAGAGAGGTGGATTTTGAGTTGTGCGGGCTCTCCGTGTTGATACCTGATGTTCTAATGTAGTCTCCCTGCCTTCTGCTAGCGCCCGGGCAACTTTCGTGCCATTTTTTCTCAATTTTGAATTTTTGATGAATATTTTTGAAAAATCCGCGATGCACTGAGGGCGCGAAAGGTGAAACGCGAAGTAGCGAGGGATCACTGTATATCTAGAAACGCATCGCTTCCCGGTCGCTTTTCCTCCCCCTTTCTTTTCTTTCGTCGCCATGACAGCTTTCCTTGGCCACTGAACAGATCTTCCCAGGTGTTGGAAGTGTTTTGTAGTCGACTATCACGACAAAATGCACCAAAAATAACCAGTGTCGACGTGCTCGCAATGGTAAACATGAGGACTGGGTCACATTCGTGACGTCACGCGGAACTCCGGCTGCACTTCCGGATAATCGGCGGATTCGTAGGATTTTTCAGGGCGGGAAATTCAAAATCGTGATTTTCTCCAAGATTCCGGGATTGGTGGAGGGGGTGCCAATGATAAATTATCTTTATAATTGTATGTACTATCACCCAGTGCCGTTCAATGCCGTTCACTTCAGTTCACCTTTAACACACAGTATGCCACTGCAATCAGACTGCATTGCAGTGGGGCTTTAACAGGGACAGATGATTACACAGAATACAAAGCAGGTGTGTGTGATTACAATTGTGGGTAAACATGAGCAAGAGTAATCAGCTGATTTGTGACAACTGTGACAGCGAGCAAACGAAAGCTACAGAGGGAGTAACACCGGGCACTGTCAAACTAAAAGCACAGACTGGAAACAAGGCAAAAAGGAAACTGACAGCAAATATGAAATGAATACAAAATAAGAAACAAACCAGATACTACTAACAGACAGAAACGAACCAAAAAGAAAAGATGAGATAAATACAAGGACTCAAATACTTTATATCAAAATTACAAGAGGAAAACATAACCCATAAAGGGATGACAAGATAAATACAGAGAACTGGAATACAAATATCAAAATACCAAAGAAGAACTGAAGGTAACAGTGAACATAGGCTCATGTCAAACTAGGCAAATAATAAACATTAAACACAGAACTGAGAAAGAGAAATGCAGCAAATAACACAAACAGGAAGCATGAGCACAGGCTCCCCCCATGCTCATCATCATGACATAAGGAGTCCGGGACTGCTTCACCTCCTCTGACCATGTCAAGGGTTTCTCTTTAACTGAAACTTTATGGTTCATCTTAAAATTTGGACCGGTGTTTTCCAAGCCTCATGCACCCTCCAAGAGAAAGTAGTCCTTATATTTTGGAGCCAGTTTAGCACAGAGGCTTCACAGGTGAACAAATGGCAGTATTGTATGTCCTGTTTGAGTTTTCTTACCAGATATTATTAAACTGGATGCAGGATTAACCTTTCTGAAGCATTCCCAGTGATTATTCTCCGACTTCCTCATTTTATTGGACTTCTAAAATCAAGCGACTGAGTCTAAACAGCGATGGCGAGATGAAGCATCATGAAGCCTTAAAGCCTTCCAGCCAGTTGGTTTGCAAAAGGGTTCATTTCTTGAGGCGTCATGTGTGCACAAACCCCACTGCTAGTCAAAGACTGTAAGACAGGCAGATGTAAGTAAGGGTATGCTCTTGTGCATGCTCTTACTTCTGCATCAGTCAACTTAAACTAAAATGCTAGCTGAGCTGAGTTAGCAGCAGGCAAGCCAGCTTTTGTAATCCGCTGGCCAGACACATGCGTTCACCTCCCGCAGACCGCACCCAATTTGGTTTCAAGTGAAGCACTACAAGACCCCCAGACAAGGACAGAGAAGACACGGACTGTGGCAGAAAAGGCTCCTGTGACATGCTGACAGACGGATGAACTGAGCGATTCTCCGGTAACAGCAAACCTCCGCTGAGACAGACAAAACAGTGATAGCAGGAGGTGAGCGGAGTTGAGGTGGTTAACAACCTCCCGTTACAGAGGAGCCCGAGGTTGTGGGCCCCAAAGCCAAACCAGAGAGTACCAAAGTCACCACACTGGAACCTGCCCCCGAGCAGCACAACGCCCTCTCTGCAGCTGAACCCCGGACAGCAGCCGCAGCTCCTGCAGAGGCAGCGGAGCGACTCATGGTGAGAGAGGAACCGGCAGCTACGGCATCATTCGTTCCAGAAAGGACGGACGATGTCTGTGTGTCTCCTGGGAGCACTCAGTGAGGCAGACTGGAAATAATTGGAAATAACCGCGCACCAGTATCAGCTAGCTAGCTACCACCAGGCCCAGGCAAAATGCCACCAAAAAACAAGGATAGAGGAGATAAAGAGAGCACTGGACTTCATGTCAGAGGAGATTTCCACTGTCTCCAAGCAGCAGAAAAGGACAATGGACCTGGTCAAGGAAATTCGTCGGCCTCATGTCAGAGGAGATTTCCACTGTCTCCAAGCAGCAGAAAAGGATAATGGACCTGGTCAAGGAAATTAAAAACTTGAAAATACAAAATGAGGAAAAAGAAAAGAAAATTGCCAATCTGGAATGTCGTATAGCAGACCTGGAGCAGCACACCCGTATGGATGACGCTATCATCAGCGCATTGGAGATCAGGCCCAAGTCCTGTGCAAGGGCTGTGACAGCAACGGACAGTGAGGAGCTCACAGAACCTGACACGGACTCCTTGGAGCAACAGGTGACTTCTTTTTTTAACAACAAAGGCATCGCCATATCCAACAGACATCGAGGCATGCCATCTATTACCTAGGAAAAATAAAAATATTAAATCCGCCATAATTATAAGATTTGCTAACAGAAAACACAAAAATGTGCGGCTTAGACAAGGGAAAAAAAACTCAAAGAAATTGAAGTATATGTGAATGAGCATCTAACAAAGAAAAATGCAGATATTGCTGGGCAGGCACGCTTCCTAAGGAAACAGAAAAAAAAATTCAGTCAGCATGGACAGCCACCTGTAAAATCTGTGTAAAGCTGAATGGATCCAAGATGGCGCCCACAGCGGTCGACATGGTGCTTCGCTGCGCTCTTTGTTTGTTTTTGTTTGTCAATTGTGTGTCTGCTTGCACTTATACCCGTGAAGAACTTTTAAATATCAGGACTTTGACCCCCACGGACCTCCTCCCAGTTTTTCTAGCCCCTGCCGCCGATCTGGTTTATTGTTTGGCTCGGAAAGTGAGACGGCGGAAGAGAGGAAGACGAGCGGGCGCTCTCGTACGACTTCGCAGGAGAGGCTCGCGAACGGCGCTGCCTGGCATATTTCTGTCCAATACCAACTCTCTCTCTAACAAGGTGGATGAACTGAGACTGCTGATGCGTTTTAAGGACCTCGCCTCCTCAGCTGTCCTCTGCTTTACTGAGACCTGGCTCCGGGAAAATATACCGGACAGCGCGCTGCGCCTCGACGGCTTCCAGCTCTTCCGTGCTGATCGTGACACAGAGCTTTCCGGCAAGACCACAGGAGGCGGTGTCTGCTTCTACATCAACTGTAGCTGGTGCTCTGATGTAACGGTAATTTCCAAACACTGTTCTCCTGCCTTGGAATTTCTTGTTATCAACTGCAAGCCTTTTTATTCCCCACGGGAGTTTGCTTCTTTTATACTGATCGCTGTGTACGCCCCTCCCGACGCGGACACGCGCGAAGCTCAGCGCGTGCTCGCGGATCACATTCAACACACAGAGCGGAGTTTTCCAGACTCGCTGATTATTGTGGCTGGCGACTTTAATCAGTGCAATCTGAGCCACGATCTCCCCCGCTACAAACAGTTTATTAAATGCCCCACCAGAGGATTAAACACACTGGATCACTGTTACACCACAGTGAAAGACGCATATCACGCTGTCCCTCGAGCTGCGCTGGGATTATCTGATCACGTGATGGTTCACCTCATTCCCACATACAGACAGAGATTGAAGCTCACTAAACCTGTTGTGAGCACTACGAAGATACGGACCAGTGATGCTGAGGAGAAGCTGGAAACGTGCATGGAAATATCTGACTGGGGCATGCTTAAAGGAGCCACGCATGATCTGGATGAGTACACGGACACTGTGAACTCATATATCCACTTTTGTGAAGAGAACATTCTTCCATCACGCACCAGGGTGAGTTACTCTAATGACAAACCCTGGTTCACAGCTAAGCTCAGACAGATCAGGAAGGAGAAGGAAGCAGCGCTGAAAAGTGGAGACAGGGACTGCTACAGGGAGGTTAAATACCGGTTTAACAGAGAGCTGAAGAGGGCCAAATCTCTATACTCAGAGAGACTCCAGCAGCAGTTCACTGCTAATGATTCGGCTTCCGTGTGGAGAGGACTGAGGCAGATCACCAACTATCGGCCTCAGGCTCCTAAAGGTCAGGATGACAAAGCCCTTTGTCAGAGACTGTCCCAACACTATGCCCGTTTTGACACCTCGTCATCTGTGTCCAACTCCCCCCCTCCCTCCAGCTCCACAGCCTCCACATTCCCTACTTCATTTAAGGCACCCCCCCCACCTCCCCCCCTCCCCTTATCATCAGTGAGCAGGATGTGCTCAAACAGTTCTCCAGACTGAACCCGCGCAAGGCCCCCGGCCCAGACGGCGTGTCTCCCTCCACCCTGAGACTCTGTGCGAAACAGCTGGCTCCTGTATTCACAGACATTTTTAACACCTCCCTTAAGTTATGCCACGTGCCGTCCTGCCTCAAATCCTCCACCATCATCCCTGTCCCCAAGAAGCCACGGATCACTGGACTTAATGACTACAGACCTGTAGCGCTCACCTCTGTAGTCATGAAGTCCTTTGAGCGCCTGGTCCTGTCCCACCTCAAGTCCATCACCACCCCTCTCCTGGACCCGCTGCAGTTTGCCTACCGAGCCAACAGGTCTGTAGACGATGCAGTCAACCTGGCCCTCCACTCCATCCTGCAGCACCTGGACTCCCCGGGAACCTACGCCAGGATCCTGTTTGTGGACTTCAGCTCCGCATTCAACACCATCCGCCCCGCTCTGCTCCGGGACAAGCTGTCCCTGCTCAACGTGCCTGACTCCCTCTGCAGGTGGATCATCGACTTCCTGACGGACCGGAGGCAGCATGTGCGGCTGGGAAAGACTGTCTCAGACTATACTAGCATCAGCACCGGATCACCCCAGGGCTGTGTACTTTCCCCCCTACTCTTCTCCCTTTACACCAACTCCTGCACCTCCAGCCACCAGTCTGTCAAGTTGATCAAGTTTGCGGACGACACCACCCTCATCGGGCTCATCTCCAACGGCGACGAGTCCGCCTACAGGAGAGAGGTGGCCCAGCTGGCGTCCTGGTGCAGCAATAACAACCTGCAGCTGAACGCTCTGAAGACAGTGGAGATGATTGTAGACTTCAGGAAAGTCACTACTCCTCTGCCCCCCCTCACCCTCTCAGGCTCTCCCATCACCACTGCTGATTCCTTCCGCTTCCTAGGCACTACCATCACCAGGGACCTCAAATGGGAGCTGACCATCAGCTCACTCATCAAAAAAGCCCAGCAGAGGATGTTCTTCCTGCGGCAGCTGAGGAAGCTCAAGCTACCCACCAAGATGTTAGTGCAGTTCTACACAGCCATCATCGAGTCCATCCTCACCACCTCCATAACCGTGTGGTACGCAGGAGCCACTGCCAGGGACAGACTAAGGCTGCAGCGCGTCGTGCGCACTGCTGAGAAGGTGATCGGCTGCAAGCTCCCATCTCTCCAGGATCTGTACATCTCCAGGACCCGGAGGCGTGCTGGCCGGATCATAGCCGATCCCTCACACCCTGGTCATGTACTGTTTGCCCCCCTCCCCTCTGGTAGAAGACTTCGGTCCATCCAGACTAAAACCTCCCGTCACATGAACAGCTTCTTCCCCTCTGCCATTAGACTGCTGAACACTAAGTGACTCTCGTGCACCATGTACAGCAGCTCAACCAGACTCATGTCAATCATCACTGTTTTCTTCCTGCATTACCGACTGCACTATATAGTTCTCCACAGTATCTGCTGCTGGCTAATATATATTTTAACTGTTGACCAGTATCACTTAATCTTATCCTACACTTTATTACATGTATAGTTTATTTCTCTTATCTTATCATGTTTAATGTTGCAGCATTGTACCGAGACAAATTCCTAGTTTGTGTACTACATGAACAATGGCAATAAACCTGATTCTGATTCGGATTCGGATTCGGATCATCAGAAGAAGTCAAGATGCTAGTGATAAGAAGAACTGAGGAACTACAAAAGTATCAGTGACTTCTGTAAAGAGTTCAAGTCTGAGAAATTGTGTCTGACAATAGGAAAATTATAGTCTGATTCATATAACAAAATCAGTCAACATAATATGAATGTTTTTGAGTATAATATTGACCCTGAGAGTAATTTTTTAAGAACATAAGTAATACGTGTGATTACTATGCTGAGGAGCACTACAGCAAGAGCATCCAGTCAGATCAAGGATAATCCATTATTCATTTTAACAGTATTTTAACAGTCTATATGCCAACTTTGGCAATATCAGAAATTATCTGAGTCAGTTTAAGAAGCCATTTAATATTATAGCTATTTCTGAGACTTGGTTAAACTCTGAGAAGGAGATGGATGTAGAGTTGCAAGGATACGAATTGAAATATAAGGATAGGGTGAACAGAGGGGGAGGGGGAGTGGCCCTACACAGTGACATAAACCTTAAGTACAAGGTGGTGGAAGGCATGACGACTACAATTAAAGATGTAATGGAATGCATTACTATACAATCCATCGGAAAGTATTCACAGCACTTCACTTTTTCCACATTTTATGCTACAGCCTTATTCCAAAATGGATTAAATTCATTTTTTTCCCTCAAAATTCTACACACAATACCCCATAATGACAATGTGAAAAAAGTTTTTTTGAGATTTTTGCAAATTTATTAAAAATAAAAAAAACTAAGAAATCACATGTACTACATAAGTGTTCACAGCCTTTGCCATGAAGCTCAAAATTGAGCTCAGGTGCATCCTGTTTCCACTGATCATCCTTGAGATGTTTCTACTGCTTAATTGGAGTCCACCTGTGGTAAATTCAGTTGATTGAACATGATTTGGAAAGGCACACACCTGTCTATATAAGGTCCCACAGTTGACAGTGCATGTCAGAGCACAAACCAAGCATGAAGTCAAAGGAACTGTCTGTAGACGTCTGAGACAGGATTATCTTGAGGCACAAATCTGGGGAAGGGTACAGAAAAATTTCTGCTGCTTTTGAAGGTCCCAGTGAGCACAGTGGCATCCGTAAATGGAAGAAGTTTGGATCCACCAGGACTCTTTCTGAAGCTGGCCGGCCGTCTAAACTGCGATCGGGGAAGAAGGGCCTTAGTCAGGGAGGTGACCAAGAACCGATGGTCACTCTGTCAGAGCTCCAGCGTTCCTCTGTGGAGAGAGGAGAACCTTCCAGAAGGACAACCATCTCTGCAGCAATCCACCAATCAGGCCTGTAGGGTAGAGTGGCCAGACAGAAGCCACTCCTTAGTAAAATGCACATGGTAGCCCGTCTGGAGTTTGCCAAAAAGGCACCTGAAGGACTCTCAGACCATGAGAAACAAAATTCTCTGGTCTGATGAGACAAAGATTGAACTCTTTAGTGTGAATGCCAGGCGCCATGTTTGAAGGAAACCAGGCACTGCTCCTCATCATGCCAATACATCCCTACAGTGAAGCATGGTGGTGGCAGCATCATGCTGTGGGGATGTTTTTCAGTGGCAGGAACTGGAAGACAAGTCAGGATAGAGGGAAAGATGAATGCAGCAATGTACAGAGACATCCTGGACGAAAACCTGCTCCAGAGTGCTCTTGACCTCAGACTGGGGCGACAGTTCATCTTTAAGCAGGACAATGACCCTAAACACACAGCCAAGATATCAAAGGAGTAGTTTCAGGACAACTCTATGAATGTCCTTGAGTGGCCCGGCTAGAGTCCAGATTTGAATCCAATTGAACATCTCTGGAGAGGCTGTAATTGCTGCCAAAGGTGCATCAACAAAGTACTGACCAAAGGCTGTGAATAGTTATGTACAGTACATGTGATTTCTTAGTTTTTTATTTTGAATAAATTTGCAAAAATCTAAAAAAAAAAAAAAAAAAAAAACTTTTTTTTCCCCATTGTCATTATGGGGTATTGTGTATAGAATTTTCAATTCAATTCAATTCAATTCAATTCAACTTTATTTATATAGCGCCATTTCACAACAACAGTCATCTCATAGCACTATCAACTGAAGGGGGGACCCCCACAGTTGCAGAAAGACCCCAGCAATCAGGCGATCCCCTGTGAGCAAGCACTTGGCGACGGTGGAGAGGAAAAACTCCCTTTTAACAGGAAGAAACCTCCAGCAGAACCAGGCTCAGGGAGGGGCAGTCATCTGCTGCGACTGGCTGGGGGGTGAGGGGACAGAGAAGAAGAAAAGAACAGACATGTAGACAGCAAACAGCACGATGGGGACTCAATCTATGGGAGAGAACAAACAAATGTTAATGACCAGCAAAAAAAAAATATTTCATAGAGAGTGAGGAAAGGAGTGAGGCCCAGTGCATTACTGGAGGTCCCCCGGCTGACTAAACCTATTAGCAGCATAACTAAGGGAGGGTTCAGAAACACATGATCCCTCCCTAATTGTAGGCTATATCAAAAAGGTAGGTTTTAGCCCTATTCTTAAAAACAGAGATCGAGTCTGACTCCCGAATCCAGATTGGCAGCTGATTCCACAGGAAAGGAGCTTGATAACTGAAGGCTCTGCCTCCCATTGTACTTTTGGAGATTCTAGGTATTACAAGTAATCCTGCATTTTGGGAGCGTAGTGCTCTGTTAGGATGATACGGTAGTATCAGATCTTTTAAATAAAAAGGAGCCTGATTGTTTAGAGCTTTGTAAGTAAGAAGAAGGATTTTAAACTTAATTCTAAACTCTATGGGAAGCCAATGAAGGGAGGCCAGAACCGGAGAGATATGATCTCTCTTTCTAGTACCTGTTAAAACTCTTGCTGCAGCATTTTGGATCAGCTGAAGACTTTTTAAAGATGTTTTAGGACAGCCTGATAATAAAGAATTACAATAATCTAATCTCGAGCTAACAAAAGCGTGGATCAGCTTCTCAGCATCACTCTGAGACAAGATGCTCCTAATCTTGGCAATATTACGCAAATGATAGAAGGCAGTCTTAGAAACAAATTTAATATGTGAATTGAAGGACAAATCCTGATCAAAAATAAGCAGGAAAATTTTTTTTGAGGAAAAAATTAATTTAATCTATTTTGGAATAAGGCTGTAACATAACAAAATGTGGAAAAAGTGAAGCACTGCGAATACTTTCCGGATGCACTGTAAATTTAATGCCTAAAACTCTCAAGTGAAAACAAATTGCACACATTATATTAATACAGTAGTATCACGATATTTTAAAAAGTATCAACTCCAAAATATCGACGAGCTGGTATGGATACACCCATCCCAACCTCACCTCAGCACCCCAGCATGGACTACTCTTGACGTAATAGAGGAAGAAGTGCCCTAGTAAATACTTTCATTTTCACAACAGCACTTCATTTCATGGATACAGACCTGAAATTAAGCATGTCTGTCCAGGGTGGATGTCCTGGCTGTTGGTCTTGTGTGTGTGTGTGTGTGGGGGGGGGGGGCACTCGCTGCAAACCGTGATTTTGCGACCCGCTGCATACACTCTGGAGCATTTGGAGCCGCAGAGAGAGAGTGAGAGTGGCATTCATGGGACAGCGGAGAGAGGAGTCTGCAGCAGGAGAGCGCCAATGGGCTCATGCCATAATCTGTCTGGGTGGGCAGTTGCCAATACAGCAGTTCAGTTCTGCTTTTTTCCACTTTTTTTCCCATCAAAACAAAACAGTCTGCCTTTTTCCCAAATTATATCAAAAGGCTTCAGGGTCCGGACAGAGGACTCTTGTGGTCCGGATCCAGACCGGAGTCTGCCAGTTGGTGACCCCTGCTTTAATTCAACCTTCCCTATTTCAGAACTGCTGATGTCTGTGGGTGAAAATGCCATTATGCAGCTAATGTTAGCTGGATAGCTCGTAGCTCCAGTGGTGAACACAGCCTGAGCAAACTTAAGTATTGAGACTGTGAGAGTGTTGAAGCCCAAATACAGCCCAAATAGACTGGCACCTAGCGGCTGCCCCGGCCTTGGGTGCGCTCTGCAGAGCGTGCCCAAATGCCAAGTCACGTTTCGTTACCTTGTATTCATACATGTGTAATGACAATAAAGTTGAATCTCAATCTCAATCTCAATAAACCATTACTGGAGACAGGGTGTGTGGTTTGAGTGGTTTATAGTATATGACTGGCAAGCTGGTATAATAAGTGTTATATCGGGAATAATGCAGAACGGAGAGCTTTCTCTGGGAACTTACAACTGAACTTTATTGAGTTCTCATTCCAGTTTATATCCCCACCGTAGCCCACCTGATGTCACTTGCTCCCCCCACCTTGGCAGTGCTACGGTAAACCCCAAAGTCCAATTTCCATACATAACATCCTTCCCCGACAAGTTCCAAACACAACATACTTTCAAAATCAACACATCATCATCATCATAGCAGTCTGTCGGGGGCAACAATGACTGTTTTATTTAGTTCTGATCAGATTCCTCCATGCAGCTCTGTAATTCGCCTTCCGCTGCCAGGAACTCCTAACCTTGTTAACCCAGGCGACGTCCGAGCCGGTTTGAGTTGCTCTCTGACTGACCATTTCATGAAACTGCTTGCAAAGCATTTGAGTACCGCTAGCTTTTGCTGGACTAGCGACACATTCTTGGTAGATAGAGGTATTATCAGTGGCAAGGACAGGCCAAGACAAACTGACTCCAGTATCTGTTGCAGTGACTGACCAGATGATAGGTTTGTTTATTTCTGCTCTTGTGTAGTGCATGTCACGATGCACCGACTGGCAAAAGTCCACCACAGACCTTGCAACAGATGTGCTTATCTGCCAGGATGTCCAGTCTCATCTCGTGTAACTGGGAGTGGTCCACCACAGACCTGGTTTTACCCACGAGGTGTTTTTCTCCCTCCGAGATGTGCAAGGCAGTCGACTCCCTTATCAAACGTCTGTGTGGCACAAAAAATAGCCATAAAAATCCAGGACTCATCTGTAATACTGAACATCATCATCATCATCATCATAGCAGTCTGTCAGGGGCGACAATGACTGTTTCATTTAGGTCTGATCAGATTCCTCTATGCAGCTCTGTAATTCGCCTTCCGCTGCCAGGAGTGGAATAATCCAACCTTCCTCTGCTGTCTGAAGTACCTCCAGTCAGAGGACACAAGCATCTTTAAATGCAGCGCAGTCTTCGGCTACAGAACCAGGGTGGAGGATCTCCTGACATCTCTCAGTTTTGTGGTGGAATGTGGAACACACAAGCTAACATAATATGCAGTTGTTTTTTTTTGTTGTTGTTTTTTTGAACTATAGACAAGTGAACATATGGGCGTCTGGGTAGACTGCCAGAGCACCCTGCCAGGTTGGAGTGGGTTATTCTGCCGCTAGATCCAACCGGCACTGTCCATGACAGTTTTAGCGACAAAGTCGTCCAGGTATTTAGGCCTCCGACGCATTCTAGCTGGACATCCCTTACGAGGGGACTCTGCACCTGGCACCGTTGGTTCAGCCTGCGAGTCCACATCAGGTGGAGTTGCCCAGTCCCAGCTCTCACTGAGCCACCTCTTCTGGCCAGGCAACGAATGTCTCAGTCTGCTGGCATGCCACCTGGATCCATCCTCGAGTTCAAAAGTATCCGGGCCCCGCTGCCTCGCGATTTGCCATGGTCCCATCCATAGTGGTTGCAACTTGTGAGTCCGGACAGGATGCTTGATCCAAACTCGATCCCTCTCCCTCAGGCCATGGTCCTTCACTCTATGCTTCTTGTCGAACCGCTGCTTCATCTTGCACTGATGACCAGTGACCCTGCTCCTTAGTGCCTCCATATTCCGCCGGAAGCATTGACTTCCGGCGCCACACGAGTAGGCTGCCCTTTGCAACAGCGGATCAATTTCTGCCTATTTCTGTTACTATCTGGCTCTCTTGCCAATCTTTATGATCCAGCGTCACCTTTATTCCATCCGAACACGTAGATCGCCCAGATGTCTCCTGATTCAGCGGATGGAGCCACCGTTTCTGGCAGGAGGCAGTATAACAGGGACCAGATGCTAGCACTCAACCGGCCCATGATGCTAACGTGAAAACTCGACATACCGGGAGAATTAAGATGAAAACGACGTGGGTGTCGTGCTGGAGTAAGACGGCGGGCAAGGAATATAAGGTACAGACCCGCCCTCCCATCTGTCATTTTGGGGAATGTACGATCAATACTCGGAAAGACAGATGAACTAGCAGCTATCTCCCGCTACGATAGCATATACCGGGAGTGTAGCCTGTTCCTATTCTCAGAGACGTGGCTAACAGGACTAGCAGCAGATGCTAACATTGAACTGGAGGGTTTCCACGCAATACGGGCAGACCGAACACCAGACAGTGGGAAGGCACAGGGCGGTGGGGTGATGATGTACGTCAATAACAACTGGTGCAGACCGGGACATATCACGGTTAAGGAACAGCACTGTAGCAAAGACATTGAGTTGCTAGCTGTTAGCATGCGGCCTACATATCTCCCGAGGGAATACTCACACGTGATCTGCATTGTTATTTATGCAAATCCGACGGCGAACACTGGGACAGTGCGTGACGTCATCCACTCAGTAACTGGCAGGCTGCAGACAGAACACCCAGATGCTCTTCTCCTCATCTCAGGCGATTTTAACCATATTTCACTGTCTCCCATTCTACCCACGTTTTCCCCAGTATGTCACATGCCACACTAGAGACAATAAAACACTGGATTTATTCTATGCAAACACTAAGGAGGCGTACACCTCATCACGACTCCCCCCACTCAGGAGATCAGATCACAGCTTGGTTATCTCCTGCCGGTGTACAAACCCCTAGTGCACAGACAACCTCCGATCATGCGCACAGTGAAGTTATGGTCTGAGGAGGCAATGGACGCTTTAAAGGACTGCTTTGAAACCACTGCCTGGGAGCAGCTCTGCGATCCACATGGTGAGGACATCGATGGCCTCACTCACACATCACGGACTACATCAGCTTCTGTGTGGACAACACCGTACCTACCAAGACCATACGGTGTTGCTCGAACAACAAACCCTGGATCAACCCTGAGATAAAAACACTTCTGAGAGAGAAGAAGAGGATCTTCAGTTCGGGGAACAGAGAGATGCTGAAGTCCGTACAGAGAGAGCTCAGGAGGAAGATCAGAGAAGGCAAGGACAGCTTCAGGAAGAAGATGGAGGACAAGCTGCAACAGAGCGACATCGGTGGGGTCTGGAGAAACCTTAAAACCATCTCTGGGCTCCAGAATACCTCCTCCCAGGCCATGGGGGGCAGGGAGTGGGCGAACAATCTGAACCTGTTTTTTAATAGGTTTGACCAACCACCCTCCCCACCGACTGCACAACAACCACTGCTGCCTCTAAAGACATCGAGTCCTGCTGCCCACACCCCACTCCACCAACACCCCCCCACTCCCAACACACAGCCCCCCAACATGACCCTCACTAAGACCCAGGTGAGGACGGAGCTGAGAAAGATCAAGGCGAGGAAGGCGTCGGGACCGGACGGCATCAGCGCAAAGCTCCTCAAGTCCTGTGCAGATCAGCTATGTGGGATTGTGGAGCTCATCTTCAACCTGAGCCTGAAGCTGGGGAGGGTACCACAGTTGTGGAAAACATCTTGTGTGGTACCTGTACCAAAGACCTCCCGCCCCAAAGACCTGAACAGCTACAGATCAGTGGCCCTGACGTCCCACATGATGAAGACCCTGGAGAGACTGCTCCTTGCTCACCTCCGCCCCCTGGTGGGACCAGCGATGGATCCACTTCAGTTCGCCTACCAGCATGGTATTGGTGTGGAGGATGCAGTGATCTTCCTCCTTCACCGTTCTCTGTCCCACCTGGAGAAGCCCGGGAATGCGGTGAGGATCATGTTCTTTGACTTCTCCAGTGCTTTCAACACCATCCAACCAATGATCCTGAAGGACAAGCTGCTGTGCGCAGGGGTGGACCAGCACCTGTCATCATGGATCTTGGACTACCTCACTAACCAGCCACAGTTTGTGAGAACCCGGGACTGTGTGTCCGACACAATCATCGGTAGCACGGGGGCCCCCGAGGGAACGGTTTTGACTCCCTTCCTGTTTACCCTTTATACTGCGGACTTCTCACACAACACAACACACTGCCATCTACAGAAGTTCTCTGACGACTCTGCAATCATCGGCCTCATCTCCAACGGAGATGAAGCTGAGTATAGAGGACTTAAAGCTGTCAGGATGCTGAACAGCTGACCCGGAATCTCACATACACACTACTGCACCTATGGACATTTTGTATATTATAGTTAGTTATTCTTTTTCCCCAAGTATGTCTCAGGGATGTGTGAATGGATGGGGGGGGGGGAGCTATGTGGGAGTGTGTCTTAATCATGCTGCTTCTTATATGGATGCCGAGAGAAACGCAATTTCATCTTGCCTGCACTACAGTTGTATGTACAGCAATATGACAATAAAGTTTGATTTGATTTGATTTGACTTATCCAGGACTTCGTGGACTGGTGCCATAGGAACTGCCTCCAGATCAACGCAAGGAAAACTAAGGAGCTGGTGGTGGACTGCCGCAGGCAAGGACAACCCCTCACAGCACCAGTAAACATACAGGGAACAGACATCGAGATGGTGACATCCTACAAGTACCTGGGTGTTCATCTGAACAATAAACTAGACTGGTCACACAATACCGACACACTCTACAAGAAGGGACAGCGCAGGCTGTTCCTACTGAGGACACTCAGGTCTTTTGGTGTACAAGGGGTGCTGCTGAAGACATTCTACGACATGGTGGTGGCATCAGCCATCACTTTTGGAGTGGTCTGCTGGGACAGTGGCATTACAGCAGCCGATAGGAAGAGACTGAACAAACTGATCAAGAAGGCTAGCTCTGTCCTGGGGCAGCGCCCTGACCCAGTGGAGCAGATAGGAGAGAGAAGGATGGTGGCTAAACTGTCACCTCTGCTGGAGTCCGAGTTCCACCCTATGCAGGACATACTGAACGCACTGAGGAGCTCATTTAGCAGCAGACTACATCATCCTAGGTGCGCAACCGAGAGGTTTCGCAGGTCCTTCCTACCTATGGCAGTCAGACTGTATAACCTAAGCAGGGCTGCTCGCAGAGATAGCAAAAAAACGTGATGACCTAATAGTACTGAATGCAAAAAACACAATAGACTTACACAATGGTCCCCTCCAGTATATACAACTAGGACAGTATCGGTCGCTACGGAGGGTGACAATATGTATGGGTACATATTCATACTATGTAGGATAACTAAGTAGACGGTTATGCTGTTTATTCCATCTTGCTACAATGCTCCGCACTTTGTATACTGTATATATTTATATATTGATGTGTATGTATGTATGTATGTATAGCCACTGCTCTTATTTCTATCTTCCGTATCTTCTTAATTATTGCTCTGAGTGTTGCTATCCCTGTGCTGTTGAAATCCTGGAATTTCCCCATTGTGGGACTAATAAAGGCTTATCTTATCTTATCTTATTCCCCTGGGGAGACACCACCGGTGGTCTCAGACTGTTCACCAGCAAGGATAGTTCTTGCCCCAGCATAAGGGCATAAGGGCGTGGACCGACGCCCTGTAGTGAAGCAGTGTGTTCTGGGGGGCATTCGAGAAGGTGAAGCCATCCACCAGCTCTCAGTCCATTCTTTAGGGTCTTATTAAATCTCTTGACCCCTCCATTGGCCTGCGGATGATAGAAAGCCATCTTAACATGCTCCACACCCTTGCTGCTCAAAAACTCCTCAAATGCCCCTGATACAAATTGTGGGCCATTGTCCGTCGTGAGTGTGTTCTGGGTCTCCCACCTAGCAAACAAAGACGCTAGGAACCCCATGACCACTTCTGTCATTATTGAGCTAGTAAGGAGCACCTCTGGCCACTTCGAGAACATGTCATAGGCCACCAGTAGGAATCGACTGTTCGAAGGCGCTACATGGAGTTCACCGCAGATGTCCAGCTCAACATGTCTCCAGGGCCCCTCTGGGTATGCAACTGGCCTAAGTGGTGGAGGAGGAGGTCCGCCGGTCTTGCCACTCTCCAGGCATGGCACACAGTGCTCCACCATGGTCTCAGTGTCTTTATCAATGCCCGGCCACCAAACCAATTCCCTACTATGTTGTTTCACTCTCACCACCCTCAGGTGACCAACATGCAGCATTGCCAGGACCCGCACCCTCAGGGAAGATGGGATCAAGGCGCACTGGCCCCTGGCCACACACACCTCGTTCCAACAACTTAGCTCGTCCCTGAAGCGGTGATAGGGTGCCAGGTCACCTTGCACCCTCGCTGGCCATCCCTCTCTGATCACCGCAAGTAATTGTACCAGAACCGGGTCCCACTCCAACTCCTTCCTGAGCTCCTGGGAAGAAACGACCACCTGCAGAGGTCTGCACAGCACGTTGACTAATTCTTCCTCAGCTGAGTCAGCGTCATCATTGTCCGCTCGGGGAGTCTCTGCCGTGGCTGGGGTATAGGAGGTCCAGAACTATGTTTTCCCTGCTTGGGGTGAACTTGGTGGTGAAATCATAGGCTCTCAATCTCTCAGACCACCTATGTATCCTCAGTGGTCTATGCCTCAACCCATATGTCTCCAGCAGGGTTGTGAGTGCCCGGTGATCAGTCCTCAAGGTGAAACGGCGCCCATAGAGGTATATAAGCCACCTCTCACACACCCAGACGCAAGCCAGTGCCTCCCTCTCACCCACAGCGTATTTTTGTTCCGCCGTCGAGAGGGACCTTGACGCGAATGCCACTGGTCTTTCCGTATCCTCCTGTACTTGTGACATGACTGCCCCCAGTGCTGAACCAGATGCATCACAGGTCACCACCGTCTCAAGGTTCAAAGTGCGCCAACACTGGTGGAGAGGTGAGCTAACGCTTCAATTTGGAGACTGCCGTCGAACAGGCCGGTGTCCACTCCCACAGCATGTCCTGCTTCAACAGGGCCCAGAGAGGCTCAATCGTTTCTGAATAATGGAGGATGAATCACCCATGAAAGTTCACCATGCCTAGGAATGACGAGATCTGGGCAGGCGTAGAAGGGTCCGGGATGCAAAGGACCACCTCCACGTTTGGGTGTAGTAGTTGGAGGCCCGTCCCTGTCAGCCGAAAACCCACAAACTCAATGGCGTCCACCGTGAAGAGACACTTTTCTCCATTCAGGGTGACTCTATAGTCCTGCAGCGTGTATCAGAACTTTCTCCAGCCTCTCATCATGCTCTTCCCTTGACACGCCATACACCACGATGTCATCCAAATAGGCTATCACGCCCTTAAGACCCACCAGCATCGTCGACATCACTTTCTGGAAGCAGCTGGGGGGTGGAGCTCAGGCCGAACGGCATCCTGGTATACCTAAAGACCCCCATGTAGGTCACGAACGCCGTCAGGTTCCTGCCAGCTGGGTGAAGTGGCACCTGTAGATGGCCCTGTTGGAGGTCCAGCTTCGTGAACACCTGGGATCCACTAAACATCGCTGTGAGCTCCTCCATGGTTGGAAGGGGGTATTTGTCCGGGATGATTACCTTGTTTACCACCCGCAGATCTATGCAAGGTCTGATCCCCCCTCCTTTCTCCTTCGCTACCACCAGGTTAGAAATCCATGGTGAGGTGTCCACCTTCTCAATGATCCCGGATTCCAGCAGCCTAGACAACTCCACCAAGACTTCATCCCGTAGCGCTAGGGGTAGGCGCTGCAACGGTTGAATCTTAGGTGTCACCGTCTCATCTACCAGCGGGCAATGATAGAAGGCGTCTATCCGGCTCAGGCCCGTGAACAACGCCAGCCAACAAAGTTGCCAGTCAGCGTATACTGTCAACACTACTGAGCCCTCCGGATCCCGTATGGAGAAGCCCAGCTACCCCAATCCCTAACAGGTCCACCTCCTGTCCTACCACCTGGAAGGTGAACTTAGGCACCATCTTTGGCCCACACATCACAGCAAACTCCGCCGTGCCCACCATTTCAATCTCTGCGTGACCATAGCTGAACATTCTCATTGCTCCTGCTTTGACAATCTTTGCTGGGAACAGCCTCCTCAGTGTAGCCAAACTCAGGATGGATCTACCAGTCCCCAAGTCCACCATAAGGGGCACCTCAACGCCACTGAACTGCATGACATACCATTTGAGTCACCATCTTCCCATACATGCTACACACACACGACCAGTTTCCCCGGGTCCCACTCTCACCGGGTCTGTAGACGTTCCATGGGTCCTGCCTCGCGCCACTGGCCGCCTTTTCTTCTTCCTCCTAGCCCACCCTCGAGGCCCTTTTAGCATGCTAATCATCGCCCTTGGCGTGGGAATACAGTCCACCAGCTCCTCGCTAGCTGACATACTTAGCCTCTGGAGAGCCGCAGACTCCCATTGCTTTACCAAGTCCACCACCCCGTCCAAGGATAAAGGTTGTCAGGCTAATCTTAGCATGCTTCCCAGCCACAAACTGGTTGTGCTATGGGCTAACTTGTCCCTCACTAGCTTGCTAGCTCGTCTGCTAGCGGCCCAAAGGCGCATTTTCCCGCTAAGCTGCGTAGCTCCATAATAAATGAAAGGGTGGACTCACCAGCATGCTGTTGACGGTCAAAAAACTCATGTCTTCTTTCGGTGACGGTGGAGTGGTCACCGAAAATTTTGTCTATCATTAACAAACCCTCTTCCAATGGACCGTCACCACACAGCCCAAAGAAAATGCACTGTCCTTCCCCGCCCAGATGGTGCACCAACAAGCTCTTCTGTCTTTCGTCAGTGATATCACCGAGTCCGGCCGCTGTCACATAGACCTCGAACATATTTTTCCACCGTGCCCATGGTATAGCTGGTGTACCCTGGCACTGCAGGAACGGAGGTGGTTCTATGATACACGCGCCCATTTGTTTTCCGACATTGCTAAATGTTATATCGGGAATAATGCAGACCGGAGAGCTTTCTCTGGGAACTTACAACTGAACTTTATTGAGTTCTCATTCCGATTTATATCCCCACCATAGCCCGCCTGATGTCACTTGGTCCCCCCACCCTGGTGGTGCTACGGTAAATCCCAAAGTCCAATTTCCATACATAACAATAAGCACAGAAATAACCCTGAATAACTGAGTGGCTAGTTTGCTAACAGAAGCTAACCACCTGGTCCCACCCACTGTAAAATAAATTATCATAAAACAAATTAAAATAACCTCTAGTAATGAGATCTATACTCAAGTGTTGGTAGATAATCTGGCTGGAATCTTAAATGTCTAGTGGGGTAAATAGGTTATTTAGAAAATTTTTAAAAAGACCCATCGCCATCGGTTAGCTAAACTAATGCCAGCAGCCTGATCTGTAGGGCAATGCCGGCCTAGTTGGATCAAAGACTGCTGCTGTCCCACTGATTCGCACTGATGACCAAATACTTTAACACACAACCACCGAAGTAGTGTAGCGCATCCACCCCACAACCAGGAGGTCATGCCAAAGACCATATAAAAATAGAACTTCCTGCCGTCCAGCTTGGTGCTCAGTAAAAACAGAACGGAGGAGGGAAATGCGGGCGGCAGTGGCTCAGGAGGTAAAGCGGGTCGTCCAATAACCAGAGGGTTGGCGGTTTGAGTCTTGCTGTCCCCAGCAATCCTGCCGTAGTGTCCCTGGGCAAGACACTTTACCCACCTTGCCTCCAGTGTCCATGACACTGGGTATGAATGTGTATAAATGTTTGGTAGAGGTTGGAGAGGCTGTTGGCGCGGATTGGTAGCCACTAGTGGTGTTGGACAATTAAAATTTTTAATCGCGATTAATCTTTTGGAATGTTGAGTTAATAATGATTAATAACACATTAATCACATGTTTTTCCATACAGATACAGTGTACCTTAAGTCGGTAATTTTTCAAGTTTGTCATACTGTAATGAACATGGGAGTGGACAAATATGCCTGCTGTCTTCACCTGCAGGTTTATTAAAGCTCTCAATATATCCAAAATGACAAAAGCTATCCAGATTATTCTCCAGAAAATTCTCCAAAGTATTACTGCATGTACAAACAACAGAATGCCAGGGCTCAATGACATCACTGAACAACAACCAGCCAGCAGCCACAAAAGGAGCTCGCTCTTTCTCCCATAGCAAATCAATCAATCAATTTATTTATAAATCACTTTAAAAAGCAACACTCGCTATACAAAGTGCTGTACAACAAGGACACACATAAAAACATAAATGCAAAGAGCAGGACACTAGTGTGACAGAGATCATCCTGCGCAGTTCGCCCCACACGGGACACGAACCCGCGACCTCTCAGTCAACTACACAGTTCGAGCATGGGAGACACAGCACGATCGCGCTGAGCTAAAGGTCCGACCGATAGCTCAGCGCTACCGATACTGTATGAGGCTTTGGGAGGGAGGTTTTTTTTTTTTACTAACTTTCTACGCCGAACAGTACTAGTTGGCATCCGTTACACTCTCCCCCTTAAACCTCACTCCCATCCGGGTCACGGCACCAGTGTGACAGAGATCATCCTGCGCAGTTCGCCCCACACGGGACACGAACCCGCGACCTCTCAGTCAACTACACAGTTCGAGCATGGGAGACACAGCACGATCGCGCTGAGCTAAAGGTCCGACCGATAGCTCAGCGCTACCGATACTGTATGAGGCTTTGGGAGGGAGGTTTTTTTTTTTTACTAACTTTCTACGCCGAACAGTACTAGTTGGCATCCGTTACACTAGCACAAAAACCATTTAAAACCAACAAGACAATATAAAACTCAGCACAGGTAGAAACGACAGTCAATAAAATCAATAAAATAAAAGGTAAGAGAAGCAAACATCCACCACTTTTAAGCAGATCAACACAAAACCTTGTGTGTCACAACAGACACAATTTCCCTTTTAGCAGGAAAATTGCAAACATAAACAAACAACTATCTTGCCTGTGATGACACCCCACCATGCTGCAAAAAATGGCGGGGGAGTGACTGGACATTACGAACACAGCTTGAGAATATTTTTAGACTGGTACTCACCAACAGTTGGACCCAAAGCTGAGGATGAAAACAGGCAAACTGCTGTCTGTGTCAGCTGCTGGAGGTCAGCTACAACTTAATATGTAGCTACTAGCCAGCTAGCTAGCTTCCACAGAAGAAGAACAACCCAACATCCAGGCAAAGTTTTGGAGGAGGCTGTAACAATTATCCATATGAGAGCTCTGACAGATAACGTTGTAAACTTAAACATGACAGCACTTTAGGGATATCCATGGCTGTAATCCAGCTTGTTTGACTTAGCAATGTCTGCATGGTGTCGCTACCCGATTTGGAAGACAACGTAATTTGGAGTAGGCATGCGCAGGACACTCCCCCCGTCTTGGAACGCAGGCGAAGGCAACACAAGAGGGACAATATTTAAGGAAGCCCTACCTACCTGATTTGGATATACGGGCATTTGTGCTATGGTTTGGACACCCGCCCGATTGGACTGCGTGTACGTGGCATTTTTTTTTTTTTACAAAGCGTCATAAGGTTACGGTCAATTTCTGGACTTCATGTAGAAGAACTTGGCATTTTTTTGGATATGCTAAACTTTAGCATATCCATCTCCACAGGTGTATTTCCATCTTCTCTATCCTGGATGGAAAAAAAGAGATGTCTGTCGAGTGTCTTCAAACTTCTTAATGAAAGGTATGTTATATTTGTACATGACTGTATTATGGCTAACATGCACACCAGACAAAACTAGCTTGACTATGTATACACGGTATTAAATTCCTTGTTTGAATCGGTCATTCTTGGTCACTGAACATTTTTATTTCTTTTCTTAGATGGATGCGTGTTTGGCTACTATTAATTTGGATGTGAATGAATGAGTAAGCTGTAATTATACAGCTGAATAAAGTTTGTCATTGTTTAAAATATGAAACATTGTTATAAAGTTTTCATCCATTTTATACTCAAGTTATACATTTTTCAGTATATAGGATGTCTTTACCATTTGTGCCGTTCCTAGAAACTATGCCATCAAGTGACTATTTTTAGTACTTCAATACTCGGGGGAAAGTACCTAGATTTTAATAATTGAATGATTTTAATAATTTCATAACATGTTAATCTCTAACATACATTCAAACATTTTACTCTTTATCTGTCTTCGTACAGATGTTGATGAAAATTGTTTTTCATCTGTCATTGTTATCCAAATAGCTTCAATAAAAAGGAACTGGATTAGTACAGTGGCAAAATATTGAAACATGATCATTTCTAGAGACTTTGTATTTCTATACATTATATTGTATAGAGCTCTTAATGTGTATTTCTGCCTGCTAAAAATCAGCCCCATAACCACAGTTTCTATACCTTTATGTGGTCCCTGGAAAAAACAGTATGAAAGTAAAATGTTCTACAGTGGCCCTTGGAATAAATACATGATATGATTTACAGTGAAAATATTTTATATTTACTATTTTCTCAGGTGAAATGTTGCCACCGCTCCCAGCTAGATGAACCAATTAAGATGCAGACTCCAGCTTTACATTCTATAAAGGTAATGCTTGCTGTACTCAGACTGAAATATAAAGTTAAAACAATAATAAAAGGTATTTCCTCAGGTAAAAGAACCTTGGGTGGTAGTGGGCTTGGACCTCATCGGCCCATTATGTGAAACAAGTAGAGGGAACAAATATGTAATGACCATGACAGCTCTCTACACAAAGTGGGTTGCTGCTGCAAAAGTGCAACTGAGGTGTCTGCAGCTATTGTGACCAAAATGTACACCTTTGGTATGGTCAAAAAATGATTACAGACCGAGGAAATGAATTGGTGAGTGAGGTAAAACATGCTTTCTGTTTAACAATCAAAAACAAAATTTATTTTCAGTATAGCTATTATATGTAACTTAACTTGGACCCAAGACTGTGGACTGAGAAGACGGGCAGTGATTTTGAAGTAAATGCTTCCAAAGTGATTTGATCATCATTTTAATGAATGTATTAATTTTTATCAGAATCACTTTCTCAGTCACATTTAGACCATTACAAACATGGTATTATAACCTTTGATAATTTCTTTCTTTCAAAGGTCTTTTTATTATTATTAATTGAAGTATCAATACAATACAAAGTATTAGAAATTTTCATTTTTGTTTTAACCAAACAGTGCAAAACTAGAATTTAAAACTAACAAATGTGGATGCTTCAAAACACAAAAACCTTTAAATAAACAATAATAAAAAAATACAACAAAAAAAAAGAAAAGAAAAATTGTGTGTGTGAGGTGGGGGTGGGGTAAAGGGGATATGAGCTACCCAGAAACTATAATTGTGGGTCTTTCAAAGAAATCAAGAAACGGGCACCATAATTTATAGATTTTGTTTTCAGAGCCACGAACTGTGTATCTGATTTTTTCTAAATCCAAACAGGACATTATATCTTTTATCCACTGTAAATGTGAAGGGGGCGAAGAGTCTTTCCACTTCAGTAATACAGCACGTCTAGCCAATAATAATGAAAATTTGAATACTTTTTTTTTCCACAATATCTTTATTGAACCTTTTTTTTTTTTAACAAACATGATACAAACAATCAAACACTAACACTAAAGTACTACAAAAAAAAAATGCACTAAAAACACCAACAACCACCAACAAAATCAAGTCTTCAACAATGCTCCTCTGTTTAGTCTAGACAATCCAATACATAAGTATACATATTATGTTCACCAGTTTGGAATTTACAAGGTCCACACACATCATTCACCTTCTTCTTCAAGAGTTATGTTTAAATTTTTTACATAATCAATAAAAGGTCTCCATATATTCTCAAACACAATTTCCTTTGATTTCAGTATATATGTTATTCTTTCTAATGGAAGGTTTGTTAACATCTGTCTTAACCACTGAGTCACATCTGGTCTATGAGTCTTTTTCCATAATAGTGCAATACATTTTTTGGCATTAAGCAAACTGAGGTCTATGAATGTTCTTTCACTTTTATTAAAATTATGCTTTTCTGGGTACAGACCCAACAAAAACAGTTTAGGATTCAGTATGATTTGTTTTGAGATTATTTTTTCAATTGTTACCCTCACCTCTTCCCAAAACATTCTTATTAATCTACATTCCCATAAACAATGAAATAGGGTTCCTTTACTTTCCATGCATTTTGTGCATGTATCTGGTATATTTTTGTTATATCTATTTAACTCCTCCGGTGTAACATACATCCGCATTAACCATTTGAAATGTATCAATTTAAGGCGTGCATTTATTGATTTGGTTTGAGCTTCTGTACAAGCCAATTCCCATTGTTCCTCTGAAATTTCAATTTGCAGATCTTCTTTCCAGTAGTTTAATCTTTTCAGTGAATTTTCACTTGAAGATAGTGTCAATGAGTTATAAAACTCTGAAATAATACCCTTTCTTTTACTATCTTTCATCATCATTTTTTCCAAGGATGAATAAATAGGTCGAGTGAGAGCTTTATTTTGATTTGATCGAATAAAGTTTCTAAGTTGAAGATATTTAAAAAAATGTGTTCTATTGAGATTAAATTTGATCCTCAGCTCTTCAAAAGACATTATGTTGTCTGCACATGGCAAATATAAATCCTGAATCTTTTGTATCCCTTTTAAATTCCATACTTTAAATACAGCGTCCGCTCTCCCTGGTTTAAAATATTGATTACCCCATATTGGACTAAATTGTGACAATAACTGTGGTTCTTTTAAATAGTTTTTAGCTTCACACCATATTTTGATCATATGCTTTACAAATGGATTTTTAACTTGTTTTTGTAATTTTTTTGCCGAATCTGAGTATATGAATATGGGAAGAGGTAAAGGTAAATTGTATGATTCCATTTCAGTCCAGTGAGGGAGATCATTTGATGAAAAATAATATGTCATAGACCTCAGTTGTGCCGACCAATAATACAACATAAAATTTGGACATTTCAGACCTCCACGATCAAATGGTAAATATAATAAAGACAAACGTAATCTAGCCCTCCTGTTGTTCCATATAAATTCCACTAACTTTTTTTTTATTCTTGAGAATAGATCTAAAGGTGGTGATAAGGGAATGTATTGAAATAAATAAAGTATTTTAGGTAAAATATTACTTTTAAGTATATTGATTCTCCCGATCATCGACATTGGTAGTGACATCCATCTCTGAGTTAACTCATTGATATCTGACATTAAGGCTTCATAGTTGACGCTGGCGACTGATTCTAGCTTAGGCATAATTTGGATTCCTAAATATTTAAACTGATTTACAACATTGAATTGATTTACCTCAGGGGCTGGGTAATTTCTCTGGGTCTCATTTAGCATTAATATTGAAGATTTAGTTTTATTTATTTTATATCCTGATATTTCCCCAAAATTCTTTATTAAATTCAACAAGGTTGGAATTGATTTTTTTAGATTCGACATAAACAAAATTATATCATCGGCGTACAGGGAGATTTTATGTTCTGTTGGTCCAACTTTAATTCCATATATTTGTGAATGTAAACGTATCGCTATCGCTAAAGGTTCAATTGCCATAGTAAACAGTAAAGGTGAAAGTGGACAGCCTTGTCGACATCCTCTATTGATTTTTATTGGTTTTGAAATATTGTTATTTGTTAGGATTTCTGCTGTAGCATTATTGTATATTATTTGAACCCATTTTATGAAATTATTTCCAAGTCCAAACCTTTGTAGGACTTCAAAAAGAAAGGGCCATTCAACTCTATCAAAGGCCTTTTCGGCGTCCAATGATAGGAGAGCTGTATCCGGTGCTTCTTTATTAAAATAAATAATATTAAATAGTCTTCTTACATTATGGAAGCCTTGTCTACCCTTTATAAAGCCATTCTGATCTCGATTAATAATATTTGGTAAAATTTCTTGTATTCGTCTTGCTAAAATTTTACAGATTATCTTAAGGTCGGCGTTTAATAGGCTTATTGGTCTCATATTTTCACATTTATTAGAGGGCTTACCTGGTTTTGGCAGCAGTATAATTAAGGCATTATTTATGTATGGTGGTAAATTATTATTTTGAAATGCTTCTAAAACCATTTCCAAAAAAGGTTTTATTAATTTATTCTTAAATTTTTTATAAAGGTCAACTGGAAGACCATCTGGTCCTGCACTTTTTCCTGATTTCATATTATCAATGGCTAGCCCAACTTCTTCTTGACTAATTTTAGACTCCAATATCTCCCTGTTTTCATATGGAATACACGGTATAGATAGTTCGTTCAAAAACCCATTTAGTTTTGTTAAATCAGGTTCATTTTTGGTATCATATAATTTTTCATAGTAATCTCTAAAGGCTCTATTAATTTCTAAAGGATCTATAACTACCTGTCCGTTACTTATAATACTGGTAATTGGTGTTTTAATTTCCAATTGTTTAATCTGCCATGCTAATAATTTTCCTGATTTTTCACCTTGTTCATAAAAAGATTGTTTCAATCTTAGAAGACTCGAGGCAGCTCTATTCGCTGATTTTTTGTCGTATTCAGCTCTCAAAATCAGTAATTCATTCTCCAACCTTGGGTCACTTCCTGCATACACTTTTTCCTGAAGAATTTTTATTTTATGTTCCAATTTAGCTCTCTCCTCTCGAGTCTTCTTAGATTTTGATCCTGTATAACTAATAATATGTCCCCTAATAAAAGCTTTGAAAGCCTCCCACTTTACACATGCTGATGTTTGTGTAGTATTGATGTCAAAGAACTCGTCTATCTGTTTTTCTATATACTTGACAAATTCCTCATCCTGAAGCCATTTATGCTGAAATTGCCATCTACCTGATTCCTTTGTCAATTTTTTATCTACATATATTAGACAACAGGGTGCATGATCAGAGATCACGATGTTATCATAAAAGCAGTTTTGAATCTTGGACCTTAATTCTGTGGAAATCAAAAAATAATCAATACATGAGAATGTCTTGTAGGTACTGGAATAACAAGAATAGGCTTTAACTTGTGGTTTCATTTCTCTCCATATATCTAACAATCTCAATTCTTTCATAAAATGATTAATAGTCATCCTACATCCAATGTGCGTACAATCCAGTCCTGTTGATCTATCCACACCTGGATTCAATGTACAATTAAAATCCCCTGCTATTATATGTTGCCCTGTAAGTGATGATAAGATGAGAAATAAATTAGCAAAGAACTTCTGATCATCTATATTGGGACCATATAAGTTCACAAGATTTATATTTTCTAATAGCAAAGAACCTTGAATGATTACATATCTTCCAAATTTGTCTCCAATTACATTTTTCACTTGAAAAGGAACTGATTTATGTATGAGAGTCATAACTCCCCTGGCTCGGGATGAAAATGAAGAGGTGAATACACTTCCCTGCCATCTACTCCTAATTCTTTTAACATCCTCCTCTATCAGATGAGTTTCTTGTAAAAACACAATTCTTGAACCCATGTCCTTTATTTTATTCATAACTTGTTTAAGTTTTTTTAAATTTTGTAGACCTTTGCAATTCCATGAAGTTAAATTAAGATTAACACTTTGGTCCATGATCAATAGAGAGTTTGGGATTACCTTGCAGTGTAAACATGCTCATACAGAGAAGCAAAAACATGAGTGGTTGAACATTCATCCTACAAACTACACACAAACAAATTTCCCCTTCCCACACTTGTGGCAAACCCCCCAAAATCAAAAGAAAAATTCTGTCTCCCGATATAGCCATCGACCGTTCCACACCCACGGGGAACAGCCTAAGCCACTCCTTCTTCATCCTCCCAATCACCCTAACTCTACTGCTTTTAATGACGTAACATTAACTCTCCTCTGTAGTTTTCCAACTTAACTCCAAAATTTTTAACAACTTTGTACATCATAGTTTTTTTTGTTTGTTTGTTTTGTTTTTGTTTTGTTTTTTTAATATATAATACAATCTATATTTTGTAAACTTACTATTTACTTCAAGTCAGTCAGATGCCTGTGCAAATGCTTAATTATTCTACCTTATATTTTGTTCATGCTTAGCTCCCACCAGTCTCTTCTTCTTCTTTGATCTTCTTGATGAACTCCTGCTCCTCCTCTGGGGTCTTGAAGATGTGGGTTCTGCCCTCATACGTGGTCAGCAGTCTCGCAGGATAGATTACACCATGACGAATCCCAAGGTTGCGCAGCTCCTTACGTACGGGATCAAACTGCTTCCTCAATTGCTGGATTCCTGTGGCCAAATCTGGGTAGAACCGCACCTGCTGGTCCTGGTGTTTAATCTCTCCTTTTTTAGCTCGTGCAGCGTTGAAGATCTTCATCCTGTCTCTGTTGCTAAGAAACTTCATAATTAAGGTCCTCGGCGGTCCCTTATCTCTCCGTGGGCCAATACGATGTGCTTTTTCCAGAATCACTGCTGATTGCAACTCCTCGCTGCCCAGCACCTCCGGAATCCACTTTTCCAGAAAGGAACATACGTCCCGACCTTCTGATTCCTCTGGAAGACCCACCAGCCTCAAATTATTCTGTCTCGACCGAGATTCCAAATCCAAAATATTATCTTCCAGAGATTTATTTTTTTTTTCCAAAGTGCGCACCTTTAATTGAAGACGGGTGACGTCATCTTCAGCACTAGCGAGACGGAGCTCCATCTGCGCCGTTCGTTCTACACAGTCACCCAATTCCTTTCTTATTCCTTCCAACGCTGTCATAATCCCATCAAATCTAGAGGAAAAGTCCGCTCTCATTGAACTCATGGCAGCCATCAGCGCATCTGCGCCATTCCCCGCAAATATCGCACCGTTGCCAGCCTCCTCCGCCATATATGGAGTTTTGTTTGCTGCGTCACAGACCTGAAAGTCCGTTAATTTGGACTGTTTCGGCGGCTCGCTTTTTCCTTTTCCTGGTTTTCCAGCCTTAGGCTTCGCCGACATATCCTCGCCCAAATGCTGGGATACGTTCTGTCCCAAATGAGAGAGTTATTTGCCGATTTTTTTTTTTCCAGGAGCAGAGCAGAGCGAGACACGTCCGTCCTACGTGGCAGCCATAACCGGAAGTCGAAAATTTGAATACTTTTAATTTGGAATTTGGCAAGACAAGTTCTGGAGCCACACCAAAAATGGCACATAATGGATCAGGTGTAGAAGAGCTCGGAATGACGAGGCGATGTGACTTATAAACCAAAGTTTATTATCAGCTTTGCTCCTCTAACAAGTCTCATCTAGTGCAGCAGCAGAAGAAGTAAGAGAGCGAACACATTCGGCTCTGTGTACTTATACTCACACACAACAAAAGACATGCATACAAAGCTGACATCCCCCATTAACTTAATTATCCTCTTTTGTCTCCGTACCCCTCCACCTGGCCCTGGGAGGTCAGGGCGACCTATCTGGTCTCCACCGCAGTGCCTCGGATGCTCTTTGATCTTCACTGGCGGTTGAGACCCTTTGTCCTGTTCTGAGGTGTGAAGTCGCTTTACATATGTAATCACCAAACATTCTCACATGCTTATACATATGTAGGTTATGGGATATATGATTAATATAGACCACAGCCCCCCCCCAAACGACTAAGAAAAGGACAATAGGAAAATTCACAGTTTAAGATAATTATTATAACATACTAACTGCTACACCTCTTGACAAAGAAGAAACTTTCCAGCAGCTATGTTCTTGTAGAGAATTCAGTGGTAATCATAACAGCATAGTAATATCACAAGTCAGTCCTAAACTGTTACAGCACAATTAGTGAACAACTTTTGAGTAGTTTGCATCAGTCCTTGTGCCGTCTGGGCTTTAATCTTCTTCCGAATCTGCTGTGGGTCCGTTCGGGCGTCCTGGTGGGACCCTCCTGTAAGGAATCTGCAGCTTGGGAAGGAGAGTGATTATTTGTTCCCTGCAGGGGGGCTGACTCTTTTCTCTTGGGGGGTCTACCCCGCCAAGGTGCTCTCGCCAACCGTGCAGGCTCGTCTCTCAACAAGAAGGCAGGTTTAAGTCTGTCAATGCTGACTGTTTCTTTTCTGTCCCCAAAATCAAGCACAAAATGCTTATCACCAGGTTCCAGCACTCTGAATGGTCCATCGTATGGTGGGCGGAAGGTTGGTTTTAAAGCTTCATGCCTAACAAAAACGAATTCAGCGTTCTTTAAAGCTTGGGGGACAAAAACCCGTGGAAAAGAGTGATGTGCCGGCCCGGGGAGAGAGTCCAGTCCGTTGCTGCCTAAAAACCTCGGGGCTGGAAGATGCCCTGGCTCTGGGTTCTCTGGTAAAAATTCACCTGGGAGCCTGAGAGGTTGTGCAAAAACTAATTCTGCTGGGGAGGCGTCTAGATCCTCTTTAGGTGCAGCACGCAACCCCAATAAAACCCAAGGAAGTTTATTTACCCAATTTGTATCCGTTAGTGAGGCTCTGAAGGCGGCCTTTAAAGACCTGTGAAAACGCTCACATAACCCATTAGCCTGAGGGTGATAAGCGGTGGTGCGGTGAATTGTTGCTCCTAAGCTGCTGGCCATGGCTGACCAAAGCTCCGAAACAAATTGAGGCCCCCTATCGGACGTGATGTCCGATGGAACGCCGAAACGTGCCACCCAGTTTGTCAAAAAAACGCGAGCGACTTCCTCTGCTGTGGTTGACGCCAGAGGGACCGCCTCCGGCCAGCGCGTAGTACGGTCTATCATTGTTAACAGATGTGTGAAACCTTGGGAGGAAGGTAGTGGTCCCACGAGGTCGACATGAACGTGGTCGAACCTTCTAACAGGGATTCGAAAAGGCTCTAGAGGGGCTTTTGTGTGTTTGTGTATTTTGGCGCGCTGACAAGAAATGCAAGTCTTTGCCCATTCTTTTACGTTTTTGCGCAGGCCAGGCCACACAAACTTTTCGGCGACCATTTTAACCGAAGCGCGCACACCTAGGTGCGCGAGGGAGTGAATTGAGTCGAAAATACGGCGGCGCCATGCAGCTGGAACTACCGGGCGAGGTCGACCGGTTGAGCTGTCGCATATTGGGGGGGCACACCGTCGCGTAAACCCCTTTCCTCCAGCCTTAACCCTGTTGGTCCAGACAGGAGTGCGCGCACGTCCGCGTCACTACTTTGCTCCTCCGCCATGGCTGCATAATCTATCCCTACGTGGATTGGGGCTGCGTATGTGTCCGCGTTGGCGAAGAGTTCTGCGGTTGAGGTAGTATAATCTGTCTCCTCGCGCTCTGGCGATGTCACAGCGCGAGAGAGGCAGTCTGCTGCCACGTTAAGTTTGCCTGCCACATGTCGAATGTCTGTGGTGAACTCTGAAATCGCAGCTAGCTGTCTTTGTTGCCTGCCTGACCACGGTTCAGAAATTTTAGCCATCGCAAAGGTGAGCGGTTTGTGGTCTACAAAAGCCGTGAAACGCCGCCCCTCCAACCAGAACTGGAAGTGGCGGATGGATAAATGAAGCGCTAGCATCTCCCTGTCAAAGGTGCTGTATTTACGCTCAGTTTGGTTCAGCGATTTGCTGAAAAATGCCAAAGGTTGCCAGGTTCCGCCGACGTGTTGTTCTACAACCGCCCCTATGGCCAGGTCTGAAGCGTCTGTGGTTAGCGCAATGCGGGCCGAGGGATCAGGGTGAACCAACAATGTGGCATTAGCTAGGGCACTTTTTACTTCCGCGAAGGCGCGTTTGCGCTCCGAGGTCCATTCGACCGCGTTGGAAGGTTTTTGTTTTCTGAGCGCGTCATATAGGGGCTGCATGAGCTGAGCTGCGCGGGGGAGGAAACGGTTGTAAAAATTAACCATTCCCAAAAATTCTTGCAGCGATTTGACCGTTTGTGGCCGTGGGAAACTTTTTACTGCGTGAACTTTGTCTGCCAGTGGGACTGCCCCCTTCGATGAAACTCTGTGTCCCAAAAAATCAATTTGTGACACACCGAATTTGCATTTGGCTGGATTGATTATTAACCCGTGCTCTTCTAGTCTCTGAAAAACCATAGTGAGATGCTGTTCGTGTTCTTCCTCAGATGAGCTGGCTACCAGCATATCGTCGAGGTAGACAAACACGAAAGGGAGGTCGCGTAATACTGTGTCCATCATCCGCTGAAAGGTTTGAGCAGCGCCTTTGAGGCCGAAAGGCATCCGCAAAAAATCAAAAAGACCGAAGGGGGTTATTACAGCTGTTTTAGGAATGTCTTCTGCTCTAACGAGGACTTGATGATAGCCGCAGACCAGGTCTATTTTTGAAAAAATGCGCGCACCCGCCAGATGTAGTGAAAAATCCTGGATGTGAGGAATTGGGTAGCGGTCATGCGCTGTCGCATTGTTTAATCTGCGGTAATCGCCGCACGGTCTCCAAGAACCGTCGGGTTTAGGGACCATGTGAAGCGGTGACGCCCAGGGGCTTTTTGAGCGCCTGATAATGCCTAGTTTTTCAAGGGTGGTAAACTCGTCCCGAGCTATGGCGAGCTTGGTCGCGTCTAAGCGCCGAGCTTTGGCGAATACCGGCGGGCCCGTTGTGGGAATAAAGTGTTCGACCCCGTGCTTAGCCACTGTAGCTGAGAATTTGGGAATTGTGAGTGCTGGAAATTGGGTGAGGAGTTGATCAAACTTACCTCCTGTTGTAGTGACGCTGGCCTGCACGGGTGGTGGAGAAACTCGAGCTGAGCAGGGAATAGAAGCAAAGGACAATGCATTAACCAAGCGTCTGTTCGCTAGATCGACCAATAACCCATGTGCACACAAAAAGTCTGCGCCCAACAAGTTAAAACTCACCGCCGCTACAACAAATGTCCATCTGTAGTTGCAGCCATGGATGCGGAGGGGCAGGTTCCTTTCGCCAAAAGTGTCGATGATGGAGCCGTTGGCTGCCACCGCTCCATTACCCTGGGGGCCCATGGCCCGGTCTGCTTGGGAGGGCATTATAAAACTCAGTTGAGCTCCCGTGTCAATGAGGAACTGCTTGCCGGTGTGTCCGTCCGTCACATATAGAAGCTTGTTTTTTACGCCGAGAACTGCCGCTGTTAACGGTTCTCGGCTTTGGCGTTTTCCCGAAATCGTGAATCTGCAGGGGGGAAGGCATTTGTAAGCCTTCTCGGCGAAGCGGTGGTGGTAATAGCAGACGTCGCTCCGTCTGTTACGTCTTGGCCATGTCGCTGCCATGGCGGGCGGATTCTGCTCAGTGGTTTGTGGCTCCCCGTGGCTCCGGACATCGGCGTTGAGGCCTGCGGATGCTGTTGTGGGTGTCTGTTCCCTGCAGGCGTTGACGAGTCGCTGCGCTTCGCAAGCCAGCGTGCGGAAGTCTTGCTGGGTGTTGCATCGCATGTTGGCGAGCGTCCCTCTCATGTGTGGCGGCAGCGTACTGAGGAATATAAATTGGAAGAGGAAATTGTCATTGTCCTCTTCTTTGAGTTGCAGCAAGTCCTCCATGAGGGCCTTGGGTCTGCATCCTCTGTGGCCGTAGACCGCCAGGATCCTCTCGGCTCTCTCCTCGGCAGAGGGGACGAAATTCGCCACGATGGTTGCTTTTAGTTCTCTGTATTTGTCCTGGGCCGGCGGCCGCTGGATTATGCTCCGCGCACATCTCGAAGTGGCAGCGTCGAGTTTGGCGACGATGTGATAGAACTTTGTATCGTCAGCCGTGATGCCCGCAAGTGCAAACTGGGCTTCAGCTTGCTGAAACCACGAGGCGGGGTCTTCCTGCCAGAAGTCCAGCAGGTTGACGGTGACGGCGTTCGTGTGGACCGTCACTGATGTGTCCGCAGGGTGAGAGTGTCTTCCTTCGGCTCTCACAGCGGCGCTGGTGCTCGGTTGAGCCCTCTCTATCACTTCTGCCGTGGGGGAACGTCGTCCATCTGTTCCCCTGTCTGCATGGGCGCCGGCGTCTGCCTGGGTCGCCACAGATGAGTCGATCGCTGGGGAACGCCTCTGGTCCATCCTCGCATCAGGGTCACCAGTGTAGAAGAGCTCGGAATGACGAGGCGATGTGACTTATAAACCAAAGTTTATTATCAGCTTTGCTCCTCTAACAAGTCTCATCTAGTGCAGCAGCAGAAGAAGTAAGAGAGCGAACACATTCGGCTCTGTGTACTTATACTCACACACAACAAAAGACATGCATACAAAGCCGACATCCCCCATTAACTTAATTATCCTCTTTTGTCTCCGTACCCCTCCACCTAGCCCTGGGAGGTCAGGGCGACCTATCTGGTCTCCACCGCAGTGCCTCGGATGCTCTTTGATCTTCACTGGCGGTTGAGACCCTTTGTCCTGTTCTGAGGTGTGAAGTCGCTTTACATATGTAATCACCAAACATTCTTACATGCTTATACATATGTAGGTTATGGGATATATGATTAATATAGACCACATCAGGTTTAATTTGATATTGCAGGACTTCAGACATAGTAATAAAAACAGAATGCCAAAAATTCATCAATGAAGGGCAGGACCAATACATGTGAAGCAAAGTGCCAGGAGCGCTACCACACTTTTCACAAGTTGGGTCTAAATCTGAGTAAATACGTGCTAACTTAACCTTGGACAGGTGCACCCGGTGTACAATCTTAAATTGAATAAGAGCGTGACGAGCACACATTGATGCTTTGATAATTTGAATTAATTCAGTTCTTTTTTTTTCTTAGGGCTTTCCTCAACAAACCACCGGGAACAACTGTGGTGTCTTCATGCTCATGGTACAACATTTGCAATTTTTACACAATGTTACTTTCCTTTTCCTTAATTTTTTTAAATTGGTGCCTATTTCTGCTTACAAAATATGCCCTCAGCATCCTCACTGGCAGGATACTTAACTTCACAGAAGTAAGTTAGAAGTTCTGTTAGTGCAAGCACATGTTTCTTCTCTTTAGTAGTCACCACAGCAGATCTTCTTCCTCATCCTTCTCCCTCTTCATTGCTTCCTTTGCTACCTCAGTAAACCTTCTCTGTGGTCTTCCTCTTTTCCTCCTGCCTGGCACTTCAATCTCTACATCCTTTGTCCTCCATATCCACTGTCTCTCCTCTGTATGTGTCTGAATCATCTTAGTTTTGTCTCTCTAGCTTTGTCTCCAAACCTCTCCACCTGAGCTGTTTCCCAATGTTCTCATTTCTAATCTGTATTCATTCTTAATCCTATGTTGGGAATGACTAGCATCTTCATCTCTACATCTTGTCTTTTTGTCAGCAACATTAATTGCAGTATATTTTGCAAGACCAACAGAATTATTTACTCGTAAACAATCAAATGTTCCTGCTTGGTTGATTATTCATCTGATTTTGGAGGGGGTTGCTGGTGGTGGGGGAAGAATAATGGAAAACAAATTATCATTGTTTACATTAGACTCTTAAAATCTAATTATTCTTGTGTGACTTTAATTATAGGTAGAGGTTTGAAGAGCAGCTTCTTTTTATAAGATTGAATTTTGGTTCCACATTATATTTGCATTGCAGAGTGACATGCCAGCTATTCACCAGTGGTGGTGTGTGCAGCTCCTGGAGAGGTTCTCCACTGAAGGGTAGGACAACTGTTCAAACCAGATGATACTGGTCCACTTTATGACATTTAATGATTGTACCATATTTTATTACTCAACAGGCATGGAAAACGCTTTGATTTGTGGACAGAAGAGGCAGATGCACTGATGGCTGCAAAACTAGAGCCACTTTGTAGGCTTCCCTGTAAGCTAGCCCACAGCAGCCCGGTGACAGTATGTCAAACATACATTAGTCAGCTATTTTCAAACTTCCATCGAGTATTTTATATATTTGATATGTGACATTACAACTAGTGCAATGATGTCATGACTATTTTCACTTTTCTAAGGAGGAGCCAAGAATCATGAGAGACCTCCACTTGCAGGGCTGTTTACGGGGTGGTAAGACTACCTACTTTCCTTGACATGGATAAGGAAGAGCAGCAGGTCGCTTTGAGGGCGGCACTCGGTGTGGAGGACCCAGAATCAAAAGATCCATTTTTGTTGGAGTTCATGAACATGCAGGACATGGAAGTCTTCCTCACAGAAAGCTGAGACAAACAGGGCCTGAAGATCAACACTGTGTAGTAATGCAGACACACTGTGTATCGATAATCATTAGTTCTGTTTGATCTTTGCACACATATCCTCAGGCCAGTTGTCTTTTTTTGATTTTGCAAATATTTTTTTTCTCAAACATGTATAAGATGTTCTTTTTTGTTTTCAATTTAATGTTGAAATGGTCCAATAAAGTTGTTAAATTCTTGCTGAATGAATATTAAGTTTTATTAATATATAAAGTATTTTTTCCAAAATGTAATATTTAATAAAAAGAATATTTGGGGGGAAAGGATTGTGTATTTTAAAAAAGGCAGTTTTAGAAGCATTGTTGAGTGAAACAAGGATGCTAAGCAAGAGCAGTGTGCAGGACTTTGGTTCTCTACACTCTTGTGATATAGTCTCCTGTCAGGAGCCGAGCCGGCTTGGTTTTCCCCAACTCGGTCCCAATCACTCTGTGGGTCTCGGAGCCGTGGTGCATGCATGTTTAGTATGTATTTCCAGTGTGCACCAAGCCCATAGCCACTGCTCTGGGGCCAGCAGCTGTGTGTCTGCTGACAGTCTGCCGGTCCGACCACGCCCCCCTCACTGATCACCATCAGCTGTTCCCAACCCCGTTGATCATCTTTTCCGGGCCTCACCCAGGTGCCTCCAATCTACCATCCCCAGCAATGCGTGTACTTAAGGAGCCTTTTTCCAGTCACGCATTGCTGGGTCATTGTACTTGTCATGTGGTCGATAATCACTGCATGGTAATCAAAGTCGCTATGGACTGTTTCCCTCGTTGCCTATTTGGTTTAACTCGGACAGCTCCAGGTCTGTGAGTATTCACTGTGTGTGTTTTCCCTGATTATCCTCACCTGTAAACTGTTGAGCGTCCTTGAGGACTCCTTGAGCTTCATAGGAAACCATTGTTGAAACTGTGTGTCAGTGTTGCTGTATTTAATAAATGTGTGTGGTGCATAACCCTGTACGTAAATCCTCATCCTTTTACCCCTCCTCCGTGCACTTCTCTGCAGCACACGGGGAGATCATGACAGTTTCCTATGGACCTGCATGGTCTATTAATTACTGTTTGGACTAGAGGTAGTTTTAGAAGCATTGAAATAATATGTAAAGCTTAGCTCTTCATATTCCAGAAAAATAAAGTGGATTATCTTTTCCATTAAATGGGATACAGATGATAAACTCTACTCAATACAAATATTTAGTTTGAGATAATGCTAGTTGAGACAGGGCATAAATATTGCAAATTATGACTGAGTGAAGAAAATTTTGAATAAAATCTCCCAACGTAAGTATTTGCTAGCATAACTTTTATAACAATTATCAAAGGGTGAGGTAAATCAGTTCTATTTATATAGCGCCAAATCGCAACAGTTATCTCAGGACACTTTACACAAAGAGCAGCTTTAGACCAGACTCCATAAATTTACAGAAAATATAGTCACATGTGTACAGTCAACACTGGGAGTCAGATCATAATTCTAAGTGGAAGGCCTCAAATTTTTTTCAATGAATAATATACGTATGTGGTATATGTAATGGCACAAACTGGATTTGAGGTTTTTTATTATTTTTAAATGGGCAAAAAGAAAACTACAGCAATCAAAATACACAAATTAATATGAGAATATTTTGCTGGTACACGTAAAAGAGTTCAAGATTTTGATTTTTTTAATAAAGATGTTGATTGTGGTGAACACTCAATGGACCTGTTGGACCGGTTCTGTGACTCGCATTTTAGGTCAGAACAAAGGCAGGAAGCTTAGCCTTGTTATGCAAGGCTGGAGACTGTGGGGGGTCGATTAAAGGATGTGTGGGAGACAGTGGAAGTGATATCATGGAGGGAAATGCATTGTGACTGTCTTTATTATGCAAGGTGGTCTGTGGGACGTGTGATCTATGAGGTGTGAAGTCCCTGATATTTAAGGACGAGAGTTTACTGTTTCATTCCCTTTTTTCTGCTTTGAAATGATGGAGATGTGAATAAAGCTGACTCTGAGAAAGAACGCTGCCTCGTCATTTTCACATCTTCCACACTGGTGAACCCGAGACGTATCATGGAAGAAAGAAATTCCCCCGGGCCAGCCGCGTCAGGAGCCCCCAGCCAAGCGAATGCCGCTACAGTCCAGCTACCGGACTTCTGGCAGAACAATCCGCGCTCCTGGTTCAACACAGTTGAGGCGCAGTTCAACCTCCGGGGGATATCGGTAGATGTCACGAAATTCTACCACGTAGTCGCAAAGCTGGACAACAACACGGCCCAGCATGTGGAGAGCCTGATCGACCAGCCGCCGGAGAGCGACAAATACGGCGTGTTGAAGGCTACACTCATCCAGCAATTCACCCCCTCGGCGGAGGAGCGAGCAGAGAGGCTCCTGGCACTGACGGAGGGGGAAAACGACATGCCCGCAAGCCTGATGGAGAAGTTGTTGAGGTTGAAAGACTCTGACGATGATCACTTCATTTTCACCCACCTCTTCCTCAGGACTCTACCGTCAGCAGCGAGAGCGGCTCTGGCCAGTTCGCCACTGTTGGCCCTACGGGACTACCGCGCGCCGGGCCGAGAGGCGCAGCGGATTGTCAATGCCACCAAGCAGCGCGCAGCCACGGCCGCTGCAGCGGAACTCAGCGCGATGACCGCAGACGACAGGAGGCCAGAGACAGCGGTGCCAGACTCACCGACGACGGCGGCAGCAAGGGCCAGGGAGCGTGGACCGGACGTCTTTTGTTTCTACCATCGCCGCTTCGCAGAGAGGGCACGCAAGTGTGTACCGCCGTGCCAGTTCGGGCTTTCGGGAAACGCCAAGACCGGGGGTCGGTAGCAGCCGCAGCCCTCGGGGAAGAGAACAAGCTGCTCTACTTGTCGGACGCACGCTCCGGGAGGCAGTTCCTCGTCGACACAGGCTCCCAGTTGAGTTTCATCACTCCTTCCTACGCGGACAGACTGGCGGGTTCCGGAGATCCCCTGGTGACAGCGGCAAACGGCTCGGAGATTAAGACCTTTGGTGAGAAGACTCTGCTTCTGTCTCTACACGGCCGTGCATATGAGTGGACTTTTGTTGTAGCAACAGTAAATTTCAATATGCTGGGGGCTGATTTTTTGTGCTCACATGGGTTGTTGGTTGATCTCGCTAACAGGTGCCTGGTTAATGCACTTTCTTTTGATTCTGTCCCCTGTGCAGCGCGAGTGGCCCCGCCTACAGCACAAGCCAACGTCACAACAGCAGGCGGTAAGTTCCACACACTGCTCACTCAGTTCCCAGCACTCACGATCCCCACATTTTCGGCAACAGTCGCTAAGCACGGGGTGGAGCATTTTATTACCACTACCGGACCGCCCGTTTTTGCAAAAGCTCGGCGCTTGGACGCAGTTAAACTAGCCATAGTGCGCGAGGAGTTCGCCAACCTGGAGAGGTTGGGCATTATCCGACGTTCAAACAGTCCATGGGCTTCCCCCTACATATGGTCCCGAAAGCTGACGGATCATGGCGCCCTTGCGGGGATTTTCGCAGGTTAAACAACGCTACAGCACACGGCCGCTACCCAATCCCACATATCCAAGATTTCTCGGTTCATTTGGCAGGGGCGCGCATTTTTTCTAAAATAGACTTGGTCCGCAGTTACCACCAAGTCCCAGTGCGCGCTGAGGACATACCAAAAACAGCGGTAATAACTCCGTTTGGTTTATTCGAGTTTTTACGCATGCCATTTGGACTTAAAGGGGCTGCTCAGACGTTTCAACGCATGATGGACGCGGTGCTTCGCGATCTCCCTTTCGTGTTCGTCTACCTGGACGATACTTTAGTAGCCAGCGCGTCCGAAGACGAACACGAAAAACACCTGGCCACAGTTTTCTGAAGGTTGGGAGATCACGGGTTAATAATCAACCCAGCAAAGTGTCAGTTCGGGGTGGCGCAGATCGATTTTTTAGGACACCGCATCTCCCCGGAAGGAGCAGTCCCGCTGCCTGACAAAGTGCGCACTATGGCAGATTTTCCCCGGCCGCAGACAGTCAGGGTGTTGCAGGAGTTTTTGGGAATGGTGAATTTTTATAACCGTTTTCTCCCCCGCGTAGCGCAGCTCATGCAGCCGCTGTATGCCGTGCTCAAAAAAAAGAAACCCGCGGATAAGATCGAGTGGTCCCCGGAGCGGGACCAAGCGTTCTCGGAGGTGAAAGCAGCCTTGGCAAAGGCTGCGTTGTTGGCACACCCAGACCCAACGGCCCGCATAGCGCTCACCACTGAAGCATCAGATGTGGCCATAGGGGCGGTCGTGGAGCAACACGTAGCCGGGGTTTGGCAGCCCCTCGCCTTTTTCAGCAGGACCTTGCGCGATAGCAAACGTAAATACAGCGCGTTCGACAGGGAGCTGCTCGCTCTCCATTTGGCCATCCGCCACTTTCAGTTCTGGCTGGAAGGACGCGCTTTCACCACGTTCGTTGATCACAAACCACTAACATTCGCGATGGCCAAGGTCTTGGAACCATGGTCAGGCCGGCAGCAGAGACAGCTGGCCGCAATATCAGAGTTTACCACTGATATTCAGCATGTGGCGGGCAAACTCAATGTAGTGGCAGATTGCCTCTCGTGCGCTGTGGCGGCCCCAGTCAGCGTAGGGTTAGATTATGCAGCCATGGCCGCAGAGCAGGTTGATGACGCGGATGTGCGCGCGCTCCAGTCTGAACCAACAGGGTTAAGGCTGGAGAGCAGGGTGCTGCAAGACGGTATGCCCCCCCTAATCTGCGATGTCTCCACTGGACGGCCGCGTCCAGCGGTACCGGCCGCGTGGCGCTGCCGCGTTTTTGACTCAGTTCATTCTTTGGCGCACCCTGGAGTGCGCGCGTCGGTCAAAATGGTGGGAGAGAAATTTGTTTGGCCGGGCCTCCACAAACAGGTCAAAGAGTGGGCAGCAGCCTGCACGGTGTGTCAACAAGCCAAAGTACACAGGCACATGAGAGCTCCTTTGGAACCGTTTCACATTCCGGCCAAGAGGTTCGATCACGTTCATGTGGACCTCGTTGGACCCCTCCCACTGTCACAGGGGTGCACACATCTTCTGACAATGGTGGACTGCACCACGCGCTGGCCTGAAGTGGTCCTGCTGGCATCAACCATGGCCGAGGAAGTGGCGCGTGCGTTTTTAACAGCTTGGGTGGCGCGCTTCGGCATTCCGTCGGACATTACGTCCAACAGAGGCCCTCAATTTGTTTCCGAGCTTTGGTCGACAATGGCCCGCAGCCTGGGTGTCACAATTCACCGCACAACCGCGTACAATCCGCAGGCTAACGGGTTATGCAAACATTTTCATAGGTCATTGAAAGCGGCTCTCAGAGCATCACTGACGGATACAAATTGGGTTGACAAGTTACCATGGGTGTTATTGGGGTTGCGTTCTGCACCTAAAGAGGATCTAGAAGCCTCCCCAGCGGAGCTCGTGTTTGCGCAGCCACTCTGGCTGCCTGGGGAGTTTCTCCCAGATAACCCTGCACCAAACGCCTCCCCGTCTCAGCTGTTGCGGAGTAACATAGAATCAAGCACGCTGCCCAGCCCTGCGCACCACAGTTTTCCGCGCGTTTTTGTGCCTAAAACTTTGAAGAACGCAGAGTTTGTTTTTGTTAGGCACGATGCGCATTGAACCCCGCTGCAACCGCCTTATGACGGACCATTCAGAGTGCTAGAAACAGGGGACAAGCAGTTTTTGCTAGATTTGGGGGGTAGGAAAGAGAAAATTGGCATAGACAGACTTAAACCCGCTTTTGTGGTGGCAGAGGAGGAAGTGCTGTTGGCAAAGGCCCCGCGGCGAGGTAAACCACCACGGAGGGTTTCACACAGTAATGTTTCCCAAAGTAATGTTTCCCCAGAACACCCGCAGAGACTGACAAAGGGTTTCCGCCCCCAGATGGCAAATCCCCAGTGGGACAGCGCCGCAGAGAAGGTGAACCCCAGCTACAGCAGATTCGGCAGGAGGCTGAAGCCTATCCAGCATGTGGACTGATGTGTATTGATGCTATCATGGCATGCATGTGGTTATTTTCTTGTTGTTCTGTTTTTCTAAAATGCTGGGGGGGCTTGTGTGGTGAACACTCCATGGACTTGTTGGACCGGTTCTGTGACTCGCATTTTAGGTCAGAACAAAGGCAGGAAGCTTAGCCTTGTTATGCAAGGCTGGAGACTGTGGGGGGTCGATTAAAGGATGCATGGGAGACAGTGGAAGTGATATCATGGAGGGAAATGCATTGTGACTGTCTTTATTATGCCAGGTGGTGAAATGCATTGTGACTGTCTTTATTATGCAAGGTGGTCTGTGGGACATGTGATCTATGAGGTGTGAAGTCCCTGATATTTAAGGACGAGAGTTTACTGTTTCATTCCCTTTTTTCTGCTTTGAAATGATGGCGATGCGAATAAAGCTGACTCTGAGAAAGAACGCTGCCTCGTCATTTTTACATCTTCCACATGATACATGAAGTTGTTTTATGTTACGTAGTGTTAACCGTTCCTGCCTCTCGTCTCCTAACCGTGGTTGGGGGACGCAAGGGAGATCTGTTTTCTCCAGGGCCAGAGGCAGCTTTTTCCTCCGGGGTCAACTCCCGAGTAAACCTCACTCTTGTTAAGCAGGAGATATGGTGGTACACAGAGGCACAGGCCATATTGCTGAAGCGTTGGGGCTTTATTCACCGACTGCACTGCTATTAACAACCATTTCTACCTGCTCCGGTCGCCTCGCTCTCTGTCTCTCATCCGCCCAAAATCACACACACCGTTCACTCGTCGGGGCCGTTCCACACACCCCTGGGGCGCGCCTCGGCTGCGCGCACGCACTCACTCACGTTCACACACTGAGCTGTCCTATCTAAACACCTGCATTAGGCACATCTTACAACACTACCCCCACCATGGATTGGCAATTAACACTAATTCCATTCCATCCAAACCATATAAAATTGGTACACTCTCTACATTTGTACGCCTAGCAGTAGCAGTAGCAGTGTCCAATATATAACAGGGATTCAAATAGGTAGGTAGGTTACGAGTATCTATGCAGTGGTAAAACTAGCTCATTTGGCAGTGAAAACGTGAGGGGCAAATACATTTAAATACCATTGTTTCTAATTAAACAAGGAGGTACATTATACTTTGAAATCTATTTCTAGGCGACCGGGAGTAATACTGTCTAACTAATCAAAATACAATACATTCAATTAAAACGAAGTGCATGTGGTATATGAAAGCATTGTCACTTCAGCTTTTTTTTTTTCAAACAAACATATAGAACATTATAACTAGAGTCCAAAAATGTGAACTGGAGAGTCTCTAGTGCAAACAGGAACTACCACAGTTGGTTCACTCAGTAACCCAGTCCCCGTAACGGTCCGGTCCTCTGCGCCGACATTTGGGCCGTGACACGTGCTGAGCCTGATGGCGTGGTTCTCCCACCGCACCCCCACCATGGCCAAATATCACATGGGAAGGAGTGGGTGGAAGAGACCCGATCACATTGGGAGCATTAGCAGGTGGAGTGGACGGCCGGGAACTGCTGGGGCCATCACTGGAGGCAGTAGCGAACAGGTTGTACAGGCTGAGGTCCTGGTCTGCTGGGTCCCCGTCCACAGCCGGTGGCAAATTGAGCGGGGCTGCCAAATGGCGCGAACAAATCCTCTCCATCAGCAGGTGCGCCCGCGCAGCTCTCATCACACAGAAATGGGCCACAATGTCCACACTTCGTCCCAGCCCGACATTCATGAGCCCTCACAGCACCTCGTCTGCACTCCTGATCATTGCTTAGTGACATGAACGGGTTTGAGCAGCTCGTTATTTGTGTATGAATATCGGCGGGATAGCGAGCGGCCGCCATACCGCACTAGCTTAGCTGCTATAACAGTCACTCAGCCCAGCTGCCACTGTCCTTTTCGTTTGGTACTCACCACCCTCTTAACAGCGTGAGAGTCCCTTCGTGGTCGCCAGTGTTAACCGTTCCTGCCTCTCGTCTCCTAACCGTGGTTGGGGGACGCAGGGGAGATCTGTCTTCTCCAGAGCCAGAGGCAGCTTTTTCCTCCGGGGTCAACTCCCGAGTAAAACCTCACTCTTGTTAAGCAGGAGATATGGTGGTACATAGAGGCACAGGCCGTATTGCTGAAGCGTTGGGGCTTTATTCACCGACTGCACTGCTATTAACAACCATTTCTACCTGCTCCGGTCGCCTCGCTCTCTGTCTCTCATCCGCCCAAAATTACACACACTGTTCACTCGTCGGGGCCGTTCCACACACCCCTGGGGCGCGCCTCGGCTGCGCGCACGCACTCACTCACGTTCACACGCTGAGCTGTCCTATCTAAACACCTGCATTAGGCACATCTTACAACACTAGATTTTATTTGAAGAAAGTCAATATGCAATTTAAAGGTTGTACAACAAGACATGACGAGAGTCACTGACAATAATACAGAAAAAAAGCACATTTAGGGGTCTGCTAATTAAAAGTAAGTTTTCAACTATCAAATTTTAATTTTCTTTTGGGGGCCAAATCTGTTTTTAGATCAGATTCTTTAAAATTATGGTAAGAGGGTTATCTTTCAAGCATTTCATCTTGTGAATGTAATATTTCACTAGAATAACAATGAGATTGATTATAAACCTTTCTGTTACACATAAGTAAAACGTGGAATTTAGTTAGTATGATATTTTTTTGAATAATTTCTGCAAATCAGACCAAAAAGTAAAGACGTGGGGACAGTCTACAAAAACATGTTGTATACTTTCATCCTGACAATCACAAAAAGAATACAGGGTGGGGGGGGGGCACGCATGCACAGTTCAATTTGGCATGTGTACAAACTCACGAATACACATATATCCAGATCAGGTAGGGCTTCCTTAGAATATTGTCCCCCTTGTGTTGCTGTCATCCACATTCTAAGATGGGAGAGTGTCCAGTGGCCAGAACGGCTTTGGTATGGAGAGCCGCTAGGCCAAAAAGTATTGTTTGCGCTTTCTGGCGTTAACTGGCGTTAACTGCCATTAACTGCGATCACAAAATTTGTCGCCGTTAAGGGGGGCAAAGTGTTAACGGGTGATTAACGCAATAACACCAACACCAGTAGTAGCCACTGTTATATCGTGGAAATGACACGAGACGGAGAGCTTCTTGAGGGACATCCAACTGAACTTTATTAAGCAGAACATTCAACTATATACAGAGTGGGCTGTGCCCACCTGACATCACCTAGTGGGTGGGCACGACATCCCAGACACCCAAATCCCATACACAACAGCCACGTTTCTGTCAGTGTGCCCCAGGGCAGCTGTGGCTACAGTAGTAGCTTACCACTATCAATGTCTATCTGGAGTGAATGAATAATGGACTCACTGTAAGCACTTTGAGACGTCACTTGACATGTAAAGCACCATATAAATCTAATCCATTATTATTATTATTATGACAGTAACAAAACGGGCGAGAATGACATGAGATAGTATATTATTGACTGTGATTTAATGAACCAGTGGGCAACACGGATATCTAGCAGTGAGACAAGATTTTACAGAGGAGAGTCATAATAAGTGCAGTTCAGTGGGTGGGTTTAGATGCTCACAGAGGGATACTCCCACTGTCTCGTGGATGAGCCCTTCCTGGAAAATATGGCCAATCAAATAAAACAGCCACTGGAACATGATATTTGCACATCCCATAAGAAAAGTTTCAGGAGCAAGATTACATGAGCCTTGGACAAAATGAGTTTATTTTTAATAAAATTATTACAGAATACATAAACCTTGTTTTTTGAGTCTTTGTAGTCTCTTAAGATGACAATTCATCTGTCATGTGCATGCGTAATTGTGCACACACAAATGAGTTAATGCAAGCCCAAAGTGCAAGTGAAGTAAACGTGTTTATTAAACAAAGGGAAAAAACATACAAAGTATCCATTGAAATTCAGTTCAGGATGAGTAATAACAGTGAGATGACCGGCTACAAACTCTGTTGGTTGGAGGAGAAATTCCCCAGGCGCCCCCAGGTGGGACTGGAGCAGAGAGGAAGGGCAGTAATTAACAATGAGGAAGACTTACATGAATGTCAGAGTGGAACAGGCTCTGGAAACGACACCATCTTAGTCCAAAGAAAGAGAAACTAACAATAGTGAGCCTGGACATCAAATGTTGACTAACGCCGACACACTGAGTGCTTCCACTGCCACACATAAATACCCCCATAGACTAATGAGCGGCAAGTGAAAATAGGTGCGCAGCGGGAGTCTCTGCATGGGTGCGTGTCAGCGTATAAGAGTGAGTGTGTGTGTGTAAGTGCATGTATGAGAGAGTGTGCTTGAGTGCGTGCATGCGTGTGTATGTGTAAGTGAGAACACCCAGGTGATGGCAATCAGCTGGTAAGTGCCTGGCAGAGAGGGAGGAGGGAGAGGAGGAGGCATGGCCGTAGAATGGCAGAGAGCCAGGCCCAGAGGCTCTAATAATCTGCCAGCTGGAAATAATTAACAACAATCAGGACCTACAGCCACATATCACGGGCGGAGTTGGCGACATCCACCCAAGCCAATGACAGAGCCCCCCCCCCAAGGGGTGGTTGCCAGACACCCACCGTAAAATCAAAACAAAAAAAACCTGCCCCCCCCCCAGAACCCATCACAACTAACCAGGGCAGTAGGTGGGGGAAAACAGGTCAGGAGGGAATTACACAAGATAACACAACAATACCACACAAGAAAAAACCAAAACTATCAACCCCAAACAGGACTAAGCCCCCCCCCCCCCAAGACCCAAGAGTCCCAAAGTTCAGGAGGGCGGCCAAAGTCCCAAGGCCAGCAGGCGGCCTGCAGTGCAGTATCAGGCAGACTGCCAGAGAAAATGGGCCACCTGACCCAGAGACCCAGTCCTTCGGGCGGTCGGCCCGCATAGTTAAGCCACCAGGACCAGGGGGACAGACAAGGTGGTCGCCTACCCACCAGAAAGCTGAGAGGTGGGTGGCCAGACAGAGGAAGGAGGAACCCTGCGGTTACTAGTGGCGGACGAAGATAGACCACGACGGTGCCAAGCAGAAGAAGGAGGAACACCCACAAGGCCTCAAGAAGGGGAGAGGAGACCCTGGTGTCTTCACACTGGCTGGCTGCACCCTCGGTGGTCCCAGCGTGGGACTGGAACTTGGTCGCACCCACCGTGGACCCGGGCCGGGCCATGGCTGCACCCGCGGTGGTCCCAGCCTGGAATAGAGTTGCACCAGAATCAGAATCAGAATCAGAATCAGAATCAGAAAAAGATTTATTGCCAAGTACATTAACAGATCACTGATAACATACGAGAGAATTTGACTTGACACAGAAAATGAACCTGCATTTCCAGTGACACGGCTGCATCGGGGACGCGCCTGTCAATAGGATGGTACAGATAAGAAATCATACAATAGGAAGGAGCAAAAAAATCATTGAATTCAGAATATTGACCATAAGTAATCAATATTATGATTACAAAGACAAAAAAAGCCCACGATGCACATTCAAGACCAGAGTCCACAGGACACAAGGAGAGCAGTGAATGTTATCTTGTTGTCAGTTTCTGGGTCAGTGTGGATGTAGTGTTGAAGCAATGTTGTATCAATATGAGCACAAGGACACTTTGGCAGAAGATGTTTTGTCTGGCTGCAGCAATTGTCCTTGGCAATTGTCCCAAGCAGCTACTGTCCAGAGGCCGTGTGCTCAGTGTTTTGAAAAACAAAGACTGGGGATTATCAGGAGGATTTTTGTAAGGGAAATTGAGCCAAATAGACTGAACACAGAGAAAGAACTTTATTTTCTTCTGCAGATTCAGTGCTTAATCCTTCATTGCGAGGGCTTTGAGTCCGTCGTGGATAGACTTAAGCGTAGATGTAATCCACCTTCCGAGACAGTTCTCCATTTGTCGCTATCAAAGTCTCCTCCATTTTTCCAATTTGATGGATGCACCTCGCGTGGCCAGCATTTTGATAGGTTGTATCCATCTTCAGCAATTTGCGGTACACCAGGACAATCCCAGTTCCAATCAGAACGATCCCAGTCACCATTATTACGAAGATATACAAATCTTCAATATCTTCGATAGAGAGATTACTCAGGCACAAGATCCTCCAAACACTTGTCACCCGTAAATAGCCCGCTGGAGCCGTCCCTGCGGGGCAAACAGCTTCCCCCGGAGCACTGTTCCTTGTTGAAAAAATAGTGTCAATTGCGTTCAAAGCCCAGCTTATCAATTCCATAATTTCTTTTCGATAATCAGCAGTAGACGCAGACAGACAACAGCAAGCTGGGATCCAGTTAGTTAGGGAAGTGGGGAGCTAGAGCAGAGAGAAAAGAGAGAAGCGTCTACTCTCCTTGAAGAGCGGAAGTGAAGAGCAGTGGTCCTAGCCTAGGACCTCATTGCTCCCACGGTGAGCCCCAGCTGGGCCTGTATTGCACCCCTGGAGGACCCTGACGGGCCATGGTTGCACCCACGGTGGAACCTGGCTGGGCCGCTGCTGCACCCGTGGTGGACCCAGACCAGGCCATTGTTGCACCCACGGTGGGACCCGGCTGGGCTACTGCTGACCCCAATGCTGCCTTGACCATGGGCCAGACGACCCGCATGAGCACTTGAGCCAGGAGGCAGTCGACCACGGGCAACCTGGGCTGGAGCTGTAGACCCACAACGAGTTCCTTGGCAGGGGAGGCAGGACCCATGATGACCTCCAAGGAAGTGGCAGCAGCCACAGTGACCTCCAGCAGCAAGCCTGGATTCACTGACTCATCCGGTGACAATGGACTCTCTCCGGCAACCCTGGAAGAGGACTTGGACAGAGAACAAAAGGGGTCAGGGTAGCTGGCAGCGGAGGAGCCCAACGAGGAGAGCTCAGGTGCAGCGGGCAGCACCTGAGAGAGCACTTGCCTTAGCTTGAGCTCCACCGCTGTCCAGGACTCCGATGTTCCCACAGGCTCAGCCTCCTGGAGGTGCAGCTCAGGCGCTGACTCTGCTGCGGCAGCCTCCGCAGCAGGCATGATGGTCTCTGCAGTCTTCGCTGTCACAGCTGTTGTGACCCACGCTGGTGATTCCTATGGAATGGCGGCGGGGGTCTGGCTCACCATTGCTGCTGGGGAACAATCCTCCCAGACCTCTGGCTCCTCCCGGTCCCGATGATACGGCTCTGACGCTGGCATGCACTCAGAGGAAACAGGAGAGAGCAAGGAGAGGGCTGGTGAGCAGTTCAAAGCTGCAGCAGGTGGAGAGATCTCTGGGGACTGCAGAATCAGAGACCCTTTACCAGGGATCAGACAAGAATTTTTAACAATTTTAGAAACACAGGAAGAGATTACTTGCCTGTTCTCCTGGTTAGCAATGTTTCCTGCTGCAGCAACATCCTTTTTAGAGGCTGTGACAGACCTGGACTCCACCGTAGGCTGTAGAGAAGTCTCCAAAACCGGCACCAATAGAGATGATTTAGAGGAGTAGCCTTCCCTCCACACCTTGGCGGAGGTAAAAACGGAGGATGAAGTGGCTGCAGTTCTCTTCTCCTCAAAACGACAATCAATCTCCGCTGGCCCTGCCAGTCTGTGTTTCTTACTGTTCCCTGGCGATGGCACGAGACCGGGCTCAGGAGACGGAGGCAGTCTGGGTGCAGACGGCTGGTGGATGGAAATAGCTGAGGCCCGGGAACGCCTCTTCTTCAGCATGCGTCCGGGCTTCTCTGGGCGCTTCCTCTCTGCTCTGCCGTTCTCCCGTTGCAGCGCGGCGATCAGGGCAATTCTCTCCCTTCCCTCAGAATGCAACTTCAGCTGAGGGCAGCCATGGGCTGCAGCATCTGCCCATCCCAAATACCACAAAATGTAGTTAGGAGCGGAGTAAATGCATGCTGCCGAGATAAACCCGTCTATTTCCATCAGGGCCTGGCAGCATTCCCACCCCAGACGCATTGGATAGCCTCTGCTACCCGGCAAGTCCATCCTGAATGTGAATCCGGAAAGGGAAAACACACAGGGAACGGTGAAAAAACACGACATGTTACTCCACTGCTTGGGCTCAATTTGTTGTTGGTGTACTGACATGTGCGTGCGTAATTGTGCACACACAAATGAGTTAATGCAAACCCAAAGTGCAAGTGAAGTAAACGTGTTTATTAAACAAAGGGAAAATAACATACAAAGTGTCCATTGAAATACAGTTCAGGATGAGTAATAATGGTGAGATGACCGGCTACAAACTCTGTTGATTGGAGACATCCACCCCAGCCCATGGCAACATCATTGTAACACTGTAGTAAAGTGAGAAAGTGTAAGGGTTCCAGGGCTGCACACTTTGTTCACATCTCTCTCTCCACTAATTATCTTCCTACCTGCAGCTGCACTCCACACCTGGTGGCAATAAGGGAGCACCTTTATAGTGGAGCCACTCCTGAACTACTGTACGTTCTGATCTACAGTGTACTTCATCTGTATTCCGTACTCCCTGCTCTGTTCTCAGGGAGTATCAGTTAAGTTAACTGTCCTTCACAAAATTTCTCCATCTGAAACAGCCTGTAATCATCTGCCCCCTCCTCCGTACATTACCACGGTAACAATGGACACGTACTGATACTACTGTCATAATTCAGTGCAAGTGAGGCTCAAACGCTGAACGAACACTCAGACTCAGGAGAAAAAGTTCACCAGTTTATTGTAAAAGTAAACACACATAACACTAAATAAAGATGCAAAACTAAGGAAGAACGCATCACAAAAACGCACATTTAAATAGACAAAATTGATGCCCCTTGGAGCACACATAGCCTACGGGAAAGAGCAAAAAGATGATTAGGGACGAGACCTCCCGAAGAGCACACTTACTGAGTGAGCAGAGCAGTCCAGCAGGGAACTCCTGTGTGGACCAGAGGGACAGGGGGAAGGCGGTGACCTGGGTGGACGTCCGGCATCCTCTAGGCCAGGCGAGTGTGATCAGCTCCGGAGGCACACCTGCGGGTGGCAGCAACCTTGGAAGGAGAAAGACGAAGGAGTGAGGAACACAGGTCCACCAAAACGTGTCAAGATAAAGGCTTAGATGAGAGTTTAAAGGTAGAAAACCCAAACGATCCAGCGATGGACTCTCCCCACGCTGGCTCTTAAATACGCTGGGTCATCCAGACGCAGCAGGTGTGTAATCACGCAGGTGTGGCTAATCCTCCGGAGCCGAGGAGACAGGAACAGGAGGGGAGGGGGAGCACGCTTGCCTGATCATCACAGTACCCCCTCCTCAAGGGACGCTTCCTGGAGTCCCACTGGGCTTACAAGGAAGGGCCCAATGGAATGCCTGCACCTTCACTTATTGAAAATGTAGGACCCCGGGATCCAGGACCTCTGCTCTGGACCGTACCCTTTCCAGTGGACGAGATATTGGCACCCATGACCTCATCGACGCACGTCCAGAATTCTCTTCACCGTGTACGTAGTCTGGCCATCGGTGACCCGGGGAGGCGGCCAGATCTGGAGGAGGGCAGAGAGGACTGGCGGAGAGGGGCTTAATACGGGAGACATGGGAAGTCGGGTGGATGCGCATAGAGAGTGGCAAGTCCAACCTAACAGTGACGTCATTATGTCCCCCTACTAATCACCTCTCTGTAACGCCGCAAGGACATACAGCCGATCCAGCGGACCTCCCTCCGGGACAGATTCTGACAACTGTGCCTGCTGGACCCTCTGCTCAATGTCCCACAAGAGTGTCCCAAGAAAGCAGGAGTCGGGGGAGAATACTCTCTGGGGGAGATGCAGCAGCTGCGGAGGAGGAGGTGGAGGAGGAGGAGTCGGAGGAAAAACTGGCATGAAAGAGCATCAGCCTTGGCATTACGGGATCCTGGGTGGTACGAGATGGATAAATTAAACCTATTAAAGAACAGGGCCCCCACAGCCTGCCGCAAATTCAACCATCTGGCTGATCGAAGATATTCTAAATTTTTGTGATTGGTCCAGACAATGGCCAGTTGGTTAGCTGCCTCCAGCCAGCATCTCCACTCCTCCAATGCCAGCTTTATGGCCAACAGTTCGCGGTGACCAACATCGTAATTCCTCTCGGCTGGCGTTAGCTGCTGGGAGAAATGCGCGCAAGGATGGAGCTTCTGGTCGGAGGAGGAGCACTGAGAGAAGATAGTGCCCACCCCCGAATCAGAAGCATCCACCTCAACCACGAACTGCGCCGCAGGATCCACCTGTGTCAGGACGCACAGGGTCCACAGGCCCTTCAGGGTCACAAAAGCTGATTCAGCAGCCTTGAACCACCTGAATGGGCTTTTGGTCAACGTGAACTGCGTAAGCGGTTGTGCCACCTTACTATAATCACAGATAAATCGGCAGTAGAAGTTGGTGAAGCCCAGGAAGCGTTGGAGGTCCTTCCTGGACTGGGGGGTTGGCCAGTCTGCTACCATCTGGATTTTCGCTGGATCGGCCTTTACCGTGCCCTCGGCGATGATGAACCCCAAGAATGAAGTAGAGCAAGTGGAAAATTCCCACTTCTCCGCTTTCACAAAAAGCTGATTCTCCAGCAAGCTCTGCAGGACGGAATGAACGTGGGCTACGTGCTCCTCCAGCATGCGGGAAAAAAGTCAAATATCGTCCAGATACACAAAAACAAACTGGTTCACCATGTCCCATAAGACGTCATTAATTAACCACTGGAAGACGGCAGAGGCGTTGGTCAGCCCGAATGGCATGACCAAATATTCAAAATGGCCCAGAAGTGTTTTAAATGCTGTCTTCCACTTGTCTCCCTCACGAATACAGACCAAGTGGTACGCATTACGGAGGTTGAGCTTGGTGAAGTCACGTATCCATTGGAACAGCTCAAATGCTGAGTTAATAAGGGGCAGCGGATATTTATGCTTATGGGTAATCACGTTGAGCTCATGGTAATCAATGCAAGGCCGCAATGTCCCGTCCTTTTTCCCTACAAAAAAAACCCAGAGCCAAGAGGGGTGGATGATGGACAAATAGTGCAGGCGCTAAGGGAGCCTTTTATGTATGTCTCCATCACCTCCCTTTCCAGCCCAGATAAACTGTAGAGCCGGCTGGATGACAGCCACATGCCCGGGAGGAAGTCGATAGCACAGTCATAGGCCAGATGAGGTGGTAATGACAGGGACTTGCTAATGACCTCCCCTAAGTCATGATAGACCTCGGCCACGTTGCTGAGATCTGCCAGCTCAGCCGGAGGGGAGGGGATTGGGAGCGAGGGTGAGCAGGTGGCCGATAGGAGATACGAAGAAAGACAGACAGCCCTGACTCCATTTTATTATTGGATTATGAATACAGAGCCACAGATACCCCAGAATCATGGTGATGGTGGATTAAGGCAGAACATAAAACTAGACAGTCTCGTGGTTATTAATGGACAAAATGACCAAAATGGGTTCAGTTTGTTCGGTGACCACCGCAATGCAGCTGCCTGAAAACGCTGAGACACTTAAGGGTGTCAGGACATTCCTGGTGGGTATCTGAAATTTTTTGACAATGGCCTGTGAAATGAAATCTGCTCCACTCCTGAATCAATCAGAGCAGAGGTTTTGAACTCGGCCCCTGGTAACTGAATGAGGGCCGGGAGTTCGAAGTGATTGGGGGAATTGGGCATTTCGACATTGCGTGGCCAGGGACCCCACAATATACACACTCCCCCTCTTTCCTGCCACACCGGAGTTCCCACAAAGTCAGATGGAACCAACCGAGGTCCATTGGCTCCGGGAGTGACGTCAGCGGCTCAGCATCAGAGGTCGGGGGCCCGGCCGTGGAGCGAGCAGGGAAGGAGTGGCCTTCTGCTCCTTCGCATGCTCCCTAAACCGGTTATCCAGGACCACGGCCTGCACAATCATCTCATCCAGAGAGGAGGGGGACACAAGGATAGCTAGCTCATCACGGAGTTGTGCATCCAGGCCCCAGAGGGAGGCGCTGCGCAGGGCAGCGTCATTCCATCTGGAGTCGGCCGCAGCGACCCGGAACTCGATGGAGAAATCGGCTACAGACCGGTCTCCCTGCCAAAGTCCCATCAGCTGGCAAACAATTTCCCCCTTACTCTCCGTATGGTCAAAAGCCTCAGAAAATTCCAGCACAAACCGTAAGTGTATAGGGGACCGTCCGGGCTGCTCACGACGGACTGTACCTACTTGAGCGCCTGGTCTCGCAGCAACAAGGTCATGAAATGAACCTTAGCCGAATCATCCCTATATTCCCCCTCCACCTGCTGAAAATAAAGCCGGCAGTGTAGCAGGAACCCTTTGCACCCTCCCAGCTCTCCCCCATAGGGGGCAGGCGAAGGAACTGAGATGTTTCTGCAGATGGCAGACACAGCCGGAGCAGCAGGTGCAGGGAGAGACACCACACCAGGAAGCCAACCCAAGTGCTCATTGATGGTGGCCAATTGCTGGGTTAGGGTCTTGAATTGCCCATAAAGAAACATGACCCGGCGTTCCATGGCCTCCAAGCGCAAGAGTGCCGACTGTTCGCCTGCTGAGCCTTGATCTTGGCTGGATCGTTCTGTCATGACTCAGTGCAAGTGAGGCTCAAACGCTGAATGAACACTCAGACTCAGGAGAAAAAGTTCACCAGTTTATTGTAAAAATAAACACACACAACAGTAAATAAAGATGCAAAACTAAGGAAGAACGCAACACAAAAACGCACACTTAAATAGACAAAACTGATGCCCCCTGGAGCACACGTAGCCTACGGGAAAGAGCAAAAAGATTTGATCAGGGACGAGACCTCCCAAAGGGGAGAATAATAATGGAAGAGGGACGGGGGAAGGCGGTGACCTGGGTGGACATCCAGCGTCTCTAGGCCAGGCGAGCGTGATCAGCTCCGGAGGCACACCTGCGGGTGGCAGCAACCTGGGAAGGAGAAAGATGGAGTGAGGAACACAGGTCTACCAATATGGTGTTGAGATAAAGGCTTAGATGAGAATTTAAAGGTAGCAAACCCAAACAATCCAGCGATGGACTCTCCCCACGCTGGCTCTTAAATATGCTAGGTCATCCAGACACAGCAGGTGTGTAATCACGCAGGTGTGGCTAATCCTCCGGAGCTGAGGAGACAGGAACAGGAGGGGAGGGGGAGCACGCTTGGCTGATCATTACAACTTCGGCGGATAATTTATATTTCTTAAATAAAATATTAGTACTAAAAATATATTTGTATTATCAGTTGATATAAACAATAACCAACATCAATTTAGCTTATTAATAATGTAAGCAAAAATAATTTGTTTTACTCGTATTTGAGGTGCAATGGCTGATGGGTAATCTTCTTGTCAACCTCCGGTGAAGTGATGTACGGTTGTTCACTTCTTCCCTGCTCAGGTCTCAGTTCCCTTTGAAATGAAGACTGCTCGCTCTCTTCTGTTTGGAATCTCACTTAATATGGTGGAATACCCTGTGCAGTCCACTTCAAAGTACACTACTGGGCGATCGGAACACACCTCTGTTGTTTTGCCTGAGCATGTTGGACAATCTCCATGCAACAACTCACCTCCTGAGTGTGCAGCCTGGAGATCGCCTGTTTCCCCCCTCGTCGCCATCATTTATGTCAGGATTTATGCCAATTAACCCCTCTCCATATCTTTCAGGATTTTCCCTTCTTGTTGGCGGACTGGCCCACTCCCAGGCAGACTGCCCCACTTCTACCCCCCTCACCAGCTTCACGTAAGGTGACTTACCATCTTTGCCTTCACCATCTCTCTTCATGCCCTTCTTCCCCAGCCCAGGCCTGGCCAGCCTGGCTCCAATCCCTGAGAGCTCCTCACCACACCATGCACCTCTGCAACATGTAGGTTAGTGGTCTTGACTTCACTGCCGCTGCATCCAGCACAACTTGTAAGACAGCACAGTGAACAGGGCAGCACGGTGGTACAGTGGATAGCACTGTTGTCTAAAAGGTTCCAAGTTCAAAGCTCCAGGTTGGCAGGGGTAGGAACCTTTCTGTGAGGAGTTTGCATGTTCTCCCTGTGCTGCATGGGTTTACTCCGGGAGCTCCGGTTTCCTCCCACAATCCAAAGACATGTATGTTAGGTTAATTGGCCATTCTGAAGTATCTGTCTCCTATAGGCCCTTAGAATAGAGGGTTAGTACTAGTGAAGCGCTTTGAGTGGTCTTTGAGACTAGATAAAGCACTATATACAGTTAGGCCCCAAAATATTTGGACAGTGACACAAGTTTTGTTATTTTAGCTGTTTACGAAAACATATTCAGGATACAATTATATAATCAATATGGGCTTAAAGTGCAGACTCTCAGCTGTAATTTGAGAGTATTCACATCCAAATTGGAGCAAGGGTTTAGGAATTACAGCTCTTAAATACGTAGCCGCCTCTTTTTCAAGGTAAAATGGTAAATGGTAAATGGCATTCACTTATATAGCGCTTTTATTCTCATCTCTTGATGACCAAAGCGCTTTACAGATCCTGCAATCCACCCATTCACACACACATTCACACACTGATGGTGGGACCAAAGTAATTGGACAATTACTGGACAATTGACTCAGAATTGGACAATTGACTCAGAAGGCTGCAAAAAAAAATAACAAGGCTGCATGGGCTCTTCCCTTGTTAACCTGTCATCAATTAAGCAGTTAAAAGGTCTGGAGTTGATTCCAGGTGTGGCGTTTGCATTTGGAAGCTGTTGCTGTGAACACACAACATGCGGTCAAAGAAGCTCTCAATGGAGGTGAAACAGACCATCCTGAGGCTGAAAAAAAAAGAAGAAATCCATCAGAGAGATAGCAGAAATGTTAGGAGTGGCCAAACCGACAGTTTGATACATTCTGAGGAAAAAAAGAGTGCACTGGTGAGCTTGGGAACTCAAAAAGGCCTGGACGTCCACGGAAGACAACAGTGGTGGATGATCACAGAATCCTTTCCATGGTGAAGAACAACCCTTCTCAACATCCACTCAAGTGAAGAACACTCTCCAGGAAGTAGGTGTATCAGTATCTAAGTCTACCATAAAGAGAAGACTTCATGAGAGTAAATACAAAGGATTCACCACAAGGTGCAAAACATGAATCAGCCTCAAAAATAGAAAGGCCAGAATTGACTTTGCCAAAAAACACCTGAAGAAGCCAGCCCAGTTCTGGAAAAGCAATTCTTTGGACAGATGAGACTAAGATCAACCTGTACCAGAATGATGGGAAGAAGAAAGTTTGGAGAAGAATTGGAACAGCTCATGATCCAAAGCACTACATCTTCTGTAAAACATGGTGGAGGCAGTGTGATGGCATGGGCATGCATGGCTTCCAATGGCACTGGGTCACTTGTGTTTATTGATGATGTGACAAAAGACAGAAGCAGCTGGATGAATTCTAAAGTGTATAGGGATATACTTTCTGCTCAGATTCAGCCAAATGCAGCAAAGTTGATTGGACGGCGCTTCACCAATGATCCAAAACATACTGCAAAAGCAACCCAGAAGTTTTTTAAAGCAACGAAGTGGAATATTCTGCAATGGCCAAGTCAATCACCAGATCTCAACCCAATCGAGCATGCATTTCACTTGCTCAAGACAAAACTTAAAGTAGAACTGAACTCACCTTTTTGCCAAAAAAGTAGAATAGCAGATTAATTCCTTATTACCTATTGTATTTTTCAACACATAAAAGAAATTTTTAGGCCGTGCGATGGCCAAGCTATAAGCCGATAAACTTTTGCCTCTGGCTGGCAGTGCCAAACAAACCGGAAGTAGTGCAGACGACGCTGCGTGACGTCACGAGTGTGACCCTTATCAAAACAACAATGGCAGATGATAGCAGTTCCAGCAGTCAAGAACACCAGAATTTTCAGAGTGAAGAGGCATTCAGGATCGGTGACAAGACAGAGGAGGATGCAGGAGTGTCAAGTGAACAGGAAGAGAGCGAGGGAGGCATCGAACCGTACAGATTACAGCCAGAATTTTCGGGGGATTCCAGCACCAACTCAGACCGCAGCAGTGATGGGGAGGAGAGTCGCTTATTGAATACAGAATGGTGAGTCTTTACTTTGGCATGTTTGGGGTGTCAGGATAAGGAAAATTAACAATAAAAAAGAACAACTCAGACCGCAGCAGTGATGGGGAGGAGAGTCGCTTATTGAATACAGAATGGTGAGTCTTTACTTTGGCATGTTTGGGGTGTCAGGATAAGGAAAATTAACAATAAAAAAGAAAGGGGAAAAAAAACAGCATTTTTCCAACTTATTACAGTTATCCCTCACTTATCGCATTTAATGCGGTCTTCCTTCGCTGGGTATAGGCGCTCGGCAGGGAGCGAAGCTGGGTAAAACGTCTCCGCCAATCAGCTTGCGAGATAAAACGTCTCGGCCAATCAGCTTGCGAGGTAAAACGTCTCGGCCAATCAGCTTGCGAGATTCCCGAGCGGGCTGGGGAGCCGGGGAGAGCGGGCTCTCCGTGTTGATACCTGATGTTCTAATGTAGTCTCCCTGCCTTCTCATTAGAACATCAGGTATCAACACGGAGAGCCCGCACAGCTCAAAATCTACCTCTCTGACCACCGCTCCACTCCTCTCCGCCCACCTCTTCACCGCTCGGGAATCTCGCAAGCTGATTGGCCGAGACGTTTTACCTCGCAAGCTGATTGGCTGAGACGTTTTACCCAGCGAAGGAAGACCGCATTCATTGTTCTTTATCGCTCGTGTTGCTTAGTGGCACTTTTCGCTGTTCTCTTGTGCCTTTTTGTGCAAAATAGTGCTTGTGACGCCCTTGGTGGGGGGGGTGACACTACTTCGCGGTTTTTCACTTTTCGCGGTCGGTTCTGGTCCCCATTAAACGCGATAAGTGAGTGATCACTGGATATCTAGAAACGCATCGCTTCCCGGTCGCTTTTCCTCCCCCTTTCTTTTCTTTCGTCGCCATGACAGCTTTCCTTGGCCACTGAACAGATCTTCCCAGGTGTTGGAAGTGTTTTGTAGTCGACTATCACGACAAAATGCACCAAAAACAACCAGTGTCGACGTGCTCGCAATGGTAAACATGAGGACTGGGTCACACTCGTGACGTCACGCGGAACTCCGGCTGCGCTTCGGCGGATTTGTCTGATTTTTCAGGGTGGGAAATTCTAAATCGAGATTTTCTCCAATATTCCGGGATTTGTGGAGGGGGTGCCAATGATAAATTATCTTTATAATTGTATGTACTATCACCCAGTGCCGTTCAATGCCGTTCAGTTCAGTTCTACTTTAAGGCAGAAAGACCCACAAACAAGCAACAACTGAAGACAGCTGCAGTAAAGGCCTGGCAAAGCATCACAAAGGAGGAAACCCAGCGTTTGGTGATGTCCATGGGTTTCAGACTTCAGGCAGTCATTGCCTGCAAAGGATTCTCAACAAAATATTGAAAAGTAACATTTTACTTAGGGTTATGTTTATTTGTCCAATTACTTTTGAGCCCCTGAAATGAGGAGCGTTTGTATAAAAATAGCTACAATTCCTACATGTTTAATCATATATTTTTGTTCAACCCCTTGAATTAAACCTTAAAGTCTGCACTTCAATTCCGTTGTAGTTGTTTCATTTCAAATCCAATGTGGTGGCATGCAGAGCCCAAATCATGAAGATTGTGTCACTGTCCAAATATTTCTGGGCCTAGCTGTAAGTATTCATTATCTGCCTTTTCCCTTCCCCATATACTTACCTTGTCTCCTCTGCTCTCTCCCGCAGGATTGCTAGATCCTCTGTGCATTTCACACTGGATTACTCAATAAAATCATTGTATTCACTCATCATTCTTGGTCTCCTCCTTGTCTGCTTTTGGGTCTGATATTTAAACCATGTCAGAAAGCATGGAAAAGCATGGCATGGACCCAACAGTCAAAAACAATCAAGAACTCATTATCAAAACCTGCAAAACTGCCTATATACTGTTAAAGGTATGATGACACGATTTTGACTGCATCTAATTTTGCAACACATAATTTCAATATGACAAAATAGGTGGGTCTGTGCAGTTCTAAGTCAAACAGGTTTTTTTTCATGCGCATATCCGACGTTTTCAAGAGTGCCACGTCACCAATTGTGTCAGTGGCTGGAAAACCCCCCGGCCATGTTGTGACGTCATCGGGAGAACACAGCGCTTGGCTGCCCATTGAACACGCAGGATGGAAGCAGTAGAAAACATAAATGATGGTTCCAGCACATGTAGTCTGGAATTGGTTTGTGTTGTCCAATCTTCAGACAATTATAGTTCAAAAGAATGGAATGGGATGATAATGAAGAATCTGGGGGCATCAGACCTTACAGGTTTGAGCCATGCCAAGCGGACATCGTGCCTAGCGAGTCAGAGAGTGATGGTGGAGACGCACACATGCCCGCCGCAGCAGCAGCGACAAACACACTGCAGGGGAAGACCAAGTGGTATGCTTTTGTTACAGATATTGCAATAAATTATTTGTGCATAAATATAATTTATTTAAACCCGATTTTTCAATAAAATCATAGCAGTGTATTCTCTGTGGCTCAGGCATTGGGTTTATTATGTATTATCTTTTGGGTTCTTGTTGTTTTGATGTCTGTGTTGCTTTTCTTTTCCATGGCTGTAGCCGCCGCTCTGGCCGGCGGTTGTTGGGCAGCCATTCTGACCCACTTACAGGTGGGCGCTGTCCAAGATTCGCCGGTCCAACCATGCCCCCGCTCTCTTTAACAGTCAGCTGTTCATGTTTTGTGTGCATCATCTGCCGTGTTGTCAGCCACCCAATATTGCCAGCACTATCACAACGTGTTAGCCACTCCACACAGCCGTGGTTCTGTTGCGCCCCTTGAAGCGATGTCGGCCCTGGGGCACAACCATGGTTAATGCGTCTCCTCTCCATGCCGTTCGCTGGGCGATGTTGGCCACGAATGCCAACTGTAAGTGTTTCTCTTTATTTTTGTAAGTCTTCACCTTTTTGGGAACTGTTGTCATCAGTCTTATGTTCAATACATGTGCTGTGGTGAATCCTGCATGTAAATCCATTCATCCTTCCCCTCTTTGTCCGTTCCTTGTCATGATCCTCCGTGCGCTCTGATGCAGTGCACGGAGAGGGAGGATGAAATAACGAGGATTTACATGCAGGGTTCACCAAAGCACATTTAATACAGAAAGACAGACAATTCCCAAAAAGATGAAGACGTACAAAAACACAAGCACACTTACTGATGGCGTTCGGGGGCCGGCATAGCCCAGCGAACGAATGAGAGGAGACGTGTTAGCCACAGGTGCGCCCCAGAGCCAACATTGCTTCAAGGATGCACGAGAACCACGGCAAACATGGAGTAGCTAACACGTCGTGAGAGTGCTGAAAATACTGGCAGACTAACAGCACAGATGACAATACTATGGACGAGCAGTGCGTGACTGGCAAACAGCCGCTTAAGTACACGCACTACTGGTAATGGTGTGATGAGCAGCACCTGGGTGAGGACCGGGAAAGATGATCAGTGGGAGTGGGAATCAGCTGGTGATAATGAGAGAGGGGGCGTGGCCGGACCGGCGAGCTGTCAACATGTGCTCACAGAAAGTTGGTCAAAGCGGCCGTCTACCAGCTGCTGGCCAGACTGTGGCTAAGGAGGGGAAAGCACACTGAAATACATACTATACATGCATAAACAGCGGCACCTAAACCCACAGAGAGGTCAGGACCAAGCCGGGGGAAACCAAGCTGACTCGGCTCCTGACACTCCTCCTGCGTAAAAGTGCACAAGAAGGCTTATGACAGTTGGAGCTGAAGTGAGTGATGTGGTCTTCCATGGCCTGCTGTTCATCTAAGCCTGTGACACAACGCGAAGGCATAGCCGTAAAATTAAAACAAGAAACCAGAGAAACTGTGTGCTACAAAGCTGCTGGCATTCCAGTCAACAACACTGGCATCCGTTCTCTCGCTGATGTAATTTCAGCCTCCTCCTTCATTCGGTTGGCGGCACCACAGACCAGTCAGAGGCTGCGGTTTTTTGATGATAACTGTTATGCAGGTGCGGTTGTAAATATTATATTGATCATTGACAATGACTTTTGGGTTTACACAACATGCTAAAAAATGTCAAAATCGTGTCATCAGACCTTTAAATATTATTCTCCTGACAAAGGTCCGAAAGCTATGGATAATACGAGTTTATACATCAGTTCAAAAAGACCATCATAAACAACTAATTATACAATACCCCAAAACAGAAAGACATCACATCCACGGGTTATCATAACTACCTTCGGTAGGTGCAGGTGTTGGACTCAAAAAGCAGACTGAACTCCAGTGTAACATGGTCATTTATTAACAAACACAAATGAACACCCAAAATAGCAGCATGGGAGCTGAAACACAAACTGAAGATATGACTGGCAGAATAACTTACAGGGATTCTGTGTTACCGGCAGGGAAAAACAGACGGATGATGCCACACCAGACACTGAACACTGATATACAGTGTATACGGTGATGACTAATTACAGACGAGAGACAGCTGGGGAACCACCAAGGGTAGCTGGGAAGTGGCTGCAGGTGAGGAGACAGAATGGGTGGGGCTGTATAGATAATCACAAACAGGGGATGCACACGAAACATGACAATGAACATACAAGACGACCACACAGGAGTAATACGGAGAGGGCAGTGATTAGGGATACGGAAAACATGGGGAGTTGGAACAATCGGTAAACAGATATACGCATAGACCCAGGACCAAACAGGGGATGACACAGCAGATAATGACAGAGGACTCAGGGGAACACAGAAGGCAATAAATGCAAATAATAATTATACATAATCACAGAAAAACAATAAATGGACATCAAGTATGGGCTTGATCCTATGAACAAGCCCAAACTATAATAGGGCCCCCCCCCCCTCAAGTGCGGATTCTAGATGCCCTTCAAACATAAAACAAGAAATACCTCAATGGCACAGCGGGACAAAACAAGAGCACAATCAAAGGAAAAATGTTCATCAGGTGATCAGCCAAAGTCTCTGATGGACATGGCACGTCAGGCGGCCAATCAAAGTCCAAGGACCACCAGACGAATAAGCACAGAATTTCAGGTGGCCTACCAAAGTCCAAAGGCCACCAGACAGATAAACACAGTGCGTCCGGTGGCCTACCAAAGTCCAAGGGCCACCAGATGGATGAGCATGGTGTGTTGGGGTGGCCAATCAGAGTCCACAGGCCACCGGACGGAACAACAAGGGGCTGCAGGAGCGTAGAGCCCAGGAGCCAGTTGCAAAAGAGGCCTGAGCTCAGGGGGCAACAACACAGAGGCTCTAAACTCAGGAGGTAACGTAGTAGCCTTTTAACCTCAGAGGTTGACAGCACAAAACCTTGAAATTCAGAAGAAGACATGGAAGTCTTTTGCTCAGGAATAAACAACATACTGTAGAATCCTTGAGTTCAGCAGATGGCAACAGTGGAGCTCTTTGCACAGAAGATAATACATAAACTTTTAATTCAGGAGATAATAGCAACATAGAAACTTTGAACTCAGGAGATGATGGTAAGGAAACCTTAAACTCAGGAAATGAAAACAAGGAAACTTCAAACTCAGGAGATGATAACAGGGAAACCTTAAACTCAGGGGATAGCAACATAGGAATTGTAAACTCAGAAGGTGACAACATAGGAACTGTAAAGTCAAGAGATGACCACATGGGTACACTGAACTTGGGAGGTAATGATAACATAGGCACTTTAACATCAGGAGGTAATGACAACACAGGAGTTCTAAACTCATTAGTGAACAACATGGGGACTCCCTGCCCTGGAGAAAACAATTTAGGAGCTTCTTGCCCAGAAGAAAACAAAGTAAGAGTTCTTCACTCTGGGAAAACAAAGTGGGAGCCCTTTGCTCTGGGGAAAATAATATAGGAGCTCTTTGCTCTGAGGGAAACGATGTAGGAGACCTTAACCTTTTAACTGTCAGATTTAACATGCTCCTAGTGGCACAGCACAGCAACTGCACCTGTCTGCTGAATCTGACATCCCTTTCATTCCCCAGCTGCACTCAGGATTTGTACTGACCATGCCAGTTCAGAAGGTGGCAGACACGCATTGGAGGAATCATGGCTGGCACAGAATACACCAAAGAAGAAGAAATCCTTCTTCTTCTTCTTCTTCTTTTTTCTTCTTTGAGATCAGAAAACAAATATGGCCACCACCCATGATCATATAAGACAATCATATTCAACGTCATATACGATACATTTCCACGGAATACAAACGAAATTGACGTGGGATAATCATAACAGTTTCTAGATATGGGAGAGAAAGCACAAATGACTGACAGAATGCAAAATAACAACTACAATGGACGAAAATGGACCGACTACACCAGCGAGCGAGCCCCCTTCGCCAACAGTAAGTGATGAATTTCTTTGTTTCTTTACATTGTACTGATTTTCTGGTTTATATACTTTGAAGATAAGATAACAAAATGCCCCTGTCCAAAAAACGGTGTCAAAAAACAGAACCATTCTTTGTGTAAATATGTCCAAAGTCCACTTTTGACTGAGTTATGTAATTTGATATAGCTGCCATGGCATTATGCAAATTAGATGCGTACATTTACTCTTATCTGAAACTTTGGATCATATTCTACATCTTTGTAATTGTCAGTAAGCCATTATCTCTTGCAACTTTCAAGTTATAGCCTTGGAACGCTGACATCTGATTTGAATATTTTCTTGACAAAAAATCATTACCACTCTTGACCACTAGAGGTTATGTCGCCAAATGGCACCTGTGACAGTTAAAAGGTTTTAACTCTGGGGAACCCAGTACGGGAGCTCTTTGCTCTGGGGAAAATAATATATGAGCTCTTTGCTCTGGGAGAAACAATGTAAAAGCTCTTAGCTCTGGGGAAACTAATACGGGACCTCTTTGCTCTGGGGAAACTAGAGGAGCTCTTTGCTCTGGGGAAAATAACATAGTGTGGCGGCATGAAATAATAAGGAGTGAACTGAGGTTTAAAAGTGGGTTTATTAATCATACCGCCATCACAACACCCACTCCAGTGCCGTGCAGGCGCGCCGGAGCGGGCCCGGAGGCTCTCGTCAGGAGACACGGAATGCGTGTGTCAGAAGCAGTGGTCAGAGAGAGAGAACATGAGAATTTCAGTCAGCTTATATACCCAGTTACAGACAATACATGAAAGGCACATTTGCATCACAGTAACTGGCAGGAAGGCAATGGGACATTTGCATCACAGTCAGAGCAGGAAGCATGAACCTTTGCATTTGAGTCATACATAACAGCAGGATACTGGCGCCTGAACTAGACAAAGAGAGGCTGCCTATTGATGTCAGCCGTTGTTCTGCTAATTGCTCCAGCTGAGCGCTCTGCTTGTCCCAGTCTGTTGTGGGGGTCACCCACAGTACTCCCCCCCAGAGGGCTCAGCGGGGAGCTGAGGCCTCGATAGTCCGGCTTTGGGAGCGAGCTGCTGGGAAAGCTCGCTGCAGGCGGCGGTGGAGGAAGGGGGGTGGGGGTAGCCAGTGCCGGCCCGGGACGGCGAAATTGTCTGGGCAGCGCAAAAATTGCCTGTGGATCCGCGATGTTGAGGGGCTGTCCCGCTGAACGTGCGGAGGTCCACAGCAACTGTAAGAAGAAAAATGTGGCGGCATAGAATAATAAGGAGCGAACTGAGAGTTTAAAAGGGTGTTTATTAATCATACCGCTATCACAAGAACTCACTCCGGCGCCGTGCAGCACGCCAGAGCGAGCCCGGAGGCTCTCCTAGCAGACAGTGGATGCGTCTAGTCAGATGAGCAGTGGTCAGAGAGGGAGAGAGAGAAAGAGTTACAGAGCGATGCAGTTTAAATACCCCACTACAGACAATGCATTCACAGCAGTAGGCATGGACATTTGCGTTTGAGAGTATCCCACATCAATAGGAGGATTACTGACAGGAAGACATTTGCATTTGAGAGTCACCCATAACGATAGGAAGATTACTGGCAGGAAAAAGCTAGACAAAGGGAGGCTGCCTATTGATATCAATACACACATCTCATTGTTCTGCCAATTGCTCCAGCTGAGTGCTCTGCTTGTTCCAGTCTGTTGTGGGGGTCACCCACAGTACTCCGCCCCAGAGGGCTCAGCAGGAAGCTGAGGCCTCGATAGTCCAGCTTTGGTAGCGAGCAGGGAAAGCTCTGTGCAGGCGGAGGTGGAGGGAGGGGGTGGAGGTAGCAAGTGCAGGCCCAGGATGGTGAAATTGTTTGGGCCGCGCAAAAATTGCCTGTGGATCCGCGATGTTGAGGGGCTGTCCCGTTGAACGTGGCGGAGGTCCACAGCGGCTGTGCGAAGAAAAATTTGTCTCTGACTCCTCTCGCGGCTGTGAAGAAAAACAGGAGCTGCAAGGCTGCGTAGCGGCTGTGAGAGAAAAGGAGCTGCAGCTGTGTGAGGGACTTGGCGTGTTGGCTTTAGGTGCGCGCGCGCAGCCCTGCAGCCCTCGGGGACAGTGGGCGGCTGAATTCCCTTGTGCGCCGTGGCCGAGACCCGTACAAAATCCTGTGAGCGAGCTGCGTGCGTGCTTCAGGTGTGTGAGCAGCCCTGAAGGTTCTGTGTGCAGCGGCGAAGGACGATAGCGGTCTGTGGAGCCGTTATTGTCCCGTGCGTGGTGCGCCGTCCTCGTAACCCCCCGGTGTGCGTGCGGGGTTCGGTGCATGGCAGGACCGCTGTAGAGGCGAGTCAGGGTCAGGGAGCTTGCTGGAGATCAGCGTAGTCGGTGCCGATGGTCATCCCTGTTCAGGTTGTTGCTGTAGTTCGGTCATGGTGCGTTCAGGTCCATGCGCTGCGTTCTCCATCGGCCCTGGAGGTCGCCGTTGTGGAGAGAGGATGAGGTGCGTGCGCTCTCGTGCGGAGGAGCTGTGGGAGCGGCCGGTCCCAGCGTGGATGCGCAGATCTCAGGCGTGCAGATCTCACCATGAAGCTTCTGCCGCTTTCCCGGTCGTGGGTGTAGGATGAAGTGCCTATAAAAATATTTGTCATAAGGTACAGGAATTATTTATTTTATTTAATAGTGGGTGTGAAAGGGGGCGGAGTTGAACCGTCACTTCTACACCCGCTAAATTAAATAAAAGCACTCGTAAAAGGGGCACCAGTCCTAACGGACAATAAAATTAACTTTAATTTTATTTAATTTTGTACCTTAAATTACTTAATGAATCAGTCTCAAAGTTTCAGTGAGTTTTTGTCCTGCCGTGATTAGGAAACCTGTATATGCGAAAGGAAAACACTTTCAACTGCTCTCATTCACTCTTTATTAAAATCATTCAGGTTACATGGCATGGCGTTCAAATGATGAATAAACAGATTCAGATGATGACAGCGTAAAATATCACATCAACTGATATTGGGTTCCTGAACATAAAGTCCAGCTTTACACCTCTGCAGAACCAAGGAGAAACTAGACTTATGTTTCAACGGTAAATGAGGCTGGAATGTTTTAACAAAACATCGCAATTTTATGGGGAAAATTCATAAGCTAATTATCTAAAAATGACTCCTGAATTAATCTACAAAATTTAAGGGCAGTTACTTAAAAATGACTAATAGTTTTTGCTTCAGTTTACAGCTCTATCCTGCAGCTGAGAGACTAATTGAGCCCTGAAATACGGGCCATATTCAATTGTAATTTAATTGTTAGGACATCACGTTTTAACCCAGGAAATAGGAGAAATAAGAGTCTCACTCACACACGGCCGTTGGTCCAAGTTCCGCGGGTCGGTACCGCTGGGTTTTGAAGTTAGGACGTCGGAGGAAGCTGCTGCAAGATGCCTCCTCACAGCCTTGGAGGTGATAACTCAGCTGGGGGCTCTCCAGACAATGGCAGCAGTGGGTGGTCTGTCACAGAGCGGCGTGAAAAGTCCTTTGAAAAAGAGTCCAAATTTGGGGTCTCTTGTAGTGGGATCGACCCGAAAACTGAAGAAAAATCTTCTCAGTCTCTGTTCACTTTAAACTAGGCAAATTAAAGGTCCACTTTAATGGCGTGAAAAGTCAAAAAAAAAAGGTGTTAGAAAAACATTTACTAGGATAAGAATGGCTTCTGAGGTGAAGGAAAAAGTTTGAGAATTTGATTCTCTAAAAAAAGGGACGAGCTCTAAAGAAAAATAGTTTCTCCTCAGTAACCAGAAAGACTTGACAAATACACAGAGAATAGAATAAAACTTCACAGGGCCTTGAAACGGTGGAATAAAATCTTCTTCTGAGATCTAGATTACTATTCTGCTTCCTTAATCTTAATTTAGTTCCTAATCTTTCTCAAAATCTCTTTCTTTCTTCTTTCTGTGTTTCTAATTCTTAATTCTATTACCGCTTTGCTGTTCTAATCTTCCTAATCTTCCTGTTCTTTGTCTGATCTGTTCCTTTTTCTAACTCTTAACTGTGCTGATCTCTGACTTTTTCTTTTCTCTTAACTGTCTCAAATCTAACTTCTGTCTTTTAAAGTTACCTCGCCGGGTCGTAAAACTGATGATGTAGTCGCAAGACTGACCAATCGGCTTTTTCAGAAGCAGTTTGAAATGGCTGCTATCCAATGTGAGAACACTTTTTTGTTTGAGAGCAGCCAATCAAATGAAGACACCATCCCATGAAATTTCAGAGGGAAAATCAACACTCAGTCAGTTCTTATGAGATAAATGCTCACTATAAAATCTAACTAAATTAAATGACTTGGCTAATATATGGTGATCATGCATTTATACCATTACTCCAATAACACTCATGAATATAACATTTCTTATACATAATTATAATACATGCATTCACATTTAGATCAAGATTAGAACAGCAGAACATGCAGCAAACCATGGTTGGTGATAAGAGGGATGATTTTCAGTGTCCTTAGGATGCAGAGGATAAGCTGAAAGAAACTTAATATTTAGAACAAATTAAAAGTCATCCTACGTACTGAAAACACATTCCGTAGGTATCCGCTAGGAGGTACTGTTGAGCTGTAGATGATTTCCTTTAGTATCTGGCGAGGATACCTGGACAGCATAGGCTATAAAACCGTCAGATTAAGTGGTTTATGACTCTTTTAAAAACATTGGTTTCCTGTGAAAAGGTACGTTATCAAATGCAGTGTTCATGTTGAGAGGTCTGGTCTCCTGAGTTTTATGTTCCTTTGAGCCTTTAAAAGCAAATTCTGATCCTTACAATCTCTGCGAGGGGCAACTGTTTACATTGGGGTCCTGGGAAAGCAAGCATCTTTGGTCAGGCCTGGAAGAGGCCTGCATGAGTCGACATAAAAGCCAGTGATATTTCTGAAAAGGCAGAGAGGTGATATTCCTGTGCAATGAATAAAATGAAATTCCTGTAAACTGGAGAGAAGTGATCTTCTGTCTTGGTTTGAGGAGGACGATGATGCTACAGTTCCCCCCTTTGTAGCGATGGTGAGCATCGGTCAGCGTCGGTACACACCCATGGCAGCTTCGTCTCCTTGGCAACACTTGACCTAAATACTGGGTTAAAAAGTTTGTGTGATGTCCATACACACTAGCATGCAAACAGTATCTATTACTAAGTACAGATCTTTGACTTTGGTTTACTGGAAGGACTTCCATGAATTTCCAAAAATAATTTGAATATGGACAAATGTAGATTATAAAATTGACTTGGAGTAATAAGCTAAGGCATAGGTCTTGAAATGACTCAAAAATTCTAGCTACAAAAATAAGTGCGTAATCTTACATACCTGAGGTAGGAATTTTGGTCTACAATGAAATAGCTATCATAGTAGTTAAAAAAAAATAGTTTGAATGGGTACAAAAATCAAAATGGAATGCAAGAGCTATATAAAAAAAAATATAGGTTTGTATATAAGCGTGCATATAACTTCAAAAATTCTAAAAATAAAGAAAAATAAAAGTCAAAACAAAGAATGCAAAACAAAAATGTATTGCTTATCTGGGGTAGATGTTTAGGTTAAGCAATATTGAGTTAATTCAAGGAGGTTCGAACTGAATTGGTTTAGCTGGACTAAACCATGGTTCCACAGAGGTCTTACTCAGAGGGTGTTTGAGACCTTTGTTCTGGAAGACTGAGCGAGCATGGGGAGTCATCATTGTTCTTTGAGTGGCAATGAGGAATAACTTTGTGACATCTGAAACAGGGGCAAGAAGCGGTGAAGGCAGACTCGTTGTCAAAGTGTTAGCTGAAAGTCTAATATTTTTAGCTACCTTTCGAAGAAACACAGGCATTAGATGTGGGTGAGCAGGGTCACCCTCTAACATGAAGAGTGACAAGTCCAAGACCTTGTTGAGTTTGAATGAGGCTTTGGAGCAAACATTCAAAACCAACACAGTATCTTGCAAAGTTTTGGTAACAGTTGGTGGTTCAACTATCTGGCATTTCAGTGTAGCGGTGTTGACTGATTTAACAGTAGACGTGCTAAGGGTAGCAAGGGGCCCTAATGATGAGGCCGTGGTTGAGAATCTACTTAAGGATTGTTGACTTCTTGTCTGGGTTCTGTCCAGTTCTAACTGGGCGAAAGTAGGTGAGGGTGCTAGGTAGAGGGCTAAACTGAAAAACAGGAGGGCCATCGTCCTGGCCAACGAATAGAAGTGAGTCATTTTAATCTTGAGCTTCTTGTCAGTTTTCCTTTTCTTGAGGTACCTGAGTGGTAGGTGAAAGTTATGCTTAGAGGTGGAACAACTTTGTTAGAGGCTGAGCTCTAAGCTATTAGTGTTTATCACCTTTAGAGGGTTTTGTGATTATCGACTTAAGCTAGTGATGTTGTTGATTTTGTTTGTACTACTTTGAAATAGTAACTTGATGACACTGAATGAAATTTTGCGGGGTCTGTTAAGGTTAGATTTTAGGGAAGTCAGTTAGTTTGGGTTAACTTTCTCCTTTTGAAGGTTTAATGCAGTTACCTGATTGCGGAAGAGAAATGCGACCAAGAACGTCTGAGGCTGATAGTCAGCTAACAGTTATCTATCGGGCGCAAACAAGATTTAGGTTTGTTTACTGACTTAATGGAACAGTGTTGTCCCCGACAAGTCCCATGGGGTTTTTGTAAGCTTTGATTTGATTACGATGGACCCATTTGGAGATGGGGTCCTGGCGACCTTTGCTTATTTTGATTTGGTAAACGACCGGAGAGAGTTTATCTGTGATCGTGTGTGGACCTGTCCACCTGGGGAGGAACTTCCGAGCGAGTTTTCCTGCTCGTGCGTTGGTCTGTCCTGTCTGAGGAATGAAAGCATAATAGAAAACCTTGTCTCCCACTTGGAGTTCGTCATGTGAGGCTTTCTGATCGTAGTAGGCTTTGCGTCCTTCAGTTGATCGGTCCAAATGTTTTTGGGCAAAGGCAAAAGTCTGTCGGAGATGTTTCGTCAGGTCAGTCATGTACTGGTGAGTAGTGTAAGCGGTAGCAACACTGGCTTCTCCAGGTTGGTAGAGTAAATGCAGGGGCAAAGTCATTTGCCGGCCTGTCATCATTTCAAAAGGTGACACCCCCGTAGCTTCATGGGGTGTGGCTCGGATGGCCATTAAGACCAGCGGGAGTTTTACATCCCAGTCTTTTTGGTGTGGTGAAACATACTTCTTCAGTATGTTGATCACAGTTCGGTGGGTTCTTTCAACCTGTCCGGAGGATTGTGGGTGGTGGCTAATATGGAAGTTAGCTTTAACTCCCAAGGTTTCCCACAGTTGTCGCATGACTTCGGCGGTGAAATGAGTGCCGCGGTCAGAGTTGATTGGGCTTGGCAGACCAAACCTAGAGAATACGTGGTTCATCAACAAGTAGGCCGTGGTTTCTGCCGTGTCATTAGGAGCAGGCAGGCACTCGACCCATTTGGTGAAAGCACATGTGACTGTGAGGAAGTATTTGTTTCCTCTGGCTGACCGTGGAAGGGGACCTACCCAGTCAATTTGGAGGTCAGACCATGGGAATGAAATGCCTCTTTTCTGTAGGGGTGCTCGATGCATCGGGTTGGTCGGTTGAAACTGACAACATACGAGACATCCCTTGATGTAGTCGGCTACATCCTTTCGCATGTATGGCCAATATGCCACTTGTTTGAGCGCGTTGTACGTCGCTTTGACGCCTTTGTGTCCTGCAGTTGGGAGATCATGGGCATGAACAATCATCACCCCCCTCTGATTACGAGGAACCACAAGCGCAGGCGTAGGGAGTTCATCGGAAACATGAACTAGAATGCCATTTCGCAGCTGCAAGGATGATCGTGCGGCAAAAAGTGGCTTAAAGTCTGGAGTGTCAGCGAGATCTGAGTCGGATGGTGTATTAAGTGCAGGATCTGAGATGTATTGTATCATTTTATGGACCGCAGGGTCAAGGTTTTGAAGAGAGATAAGGTCAGCGTCAGTGAAAACAGGGTCAACCGCAAGGGGACCTGTGGTTTGTGTTGTGTCTTGGGCCCTGTTAGTCTGGGCCCTAGTGATTGCGCAGACTGTAGGGGTGGGTGGGTGGGACTGTGAAGTCGGCACCTGAGCAGAATCAAAGGACCAGGGTGTGCCTTGTATGGCTCCTTGTTTTGCAAGTGAGTCCACAAGGTCATTCCATTCTTTGTCCTGACCTGGTGTGCGCGAGTGACCTCTGACCTTTTTCCAATACACTTGGAGGTTGTTGGAGGTGACCAGGTGATCACATGCCTTGAAAAGGTCTTGATGTTTAACCGTTTTGCGGTTGGAGGTTACAAAACCTTTGGCCTTCCAGAGTGCTAAATGACAAGTGAAACTGAGGCGTGCGTAGTTGGAGTCAGTGCAGATGACCAATGTGCGAATGCCATGGTCTACGGCAAGTTGCAGTGTAATGAGCACACCTGCGATTTCCGCATACTGAGATGATTGGGAGCCCAGTTGATAGTTGTGGGGTTCACAGGGCTGATTGTTCAGCCATGCCACACCCACACCAGCACGAATGTGAGTTTCATGGTGAAAAGAACAACCATCGACATAGGCGGTGACCATATCTTGGCAGATGTTCTGGTCAAAGTAGTGATGGTTTGGGTCTTCAGTGACTGTAGGTGGCTCTGCACGAATGGATGGTCCTGGAGTGTCCTCAGAACACCGTTGGCAGGCAGCCAAGTCTGTGCCGAGAGGGCTTCTCAACTTTTGTGCGTAGCGGACCTCCACATCAAAGCTTTGTAGAGCCATCAACCAGGAGGCTATTCTGGCATTTGTTACAACGCCTTCTCTGATGCGTTGACTGTTAAGGAAGACCACTGGTTGGTGGTGAGTCTCAACTGTGATTCTCTGGCCTCCTACATAGTTGGAGAAATGTTTGACTGCCCATACAGTGGCCAGAAGGGCTTTTTCACAGTCCGAGTATTTCAGTTCCGGACCAGAGAGGGTTTTGCTGGCATAGGCCACGACTCGTTTGTCGTGGTCGTAGATTTGGTATAATCCAGCACTTAAGCAGTTGGCAGAGAATCCCACTTGTAAGAAGAATGGCTGGTCGCAGTTGGGATAGGCCAAACATGGTGCTGTGCATAACTTTTGCTTCAACGCTAGCATAGCCTGTTCTTGAGCCTCAGACCAAATGAAAGGGGTGTCCTTTTGTAGGAGGTCTGTAAGGGGTTTTGCCAAGTCTGCATAATCCTCCATGAACTGACGTGAGTAATTGCATACCCCTAGGAAGCTCCGGAGTTCGGAGATGTTGGTAGGGGCTTTGATGTTTAACACACCTTGAATTCGTGCCGTTTGTGGTAGTACCCCTTTGGATCCTACCAAGAGACCGACATAGTTGACTTTGGTTTTGCACCATTGGCATTTGGAGAGAGAAATTTTGGCTCCAGCTCGCGTGAGCTGGCCAAGGACATGGTCAATTTCAGTGAGGTGGGTGTCCAGAGTTGGACTCCGAATGAGAATGTCGTCAACATAGATGAGGTTACCTCTGTCTCGGGCGTCTGGACATGCTTTGTTCAAGAAAATGTTGAACTCTGCAGGAGAGTTAGCATAACCGAAAGGGCATCGGGTGAATGTGTATTGGCGATTCGCGAACGTGAAGGCCAGTTTGTGTTGGTCTTCAGCTTGGACAGGAAGAGTCCAAAAACCAGAAGCAATGTCCAGTGTTGAAAAGTATTTGGCATCTTTTACTCTAGGGAGTTCTTGCTCCAGTTGAGTCATAGGCCACCTAGAGAGAGGAACTTGAGTGTTCAATTTCCTGTAGTCAATGGTGAGTCTCCACTTACCATTGGGCTTTAGGACAGGCCATAAGGGAGCCGAGTAGGTACTGTTGCATGGCCTGATTATGCCACGGTCCAGTAAATCATCGATGATTTCTTGTACTGGGCCGTACGAGGCCAAGGGAATCTTGTACTGCCTGACGTAGGTTGGAGGGGCGTCAGGTGGTGTAGGAATACGTACTGAGTGGATTGTGGTCAGTCCACAGTCCAAGGAGTCTTTGGAGAAGGATTGTTCATACTTAAGAAGAACTTGGTGAAGTTTTTCACGTTCTTCGTCAGAGGTTAGGGCATCAGCATCAGCTACCACCTGTGCAATCTCTTCAGCGATAGTGAGGACTGGTTTCGGCGGCGTATCGCTGGGATTGTCATTGGTTTGCTGATTGGACTCCGATGGAAGGAGTTCAATGGCTTGGACAAGCATTTGGTCATTGTTAGTCAAGTCGATTCGTCCCACTGACTCTTTGTCAGGGGTTGGTATTGACACAAGAGCGATGGCCTTAGAAGGCTTAGTGTAAATGACTGTAGGTTCAAGAGAGTCGGCCCAAAGAGAATCAGGGAGGCCGCCTAGCACAGGAACAGTCAGTTCAAAATCGTGGAAATCTGTGGTGATGAGCCAGCCAAGAGGCGTGGCCTTGGACAGGACGATGGTCTCTGCCGTGGGATTGTTAACCGGTAATGTGGTGGTTCTGTATTCTAGGCTTAGAAGGGGCATGGCCTCCAGAGTTAAGCCTAGATTGTCAAGCAAAGGAGCCGGTTGGAAAAATGCTTGTGGATGCATAAGTTTCTGTCCTGTTTGAATGCATAGTTGGACCGGGTAGCACGCGACATTAGCAGGTATGAGACAATGTTGAGTGCTCAGTACCTGGCAGGCTTCAGGGATGGTCTGGCCTGACTTTAGAGTGTCAAGATCTGGTTTAGAGTGAGCGTCTCGAACTGAGGTGAGAGACCATAAGACATTGTTTATGGTATCAACCTGGGTTCCAAGTCTCACAAGAAGATCACTGCCGATGTAGACTGCATGTGGCAGGTCGGGAACGACCAAGAAGGGATGCGTTAGCAGTCTGTGGTTCCACTGAAGGTGGAGGGCGCAGATACTTCTGGCGACCAATGTTTTGTTTGATTTGGTCCCAGCGGGGAAATGAAAAGACTTGTTAGTGACCATAAGGTCAGGGTATTTCTCGTGTAGAGAGTCAAAAAGTGTCTGGCTGATTGCAGATTTATCAGCCCAGAGAGCCAGTACCACATCTACTACGTGGGAGCTTTGGATAGCTAGTCCTTTGACCACTTGGGGGCAGTACTCTTCATTGGCTGCCCCTGGTTTTAGGGTGCAAAGAAATGAACTGTGTTCATTTAAGGTTGGGTTGTCAGATGTGGTGACCTGAAAAGGGGTGCCTGTTTCAGCCTGGTCCCCAAGGTCACCTTCCGTCAAACTTTGTTGGGTCAGCAGTGCGAGTGGGTTGACTCCTGGAACATCCAAGGTGTCAAGAGTGTAGCACTGTGATCCGGTTGCTTCAGGTAGAGTGGTTGGAAGAGGTTGTCGAACTTGAGCCCATAGCTTTAGATTCTTGAAGTCTATCAGAGGCTCAAAGCGATTAAGTAGATCCTTGCCTATCAGCAATGGAATTGAGTTGAGATTGGACACATAGACCAGGTGGATCAAGGTCATGGGCCCAATGGAGATTTGTATCAATGACATGTGTGACACAGTCGTGTTCGAGGGTGCATAAGGTTGAATAGCTAAAGAGCAAGGTCTTAGTTTCAAGTCTTTGTGCGCATAATTAGCAGTGACACGTAGGTGTTCAAAAAGGTCACGTGACATGAGTGTGATGTCCGCAGCGGTATCTAGTAGGGCTTCGTGCGTCATCACATCTTCCAGGGTCAATGACAGGAAAAATTTTCGTGCAATCCCCCTTTCGGTTAAATCACACAGAAATTCTTGGACCGGTGGTTCAACGCAGATTAAAGAGTCGCCGGTTTCGGGCGAGTGAGGTTTCCCAGGTAGCTGGACTACCAAAATGGCACTGGGTGGCGTTGCATTTTGGAGCTCCTCCTGAGTTTCGGGTGGAGGATGCTCGGTTGTGTCTTCGGTATCCTTCCCCTTTGTAGTAGGAGAATCCTCAGGGTTGACTTGTGGCAAACCTAAAGGATCGTTTGGGGTGGTCACAATATTTATGGCTAGGACATCTGGTTTCTTGTCCTCTTTCGCCTCCTTTTTCCTCTTCAGTTCGTCAAGTATGCGTTGGAGAGTCTCCAGGTCTTCTTGGCTGAAAATGGGCTTTTCTTTCTTCTCCCAGGGTTTGGAGTTAAACTTTCCAGGGGGAGGTCTTGCTTCCCTGTTGAAGTTTTTTCGGCGGTACGAAGGAGGTGACCACTTCCCGCGATTATGCAAGTCTCGAAATTGATATCTGTCATCCCGGGTATCCGTACCGTATTCTCGTGACTTACCTGGTGGGCTTAGTCTCCGACGGTAGTCAGGTTTTGGTGATGTTGGCTTGGAACTTGGTGTCAAAAATTTTTCCGGGTCATGACTCGACTTATCTTGACTAGAGGACTGTCGTCGTTTTATTTGTGACTGAGATGCTGGAACAGGGGCTGGCCTTGGGGCGCCCTCTAGGTCCAGGGTGTCTGATGCGGTGTTGACTGCTAACACCGCGGTAGACTCGGTATGCTTCTGATTGCTTTGTCGCTGTTTCTGGAATGCATAATGTGCGAACTCTCTTAGTTGGTTTATCGAGTTTGTCTTTGGGTTAGCCATGACTCCAAGGTGGTGTCCAATCGTGGGATGGAGATTCTGAATGAACAGAGCCTTGAAGTTGTGGTCTTCTTCCATCTCAGGCGTGTTTTGAGATCCGAAATATGCGCGCAGGAGTCGCTGGTAGTATGCCTGTGGGGGCTCTAAGCGACCCTGTTTCACAGCTAGGGCTGTCGCTAGCCCTGACTGTAAGCAGTCGTCGGAAAACTCTCTTTCGATGGCTTCATAGAGCTTTCGGTGGCTCATCTTGATGTCAAATGGTTGCCGATCTATAAATTTTGATACCGACCTGTTGGATGTCAACTTGATCAAATAAATGCGGTCGTCAACCGTAGCATCAGGGTATTTACGCAAGTAGTAGTCGATGTCTTGCAAATAAGCCCTGGTATCAGGTGACCCACTGGTTGAGGGGTCAAATTTCGTGACGTGGCGAGCGATCTTATTGAGATCTCCATCGGATGGAATTTGCACACGTCTTTCACGTTGCCGTTCGGGTCTGAACGGGTCAGGTGAGTGTGAGCCGGGGGAGTCCCCATCCCATGAGGGGATGCCCCCCTTTGTCGAGGGAACCGGTCTGTTCATGGATTCTGATCTCAGATCCCTTTGTTTGCGGTGGTCTTCCAGCTCTTTTTGGACGTCCTGAAGACCTTGTTGTGCTTCTCGTAGGAGCAGTTTGCATTTCCCATAATCGGAGCTTGTTTCGTCCAGCTGACCTTCAACTTCCTTGAGTTGATTCTCTTTGTAAAGCAGGGCGGTTCTCAATTCCTCGTTTTCTTGCTGAAATGAGGTATTGTTGTCTTCTAGTCGTTGCTTTTCTTCCTCTGCTTGTTCCAGATTTAGCAACGTCCGATCGAGCGTAGCTTGGGTGTCTTCTTTCTCTATGCGAGCTTGTTCCTGTTTTTTCACAAGGGATTTGTTCTCTTCCTGAAGAGAAAGGATGGTTGTTTGTTGTTTCACCAGTTCCTTTTCAGCGTAGAGTACTTGGGTTTCAGCTCGTTTTAGCCTTGCAACTAATGCTAGTGCAAACTTTCCTAACACACCGGGGATTTCCTCTGCTTTCGGTGGGTTAGCTTCGCATTCATCCGAAAGTTTTTTCGTGATTTGCTTCAAATCTTTTGGTGGAGTATCCCGAACATGTTTGGAGAAACCGGGTATAAGGTCGGAAGCCAACTCTTCCAATATTACTTGAAGGTCATTTAATTCGTCAAGTGGATTCGACATGTTTGACCGTTTGTGTAACGCTTAGCTTGAAATCAATTCGTTGATTATAGCTAAAGTTGTGCGTCAAGAGTTAACCTTGAGTGTCGTTTTACAGTGAGGGTAATTACAAGCTTCCTTTTTGGAGTTTGTTTAAATTTCCAGGCTTGTAAGAAGGAAAGCAGATATTTTGGAATTCTTTAGAAATGTGGAATAGGTGTTAGTTTATTTGTTGACACTGTATTTTGATTTGTATTTCACAAGACAAAAGCAAAAAAAAAATTTTTGTGTTGATTGACTTCTTTCAGTTCAGTTATCAAAGTGTAGTTTTGGAATAGTCCTCAACTAGGTTGTGAATTTTTTGTTGAATCTCACTTGAAAGTAATGATTTTATTTACAAAAGAAAGAGAAAGCAACAAAAATAGAAAAGGTTAAATGCTTTAAGGCTTTAGGGTTACAGTATAAGTCTTCACTTTGTTTTAAAGTTAGAACTGGCTTTGTTCTATTTGTTAAAGCTTATCTTCATTTAAAGCCTTTCAATGTTTTAATATTTACAAGTTAGGAAACAAATGAATTGTCTTTGCGTATTGTCACTAAGGCTTCCTTAGGATTAAAGTTAATGATTATTTAAAAAGAGGAGAAAAATTAAAATGTTTTACAGACTAGTCAAAGTTTTCACCTTTTGACTTCTTTCAAATCCTGGTGAGAAATAGTGAGCTGGTTAAATGTTTTCCTTCTCCTGGGGAGGAAACATGAATCAAAAGTAACACTGACTGTAAATAAGCTAAAGCTTTCAAGTGTTAATTGCTGGATGTGGTTTCCTAATTTTGGAGAATTTTGGTCAAATATTTAGTAAATCACTAAATCCTTTACCAACATGCACAGGATTAACATTAACTTGAGTTTAAATGAACACTGTCATTTATTTGAGTCCCTAAGTTGAATGGCTTCCTGTGAAAGAAATCTCACAAAGTGATATTTAAAAACAAAACACATACATATAGCTTCAAAAGTTTGCAGACTTTTAGCGTAAGATGTGTGAATATATGCTTTTAACTAAAAAGATTAAAATATGTGGTTAACATATGTGAGTAAATACAAAGTCTATGCTTCTATGTTCTTTCAGTGTGTATATATGCAGTCAAAAGCTCTTCCACCAATGAGAACAAACTTCAAACCCACAAGTTTCCTTTTCCTTTTTGTTCTTGGGATAAAACTTTGAATTGGGTTTAAATTTAGATTGTTCCGGATAATTCGGATTGATTTAAAGTCAATTTGGAAGCTCTGTTTGATTATAAATCAGCTTAATAGATTTGCTCTGCTTTAATCCGAGTGTGCATTCATGCAAGAAATGCAACTCCTATAGTTGACCACACGATGGAGGCAGTTGTCTCTGCCCTTCCAGAGGGAGGAGACACTGGTGACGTCGCTCTGGGCGGGTCTACCGGTCTCACTCAAAATGGCGGCTAGGGTGACTCCCTCTTAGCGCCTTCAAAATGGCGTCTGCACGCCTACTCTGCTCATGCGCAGTTTTTTGTGCACGCCTTTCGGTCACGCGCGCGACTGTGCGCGTTCACGTGACACGTGATGCGGGCGCGAGTCTCAGCGACAACGCCACGCCTTGCTTTCCAAAATGAGAGTTTAATCTCCAACTTTCACAAATAATGTTACCCCTTTAATTCCGGGTATCGTTTAGCGCTACTTTCCCCAGCGGTTTATTCAGTGACCAGATCAAACTGCGTCCAGCTTAATCTGAAGTCACCACGCTTGGGTAATTAAATTACAGAACTGGCCAGTTTAATTACTCCTTTCGGGAAAATCGCCGGAAGGTTAAACTGGCGAGAGACAGGACGGTTTTCTTCGCGTTTCTGTCGCTCTAGGCCTTTACGTTTCTTAATCCAGCATATAATAATATTGTTTAAACTTCTTTGCATGCATCAAAAACTGTTGACTTTAGTGGGTGAATCGCTCACCCCCCCTTTTTAGCAATCAGCCACCAGACTTCTCAGCGGGAGGTTGGGCAAACAAACAGCAGACACACAGGCAGGAGGAGACGCAGCCTCTCCCCAACAACACACAGGCTCCTGAATAAAGTGGATCAATATTTGCAGGGAAAAAAAAATTATGATTTCAATGAATTTTCTTTTTGCATATACGTTTCCCAATTACAGAGGCCTCACAACGGGACACCATTAAGATGTAGGATGAAGTGCCTATAAAAATATTTGTCATAAGGTACAGGAATTATTTATTTTATTTAATAGTGGGTGTGAAAGGGGGCGGAGTTGAACCTTCACTTCTACACCCGCTAAATTAAATAAAAGCACTCGTAAAAGGGGCACCAGTCCTAACGGACAATAAAATTAACTTTAATTTTATTTAATTTTGTACCTTAAATTACTTAATGAATCAGTCTCAAAGTTTCAGTGAGTTTTTGTCCTGCCGTGATTAGGAAACCTGTATATACGAAAGGAAAACACTTTCAACTGCTCTCATTCACTCTTTATTAAAATCATTCAGGTTACATGGCATGGCGTTCAAATGATGAATAAACAGATTCAGATGATGACAGCGTAAAATATCACATCAACTGATATTGGGTTCCTGAACATAAAGTCCAGCTTTACACCTCTGCAGAACCAACGAGAAACTGGACTTATGTTTCAACGGTAAATGAGGCTGGAATGTTTTAACAAAACATCGCAATTTTATGGGGAAAATTCATAAGCTAATTATCTAAAAATGACTCCTGAATTAATCTACAAAATTTAAGGGCAGTTACTTAAAAATGACTAAGAGTTTTTGCTTCAGTTTACAGCTCTATCCTGCGGCTGAGAGACTAATTGAGCCCTGAAATACGGGCCATATTCAATTGTAATTTAATTGTTAGGACATCACGTTTTAACCCAGGAAATAGGAGAAATAAGAGTCTCACTCACACACGGCCGTTGGTCCAAGTTCCGCGGGTCGGTACCGCTGGGTTTTGAAGTTAGGATGTCGGAGGAAGCTGCTGCAAGATGCCTCCTCACAGCCTTGGAGGTGATAACTCAGCTGGGGGCTCTCCAGACAATGGCAGCAGTGGGTGGTCTGTCACAGAGCGGCGTGAAAAGTCCTTTGAAAAAGAGTCCAAATTTGGGGTCTCTTGTAGTGGGATCGACCCGAAAACTGAAGAAAAATCTTCTCAGTCTCTGTTCACTTTAAACTAGGCAAATTAAAGGTCCACTTTAATGGCGTGAAAAGTCAAAAAAAAAAAAGGTGTTAGAAAAACATTTACTAGGATAAGAATGGCTTCTGAGGTGAAGGAAAAAGTTTGAGAATTTGATTCTCTAAAAAAAAGGGACGAGCTCTAAAGAAAAATAGTTTCTCCTCAGTAACCAGAAAGACTTGACAAATACACAGAGAATAGAATAAAACTTCACAGGGCCTTGAAACGGTGGAATAAAATCTTCTTCTGAGATCTAGATTACTATTCTGCTTCCTTAATCTTAATTTAGTTCCTAATCTTTCTCAAAATCTCTTTCTTTCTTCTTTCTGTGTTTCTAATTCTTAATTCTATTACCGCTTTGCTGTTCTAATCTTCCTAATCTTCCTGTTCTTTGTCTGATCTGTTCCTTTTTCTAACTCTTAACTGTGCTGATCTCTGACTTTTTCTTTTCTCTTAACTGTCTCAAATCTAACTTCTGTCTTTTAAAGTTACCTCGCCGGGTCGTAAAACTGATGATGTAGTCGCAAGACTGACCAATCGGCTTTTTCAGAAGCAGTTTGAAATGGCTGCTATCCAATGTGAGAACACTTCTTTGTTTGAGAGCAGCCAATCAAATGAAGACACCATCCCATGAAATTTCAGAGGGAAAATCAACACTCAGTCAGTTCTTATGAGATAAATGCTCACTATAAAATCTAACTAAATTAAATGACTTGGCTAATATATGGTGATCATGCATTTATACCATTACTCCAATAACACTCATGAATATAACATTTCTTATACATAATTATAATACATGCATTCACATTTAGATCAAGATTAGAACAGCAGAACATGCAGCAAACCATGGTTGGTGATAAGAGGGATGATTTTCAGTGTCCTTAGGATGCAGAGGATAAGCTGAAAGAAACTTAATATTTAGAACAAATTAAAAGTCATCCTACGTACTGAAAACACATTCCGTAGGTATCTGCTAGGAGGTACTGTTGAGCTGTAGATGATTTCCTTTAGTATCTGGCGAAGATACCTGGACAGCATAGGCTATAAAACCGTCAGATTAAGTGGTTTATGACTCTTTTAAAAACATTGGTTTCCTGTGAAAAGGTACGTTATCAAATGCAGTGTTCATGTTGAGAGGTCTGGTCTCCTGAGTTTTATGTTCCTTTGAGCCTTTAAAAGCAAATTCTGATCCTTACAATCTCTGCGAGGGGCAACTGTTTACATTGGGGTCCTGGGAAAGCAAGCATCTTTGGTCAGGCCTGGAAGAGGCCTGCATGAGTCGACATAAAAGCCAGTGATATTCCTGAAAAGGCAGAGAGGTGATATTCCTGTGCAATGAATAAAATGAAATTCCTGTAAACTGGAGAGAAGTGATCTTCTGTCTTGGTTTGAGGAGGACGATGATGCTACATGGGTGATCTCCGGAGAACTCGCCTGATGGTGGCTCTGCGTCGAGGTCTCCCTGTAGCAGAAGGGAGGGCAGCCCATTTGCGTCAGGCTGCTGCGTTCGCTTGTCGTCGGAGAATCACCGCCGGGTGCTGCGTTCGTTGTCATCGGGTCACCAGTGTGGCTGTCCAGACCAGAAGGTTGCGTTGCACAAAGCGTGTGCTTTCTCGGGGTCACCAATGTGGCAGCATGGAATAATAAGGAGCAAACTGAGAGTTTAAAAGGGTGTTTATTAATCATACCACCATCACAAGAACTCACTCCGGCGCCGTGCAGAGGAGAGCCCAGAGGCTCTCCTAGCAGACAGTGGATGCGTCTAGTCAGATGAGCAGTGGTCAGAGAGGGAGAGAGAGAAAGAGTTACAGAGCGATGCAGTTTAAATACCCCACTACAGACAATGCATTCACAGCAGTAGGCATGGACATTTGCGTTTGAGAGTCTCCCACATCAATAGGAGGATTACTGACAGGAAGACATTTGCATTTGAGAGTCACCCATAACGATAGGAAGATTACTGGCAGGAAAAAGCTAGACAAAGGGAGGCTGCCTATTGATATCAATACACACATCTCATTGTTCTGCCAATTGCTCCAGCTGAGCGCTCTGCTTGTCCCAATCTGTTGTGGGGGTCACCCACAATAGGAACTTTTTGCTCAGGGAAAACAATGTAAAAGCTCAAGACTCTGGAGAAAACAACACTGGATTTTCTTGCTCAGAAGAAGACCTTTTAAACTCAGGATATAATAACTTAGAACTGTTAAATGCAGAAGGTAACATAAAGCTTTTAATCTCAGGAGGTGACAATGTAGAATCTTTAAACTCAGGAGGTGACAGAGAATCTCTAAACTTAGAGGGTGACAATACGAAACCCTCAAACTCAGGAGGCGATAACATGGAAACTTTAACCTCAGAAAGTGTCAACATGGAACCTTCAACCTCTGGAGGTGTCAACATGGAACCTCCAACCTCAGGAGGTGTCAACATGGAAACCTTAACCATTGGAGGTGACGACATAGACACTTTAAACTCAGGCGGTGATAACATGGGCACTTTAACCTCAGGAGGTGAGAGTATAGTATCCTTAACCTCAGAAAATAGTGACAACACCGGTACCTTAACCTCAGGAGAAAACAACATGGGATTTTGCTCGAGAGATAACATAGAAGTTTTTAACTCAGGAGATAACATAGGTACCCCCTCAAAAGAAAACATGGGGGTTTTAAGCTCAGAAGATAACATTGGGGCTCTTTGCTCTGGAGACCACAAAGGAGCTTTTTGCTCCAGGGACAACAACATAGGAGTTTTTAGCTTTGAAGATACCAGTACAAGAGCTCTTAGCTTTGGAGGTACCAATATAGGAGATTCTAGCTCTGTAGTCAACAACACAGGAGTTTCCAGTTCAGAAGATATCATTACAGGAATTTCGAGTTCAAAAGTTAGTACCTGAGGGGCCTTCAGTGCAGGGGCTAACAGCAGCTGAGAAGGGCAACCCCAGGCAGTGAAGGTGGAGCGGGCTGCTCGACCTCTAGGACGACAGGTGGAGTAGACTACTCACCCTCAGGAACTGCGACAGGTGGAGGTCTCCTGACCTCTTGGACATTGGGTGGAGGTCTCCTGACCCCTTGGATGTTGGGTGGAGGTCTCAACCTCTTGGACATAGGATGGAAGTGCACTGGCCTTGGGAGCTGAAGGTTGGGGAGTGCTGACCTCCAGTAATACCTCCTGGGGTGCGAGAACATCTGGCCCAGACACCTGGAGAGCCATCTTCGCCACAGCCACTTCAGACGAAGGAGAGAGGCAGAGGATGAGTGAGGCATCACCACAATCACCAGGAGCTAGGCAAGCCTTTACTAATATTGATGTTAAAAAAAGTAAATAAAAGTACTTGCCTGAGCTCCAGGTCCACTGCTGCTGGGGTGACCACCTCTGGATGAGCCACGGGAACCGAAGCATGCAACTCAGGCCAAGCAGGAACAGAAGCATGCTCCTCGGGAACAGCTGGAGCTGTGACGTGTTCCTCAGGGACAGCAGGAGCCGTAGTGTGTACCTTGGGGACAGCTGGAGCTGTGACGCGCACCCCGCGAGCAGCTGGAGGAGCCAGTTTAACGGGTATAGTGACCAGCAAAACTGCAGGCTTGCTGTCAGGCTGAGCTGCAGGTTTGTTCACAGGCTGCGTTGCAGGCTTATTCACAGGCTGAGCTGCAGGCTTATTCACAGGCTGAGCTGCAGGCTTGTTCCCAACCTGAGCTGCAGGCTTATTCACAGGGGAAGCTGGTGGAGTGCAAACTGATGTGTGCACTGAGGAAAGAGCTGGAGCTGGTAGTGGTGCTGGGAAGCGACATGGGGCTGGCACAGGAGCTTTGGAAACAGTAGGCACCTCCACGATCAGTCTGTTCCCACCTAATATTGGCAAGCACTCTGAAAAAAGCTGAAAAGGAGCTGAAACACTCTGTGGAACAGGAGCTGAGGGCGCTGCAAGAGTAGCAGTGGAACGCCAGGAAAAGCAGTGTTTCCTCAGAGCTTGCATCCTAGCTGGGACCCTTGAAGTGTGTTGGTCCCCAAAAGGTGGAAAAACTAGATCTGGTGTGAGCCAGGGCTTATACTCCAGTAAAAGTTCAATTTGTGACAGCAGAACCTGCCGGCACTCCTCCAGCTCCTCGCTGTCGGGGACACAGGAAAACATAGATGTGGGAATGATGAAAACCAGGGGATGTTTTACCGTCAGCTCAGGCTTCCGTGATGCTGAAACCAGGGGACACTTTGTCGTCAGCACAGATTTCGGTGTGCAAGGACCACTCTCCTCCCATCTGGAATGGGGCAGTGTTGCTGGGGAGAGGCAGGCTGGACCTGGTGGGTGAGAAGAGGCTGAAGAAATTGGGGCCAGGGAACACTGTCTCCTCGGCACAGTCTCCAACATCTCAGGCAAACCCCTCTCTCTTCCGTGGTGTGGCAGTGAGGCTGGTCAGCGGTGAGGAGAAGAGGACGATGTCGGAGTCAGGGGACACTGTCTCATCAGCACAGACTCCGGGCTTTTCCCCAGTCCATGGAGCAAATTTAACAAATCAGATAATGAGATGAACAGTCCAGTCAGACTGGGGTAGTTCCACAAACTGGGGTAATCCAAAACCACTCCAGCTGCGGCGTCCAGGAACATCATGGCCTACTCCAGAGTGTGTCATAACCAGGCATCAAAAATTAACTCCTTCACCAGCTGAGCAGCTCAACACTCATCCTCGTCCAGCCCAAGCACGATGAAGTCTGTACCTGCTGAGTCCATGTTTGGTGGCGTCATACTGTCATAGCTACCTCCAGTAGATGCAGGTGTTTGTGGTGTAGTGAGTGTGGTACATGTGTGTGGGCCGTACCCGCCACTGGCGTGATGTCAGGCGGGCACAGCCCACTGCGTAAATAGTTCTGTTCTCCATAATAAAGTGTTGTTGGTTCCCTGCATGAAGAGAGACTCCGACTCCTTTCTCATACATAACATTTGGCGATGAGAAGAAAATTACGGGAGAATATGGGCTACCTCAACCCCCGATACCGTTTCTGGAGTACACGGGAGAGCCAGTGATCCTGTGGCCAAAGTGGCGGGCCATGTTTGAGGAGTACATCAGGGCGTTGGGCCTAAGTAGACTCGACAGGAGACGACGACGAGCACTTCTGGCCCACCATCTCTGCGTGGAGGGCCGAAGAATTCTCAGTACATTGGGTGAGACGGAATGCTATCAGGATGCTGTTGAGCGGTTGGCCGAATTCTTTGCCAGGCAGACGAGGACCACGAAGCTGTTGGTGGCGGGAGTGTTGGCGCCAAATGAGGCTAGGCTAGTTAGCTTGGAGAAGCTAACGTCACATTCAGTGTCTATGGACAAACTAGCCACAAAGCTAACTGTGCATCAACAGTGGGCTCCAGGCTACTAGCTAGGCATCGAGGTGGGACCGGGGCCACGAGTGGGGGAGTACCCGGTCATTGAAGACAGCGGGCCAGCCAAGAAGCGCAGAAAAGTACAGGACCGTAGCGCTGGTGAGTTTGACAGCACGGTGTGTGACAACAGTGGAGAGAGACGACAGCATCAGGAGTCATCCCTGCGGCTGGAGGCTAGGCAGCAGGAGAGTGGGACCATAAAGGCTGGGAGCCCCAGGAGGCAGCAGTGGCAGTCGGGCAAGGAGACAACGCAGCGGAGCGCCTTGGACAAGGGTGCTGGGAGTGGCGATGAAACGCCTGGGTTGGAAAGAGACGTTGACAAGAGCAAAGCTGGGAGCCACGGGGGAGAGCAGCTGCAGCCAGGCAAAATTCCAAAATGTTTCAAAGAAGATGTTCAAAACTTAACATTCCTGTGAAAAAAACTAAAACAAAACCTTCACCCATATCTAGCTTTCCTAAGCTGCAGCTGACTTTTGTTTGAGCTCATGAAATGAAACCAATTCAATATGCATGCAACTTAGATTATGAATTTGAAGGTGGCATTGGTGAAGTTCTGTTCGTTCATAAATTATTACACAAGAGCTACGGCACGATCCAATACAACACACTGCTGAATGGAGAAGTCATGGGTGGATATTTCATGTCATTGTTGGGGGGGGGGACACAATAAACACAGCATTTTCTCCAGAGTAAAGGTTGAGGGGGACATTATATGTAGTTGGGCCCAGTGCAACATTGTGTTTAGGAGCCCCCTATTTTAGTAAAAGGGAAGAGAGCAGACCCTTTGAAACAAAAACTTTCACAAAAACAAGCTTGAATCATTGACTAGATGAAGAAAGAAAATTTAAAGCATTGCATAAAATAAAAACTTAACCAGGACAGAATGTTGCAAATTTAAAAAGAAAAAAGTCACAAATTTACAACCAAAAAGTTGCACATTTATGATGAAACAAGTAGCAAATTTCCAAGAAAAATAGCAAATTCATGAGGAAAAAACTTGCATGTTTACAAGAAAAAATTTTAAGTTTGTGAGAAAATGTTGCAAATTTATGAAAAAAATAGCAAACGTGTGGAAAAAGCAAATTTGCAAGAAAAAAAAGTCAATCTGATAAAAATGCTGCAGCTGTACAGCAAAAAAGTAGCAAATTTATGAGGACAAAAGTTGCACATTTATAAGAAAAAACTTACAAATGTAAAAGAAAACAGTTGCAAACTTATGAGGAAAAAGTAGCAAATTTATGTGGAAATGTCGCAGATTTAAAAGAATAAAGTTGCAAATTTATGAAAAAAGTTGCACATTTATGAGAAAAAAGTTGAATGAATGAATGATTTATTTGAACATTATGAAAACAACAAAACAACCAAAAAAACCCACACAAAATAATACAATAGATAAACTAGAAAAGCACCCAGAGAGTGCATACCTCTGCCAAGGCTCCTTCCATTTGTCATGGATCACCTCCAAAATGTAATGGGTTTGTGTGTAGGCTAAGAGCCACTTCTGGCAAATATTGCATCAAAGTCTGTCCATTAGTTTTGGAGTATTGTTGCTAACATTCTGTGAGAAGATAAGAGACTTGGCTGAGGTATGCATTCTCAGATCATCGCCAAAATGGAATGGGTTCCTCTCTAGCCCAAGGACCACCTCTGGTGAAAATTTCATCCAAATCCATCCAGTAGTTTTTGTGTAATCCTGCTGCACAACTACAAACAAAGCCCTTGGTGGAGGTATGCACTCTCAGATCATCACCAAAATCTAATCATCTGTTCCCCATGTCATTACACACCTTTCCTGAAAATTTCATCAAAATCTGTTCATAACGTTTTGAGTTATGTTGGTAACAGACAAACCAACAGAATAACCAACCAACCAACAAACGCTACCGAAAACATTACCTCCTCCCTCGACGGAGGTGAAAATAATTGTTCAAAAGGAGTAGGATGAAGCACATGCTTATCTGTTCCTACCCCTACTCTCATACTCTGTAATAACTTTAAATCATTATGATTCGGTTACGAAACAAAAAGACATAGTACTAAACCAAACTGTCCATTTTAGTATTTTGAACTAATCACCTCACCCTTCCTCTTCTTTATATATATAACTCCAGCTAAGGTTAGCTTTAGCAGCTAGCCCATTCCAGCATGGCGTGTCCCTGATTTGTGGTTTCCTGCCAGCAGCCTCAAGAATAAAGTTGTGTTGTTTTTCTCTTTCACTGGAAAGGAAACAGGAGGTGAGCAGGATCCAGGTGTGGTCCGTATGGAGGTCTAATCAGGAATGATTGCAAGCATCTGCATAGCTGAGTGGAAGGAGACATTTTCTGTCTTGCCTTTGTGGACACAGCTGATGGCACAGACTGCAGTCAAAGGTAAGAACTTGGCAAAGAGGCCTAAACAGTGATTTGGATCTTCATAAAATCTTCATAAAAAAACACTTTCTCCTTCCCACCAGTGTTTGTACAACCAATTGTTCCACAGTAGTGCACTATATTTACATAATTTTTGTCTTTAATGAAATAGAATCACCCCCTGCAGCTTCCCTCCCAATATGGCCGCCCATATAGCGACTGGCAGCTGTGCAACATCATCTTAAAACTATGACTTGCACACTCAGAACCTGCTGAAAGCAGGTCAACAAACGTCCCCAGCCTGTCATTTATTTCAGCCCTGCTGTCAAAACAGGTGAAAGTGATGGTCAGATCTTTTTTGATTGCCTGAAAGTGTTTTTATTGCTAATAAAATTGGGAGTTGTTGGTTTCGCAGTCTCACATTGACAGGTTTATTATTAAATTTGCTGTTTGAAAAAACTACAACCAGCCACAGTGGCAAGTGGGACTTGCTGTCTTACCGGCCACAGCTGAATTCTACCCGCCATTGGCGGGTGGGCAAGTGTTAATGTCAAGCCCTGTCTGTCTTTTTTTTTTTTTTTTTGTCTTACAGTTTGAAACAGTTTTTCTGCACTGAAAACACTGCATAGAGGTGGACTTTTTGTGAAAATTTGTTTTTTAGATATTAATCTTTTTTTTTAATGCAATACAATTTAGTTTGTATTCTCCTGTGAAACATTTTTAGGATTTTAGTTGCAGATTTTAGAATTTTAGACCTATTCATTTGGAGTCAACAAACCCATTTAAGTAAGTAAGAAAGTAAAATTTATTTATATAGCACTTCTCACAGAAATAATCACAAAGTGCTTCACAATGAAATAAAACACACAATCACAAATACAACAATAAAGGCATTAAAAACAGGTATAAAGACATTAAAAACATAAAAACATAATGCATAATCAAACTAAAAAGCCTGTTTAAACAGAAGTGTCTTCAGCTGCTTTTTAAAAGTGTCAACAGAGTCTACTGAGCGCAAAGACAATGGTAGAGCATTCCACAATTTTGGTGCCACTGCCTGAAAGGCTCTATCACCTCGAGTTTTGAAATGGGTTTGAGGGACAGCCAGTAAAAGTTGATCCAAGGATCCCAGAGACCATGAGGGGTTGTACACCTTAAGCAGCTTGGTGATGTTTTTAGGGACCTGGTCACGAATAGCTCTAAAAACAAGAACTAAAATTTTAAATTGACTCCTAAAACCACCTGGGAGCCAGTGAAGTGTTGCTACAATAGATGTATTGTGAACCCTTTTCTTAGTGTGCATTAAAAGTCTAGCAGCCGAATTTTGAACAACCTGAGGTGTTGAAGATGCTTTTGGCTCAGACAGGTAAAAAGACTATTACAATAGTCTAAGCGAGAAGAAATAAAAGCATGTATAATCATTTAGTGTTCTCCTGTATTATAAAATTTTAAATTATAGAGAGAATGAACAAGGCGAGGCAATGAGCTGAATCAGCACAGACTTTATTCTCTCTAACAAATCACGATCACATGAGAGCTCCCAGGCCACAGTGCATCTCACTGATATACCTTTAATCATTTGCATAGTGGCCTGGGGCTCCAACATCATACTTACTGCATGACAAAGCCCGTGCGCTGCATTAACCCTTTAATTGCCCTAGGTGCCATATGGCGCCTAGGGCAATGCAAGACAACTCAAGGCCCCCCCCAGTGGTCAAGAGTGGTAAAAAATCTGTCAATAAAATAGTTCAGATTTCCAAGGCTATAACTTGAAAGTTACAAGAGATAATGGCTTACTGTCAATTAGAAAGATGTAGAATATGATCCAAAGTTTCAGATAGGAATAAATTTATGCATCTAATTTGCATAATGTCACGGCAGCTATATAAATTACATAACTCTGTCAATAAGTTGACACGTGCAGTTGCTGCGCTGTGCCACTGGGGGGGCGTGACCCATCCATTTAATCTGGGCAGTTAAAGGGTTAACATAACATTACACTGGTGCTGCACTACTTCCTTCTCCCGGCGGCCCAACGTATCCTCTTCTCCCCGGGGGGCGCCCAACCTTTGCTGCCAAATCCTCCTTCGGTGCGGAACGCAACCCTAAAAGAACCCAAGGCAGACGGTCTACCATATTTGCGTCCATGAGCGAAGCCCTGAGTGCTGCCTTAAGTGACCTGTGGAAATGCTTGCATAACCCGTTAGCCTGGGGGTTGTATGTGGTAATGCGGTGAATATTGACTCCCAGGCTCCGGGCCATCGTGGACCAGAGTTTGGAAACAAACTGTGGGCCCCTGTCAGACGTGATGTCCGAAGGAGCTCCAAAACGTGCCACCCAAGTTGACAAAAAAGTGCGCGCGACTTCTGCCAATGTGGTAGAAGCTAGCAGTACCGCTTTGGGCCAGCGTGTGGTGCGGTCCACGACTGTCAAGAGATGCGTAAACCCCTGCAACGGCGGAAAGGGCCCCACCAGGTCCATGTGGACGTGATCAAACCTCTTAGCCGGGATGTGGAACGGCTCGAGGGGAGCCCTGGTGTGCCTATGGACCTTGGCTTGTTGGTATGCGACGCAAGCTGCTGCCCACTTTTTCACCTCTTTACGCAAATGCGGCCAGACGAATTTCGCCCCCACCAGTTTCACTGAAGCAAGCACTCCCGGGTGCGCCGGGGAGTGGACTGACTCGAAAACCCGATTGTGCCAAGCGCGCGGGACCACCGGGCGCGGGCGGCCTGTGGAGACATCACAGAGTAGGGGAGGGCCCCCTTCTTGCAGTACCCTGCTCTCCAGCCTTAACCCTGTTGGTCCAGACTGGAGCGCGCAAATGTCCGCGTCCCCGGCTTGCTCCGCGGCCATGGCAGGGTAATCTATTCCCACATAGACCGGGGCCATCAATGCGCATGAGAGGCAGTCTGCCACCATGTTGAGTTTAAATGTCTAACCATGTTTTTTTCTTGTAGATGCATTTTACTGCTTTTTTACATCTTGGCCAGGGGACTACAGATGAAAACTAGCCTTTTGGCTAATTCTGGCTTTTATAACCATGTGTAATCATGTGTTTTATGAAATTGCATTGTCCCTTTTCAAATAAACTAAACTAAACTAAACCAGCCACATACTGAATGTCGGTTGTAAACTCTGAGATTGCGGCCAGCTGCCATTGCTGCTGGGCCAACTACGGTTCCGAGACTTTGGCCATGGCATCACATCAGATGCGTCCATAGTGAGCGCTATCCGTGCCAACGGATCTGGGTGCGCAAGTAACGTGGCCTTCGCCAGCGCTGTTTTGACGTTCAAAAAAGCCTGACCCCGCTCAGGAGTCCAGTCGATACTGTCCGCAGGTCTCTTCATTTTAAGCGCGGCATACAACGGCTGCATGAGCTGGGCTGCGCGGGGGAGGAAACGGATGTAAAAATTAACCATCCCCAAAAACTCCTGAAGCGCCCTCATCGTCTGAGGATGCGGAAAGTCTGACACCGCGCGCACCTTGTCCAGTAACGGAATCGCGCCCTCTGGCGAAATGCAGTGGCCTAAAAAATCGATCACTGCCACACCAAACTGGCACTTCGCCGGGTTGATTATTAAACTGTGGGCTTCCAATCTGTAGAAAACCGTCCTGAGGTGAGCGACATGCTCGTCCTTGGACATGCTGGCCACCAGGATGTCATCCAAGTAGACTAAAACAAAGGGCAGATCACACAGCACTCCGTCCATCATCCTTTGGAAGGTCTGCGCTGCACCTTTTAATCCAAATGGCATGGGCAAAAATTTGAAAAGGCCAAACGGAGTTATCACCGCCGTTTTTGGTACGTCTTCTGTGTGCACCGGAACCTGGTGGTAACCGCGGACCAGGTCCACCTTGGAAAAAATGTGTGCCCCGGCCAGGTGGACAGAAAAATCCTGGATATGGGGGATAGGGTAGCGATCGTGTGCCGTAGCATTGTTCAATCGCCGGAAATTGCCGCATGGTCGCCACAACTCGTCGGCTTTAGGCACCATGTGAAGCGGGGCTGCCCACGGGCTGTTTGAGCGCCTAGTTAGTTAGTTAGTTAATTCCCTTCACACCATGTTGGCGTATGGGGCGGCGCCTATCTCCGTTTCTCTGACCCTAGGCCGCACAGCTACTGTAAGTAGTGAAAGCTACAGTGGGGGGTCAGTCCTCTGGTAGCTCTGTGCGTAACTTTACTTTCCCCATTCCATTATGCGGAGCACCATGCTAGAAGGCAGAAAGTACCATTTTTATATGGTCTTTGGTATGACCCGGCCGGGATTTGAACCCCTGCCTCCCGGGTGTGGGGCGGATGCTCTACCAACTGAGCCACCACTCCGGTGTTTGAGCGCCTGATGATGCCTAACCTCTCCAAGTTGGCAAACTCCTCCTACGTGCTGGTCAGTTTAGCTGCGTCCAAGCGCCGAGGTTGTGCAAAAACGGGCAGTCCTTTGGTAGTGATAAAACACTCAACCCCGTACTTGGTTACGGCTGCTGAAAATGTTGGAACCGTGAGTGCTGGGAACTGGGCGAGTAACTGTTGGAACTTATCCCCTGGAGCTGTAACGTTGGCTAGTGTTGTCGACCCAGCTCTCCGAGCTGTACAAGGCAGAGAATCAAAAGACACAGCATCCATCAGCTGTCTATTAGCAACATCAACTAATAAACCATGCGCACATAGAAAGTCTGCACCCAAAATGGGGGAGGCATATGCAGCTATAATGAAGGTCCACTGGAAGTTACGCTCATACAAACTTATAGTCAGTGTCCGCTCACCAAATGTCTTAATGTCCAATCCATTGGCGGCTGCCAGCTCAGGACCGCTACTTCCTGCCACCCTGTCTGAGTTGAACAGCAGGATGAGGCTCTTCTGGGAGCCGGAGTCCACCAGGAACCATCTCCCCGAATGTGAGACTGTGATGTAGAGCAGCTTATCTCTGTCGCCAGTGGTCGCAGCTGCTACTGACTGCCAGCCTTGGCATTACCCGACCGCTTGAACTGGCACGGTGGTACGCATCTCTGTGCATCCACTCCAAAACGGCAATGATAGAAGCAGATTGTGTCCTTCCTGTGCCTCCTGCCGTCTGCACCAGCCACCGCCAGTGGCTCCTCGACCTCGCTGGCTGTCCCTCTGGACTCCGGCGCCACTGCGTTTATGGCGAAGGTTCTGGTCACCAGGATGATATGGTCCGCTTCTTGCGCTAGTGCATGATAGTTCCTCGTCGCCAGCAGTGGCAAGTTTGCCAGGATCGCTCTCGCTGCTGCCGGGAGGTTTCTGAGGAACAGGTGGGCAAACAGGAACGGCTCACCATCTCTGCCCATCAGTGCCAACATGCTCTCCATCAATTTGACAGCTGATCTGTCCCCTAACTCAGAACGTGTCAGGAACCTTTCCGCTCTTTCACAGTCCGAAAGCGGGTAGCGCTGGGTCAGCATCTTCTTGAGCGCCTCGTATTTTCCGTGGATCAGCGGCTCTTGGAGAAGGCTTGCCACCTGCTGTGTTGTGCACACATCCAGCGCAGCGACCACATAGTAGTATTTGGTCTCATCTGCTATTACCCCGCAGAGAGCAAACTGGGCCTCTGTGTGTAAGAACCACGCTGTCGGGTCGTGCAGCCAAAAGTCCAGGAGCTTGACTGAAACGCACGCAGCGCTGGCGCTTCCTCTCCAGCTTGTCTCCGGGGTGCTTGTCTCACCTTCCATTGCACATCAAGGGTCACCAGTGTAGAGAGAATGAACAAGACGAGGCAATGAGCTGAATCAGCACAGACTTTATTCCCTCTAACAAGTCACGATCACACGAGAGCTCCCAGGCCACAGTGCATCTCACTTATATACCTTTAATCATTTGCATAGTGGCCTGGGGCTCTGACATCATACTTACTGCATGACAAAGCCTATGCGGTGCATTAACCCTTTAACTGCCCTAGGTGCCATATGGCGCCTGGGGCATTGCAAGGCAACTCAAGGCCCCCCTAGTGGTCAAGAGTGGTAAAAAAATTTGTCAATAAAATAGTTCAGATTTCCAAGGCTATAACTTGAAAGTTACAAGAGATAATGGCTTACTGTCAATTAGAAAGATGTAGAATATGATCCAAAGTTTCAGACAGGAATAAATTTACACATCTAATTTGCATAATGTCACGGCAGCTATATAAAATACATAACTCAGTCAATAAGTTGACATGTGCAGTTGCTGCACTGTGCCACTGGGGGCGCACGACTCGTCCATTTAATCTGGGCAGTTAAAGGGTTAACATAACATTACGCTGGTGCTGCACTACTTCCTTCTCCCGGCGGCCCAGCATCTTCTCTTCTCCTCGGGGGGTGCCCAACCTTTGCTGCTCTGTCTGGACCCCCCGGCAACCTCTCTTCTCCTGGACCATAACTCTCTGGGTGGAGAGGTCTAACACCTAGCTCCCCCACAAAATTACATATTTTGTTTGAAATTGAACAAAGAATTCATTGTAATTTTTTTGTTTAAAGATTAATATAGAGCTAAAAGCAGTTAAAATATGAGCTTAACAAAATAATGTGTGAAAGCAAGTTAAATGATATTAGCCTGTCTGGAGACAGCTTCAGTCAAGCTCCCCTCCTGTGGAACCATCTCCCCAATTTAGTTTGGGAGGCAGACACTCTCTCTCTCTCTTTAAGAGTAAGTTGAAATCCTTTCTCTTTGATAAAGCCCATAGTTAAAATTGCTTTGTCTGTTTGTATTTACTATGTCTGCTGTTGGTGTTATTGTTTTGTTGTTAGTGTTATTTGTTGTTGCCTGTTCTGTGTCTGTCTTTTCCCATCTCCTACTTTTTCTGCCTCTACTTGACTCGGACTTCCGGTTATGGCGGCCACGTAGGAAGACGTGTTTCACTCTGCTCTGCTCCTAAAAATAAAAAGAAGGCTAAAACTCTCTCAATTGGAACAAAAACCTATCCCAGCGTTTAGGCGCGGATATGGTAAAGACGAAGGCTGGGAAATTAGGCGGAGGAAAAAGCGATTCTTCGAAACAATCCAAGCTAACAGACTTCCACGCTCGTGACGAAGCAGGAAAATCTCCAGAGACTATGGCGGAGGAAGCTCGCGGCAGAGCGGCCTCTGCTGAAGAAGGCACGAATGCGGTGCTGGCTGCTATCAGCTCCATGAGAGCAGACTTTTCATCTAAGTTTGATGGGATTATAGCAGCGATAGAAGGAATGAGAAAAGAAATAAGCGACTGTATGGAACGAGTTTCGCAGGCGGAGCTCCGAATCTCCAACGCTGAAGATGACGTCACCAGCCTACAATTAAAGGTCCAAACATTGGAATTAAAAAATAAACGTCTGGAAGATAACGTCCTGGACTTAGAATCCAGGTCGCGACGGAATAATTTAAGGCTGGTGGGCCTCCCGGAAGGTACGGAGGGACGGGATACATGTTCCTTTTTGAAAAAGTGGATTCCAGAGGCGCTGAACAACGCGGGTCTGCAGTCATCGGTCGTCTTGGAGAGCGCTCACCGAATCGGCCCTCCGAGAGATAAGACACCACCGAGGACGCTGTTTATGAAGTTCCTCAGCTACAGAGACAAGATGACGATCATCAATGCAGCGCGTGCAAAAGGAGAAATCAAATACCAGGATCATCAGGTGTGGTTTTACCCAGATTTGGCCACAGGAATTCAACAATTAAGGAAACAGTTTGACCCCGCCCATAAAGAGCTGCGCAACCTTGGGATCCGTCACGGAGTGATTTATCCGGCAAGACTGCTGGTCACATATAAAGGGAGAACCCATATCTTCAAGACCCCTCAGGAGGCACAGGAGCTTATCAAGCAGATCCAAGGAGAGACTGGCGGGAGCTAAGCATGAAGCAAGAACAAGATATAAAGGTAGAATATTTAAGCATGTGTACAAGTATCTGACTGATTTGAAACATATAGTATGTCTACAAAATATAGATTGTATTATATATATAAAAAAAGTTATGATGTACAAAGTTGCTATAAAATTTTGGAGTTAAGTTGGAAAAACTACAGAAGAGAGTTATTGTCATGTCATTTAAAGTAGCAGAGTCAGGGTGATTGAGAGGAGAAAAGAGTGAGTGGTTTGAATGATCCTCGCGAGTGAGGAGCAGCCAATGGCTATAGCGGGAAACAGAATTTTTTTTTTGATTTGGGGGGGATTACCACGAATGTGGGGAGGGGGAATTTGTTTTTGTGTAGTTTGTGGGATGAATGTTCAACCATCCATGTTTTTGCTTCTCTGTATGAGCATGTTTATTTTGCAAGGTAATCTCAAACTCCTTATTGATCATAGACCAAAGCGTTAATCTTAATTTAACTTCATGGAATTGCAGAGGTCTACAAAATCTAAAAAAACTTAAACAAGTTATGAATAAAATAAAAGACATAGGTTCAAAAATTGGGTTTTTACAAGAAACTCATCTAATAGAGGAGGATGTAAAAAGAATAAGGAAAAGATGGCAGGGAAGTGTATTCACCTCATCATTTTCATCCTGAGCTAGGGGAGTTATGACTCTTATACATAAAACAGTCCCATTTCAAGTGAAAAATGTAATTGGAGACAAATTGGGAAGATATCTAATCATACAAGGATCTTTGTTATTAGAAAATATAAATCTGGTGAACTTATACGGTCCCAATATAGATGATCAAAACTTCTTTGTCAATTTATTTCTTACTTTAGCATCACTCACAGGGCAACATATAATAGCAGGGGATTTTAATTGTACATTGAATCCCAGTATAGATAGATCAACAGGACTGGACTGTATGCACAATGGATGCAGGATGACCATTAATCATTTTATGAAAGAATTGAGATTGCTAGATATATGGAGAGAAATGAAACCACAAGTCAAAGCCTATTCTTGTTATTCTAATACCTACAAGACATTTTCACGTATTGACTATTTTTTGATCTCCACAGAATTAAGGTCCAAGATTCAAAACTGTTTCTATGATAACATCGTGATATCTGATCACGCACCCTGCTGTCTAATATATGTAGATAAGAAATTGACAAAGGTTCCAGGTAGGTGGCAATTTCAGCATAAATGGCTTCAGGATGAGGAATTTGTTAAGTACATAGAAAAACAGATAGATGAGTTCTTTGATATCAATACTACACAAACATCAGCATGTATAAAGTGGGAAGCTTTCAAAGCTTTTATTAGGGGGCATATTATTAGTTATACAGGATCAAAATCTAGGAAGAGGAGAGAGGAGAGAGCCCAATTGGAACGTAAAATAAAAATTCTTCAAGAAAAAGTGTATGCAGGAAGTAATCCAAAATTAGAGAACGAATTACTGATTCTGAGAGCTGAATATGACAAAAAATGAGCGAACAGAGCTGCCTCGAGTCTTCTAAGATTGAAGCAAACCTTTTATGAACAAGGTGAAAAATCAGGAAAATTATTGGCATGGCAGATTAAACAATTAGAATTTAAAACACCAATTACCAGTATTATAAGTAACGGACAGGCAGTTGTAGATCCTTTAGCAATTAATAGTGTCTTTAGAGATTATTATGAAAAACTATATGATACAAAAAATGAAACTGACTTAACAAAACTAAATGGGTTTTTGGACGGATTATCTATACCGTGTATTCCAAACGAAAATAGGGAGATACTGGAGTCAAAAATTAGTCAAGAAGAAGTTGGGCTAGCCATTGATAATATGAAATCAGGAAAAAGTGCGGGACCAGATGGTCTTCCAGTTGACCTCTATAAAAAATTTAAGAATAAATTAATAAAACCATTTTTGGAAATGGTTTTAGAAGCATTTCAAAATAGTAATTTACCACCATACATGAATAATGCCTTAATTATACTGTTGCCAAAACCAGGTAAACCCTCTAATAAATGTGAAAACATGAGACCAATAAGCCTATTAAATGCTGACCTTAAGATAATCTGTAAAATTTTAGCAAGACGACTACAAGAAATATTACCAAATATTATTAACCGAGATCAGAATGGCTTTATAATGGGAAGACAAGGCTTCCATAATGTAAGAAGACTTTTTAATATTATTTATTCTAATAAAGAAGAACCGGATACAGCTCTCCTATCATTGGACGCTGAAAAGGTCTTTTTGAAATCCTACAAAGGTTTGGACTTGGAAATAATTTCATAAAATGGGTTCAGATAATATGCAATAATGCTACAGCAGAAATCCTAACAAATAGCAATATCTCAAAATCAATAAAAATCAATTGAGGATGTCGACAAGGCTGTCCACTATCACCTTTACTGTTTACTATGGCAATTGAACCTTTAGCGATGGCAGTACGTTTACATCCACAAATATATGGAATTAAAGTAGGACCAACAGAACATACAATTTCCCTGTATACCTCTACTTGACTCTTTTCAATCAAGCCAGTTGAAGCCAACCTCTCTGAGCTATGGTTCCGCTCAAGGCTTCTGCTCATTAAAGGTAAGTTTTTCCTTGCCAGCGTCATCACAGTGCTTGCTCTTAGGGGTCTCTGCAGGTTTTCTGTAGATTTGAGAGTGTGGCCTAAACCCACTCTCTTGTAAAGCGCCTTGAGATGACCTTGTGTTGTGATTTGGCGCTATATAAATAAACTAAATTGAATTGAACAAAACACAAAAGAACAAACAAACAGCAGCACAGGGGCTGAAAACTAAACTGAACCAGAGAGGCAAAACTTACTTGGAACACGGCGGGACTGGACGAATGACAAACGACGTTAATGACCCAACAAAGAGCACAATCACAGACTCATATATATAGGGAGACTAATCACCACAGACGCAGGACAGCTGGAAGAACAATCAAGGGCTGAACAGAGCACGCATGAGGGAGAGTAGCTATTAGGGCTGCAAATAAATATTATTTTAGTAGTCGACTATGATTTTTTTCAACTAGTCGACTAATTGGTTTTATTTTTCTCATGCCCACCATCTCTGCTTCTGGTTGGGGCTCTAGTCTCGTGCATAATTTACCTCAGCCACTGTTTAATACCTCTTAACGTTCCGTTTCCCATGGGTGGAAGGCATTTAAATTCAATTCAATTCAATTCAACTTTATTTATATTGCACCATTTCACAACAGCAGTCATCTCATAGCACTAAATGCCATTTTGTCTCAGCTGGACACAGTGTAACACAGTCTAATTAATATTCAGAATGAGGGCTAATAGTAACAAAGATTTTTTTTAAAAAAAGCGACAGCAACTCCTGTAATTCAGTCATTTACTGCATTCAACACATTAGCCATGACAGCTCAGCCCTCAGCAACCAGAGAGCTTATTGTCAAACAGGTAAGCTAAAATTAACAGCACATACTAACAGTATTGCCATTTTTCTAAAGCTTGAAACAGTTGGCCATTGGAAATAAGCGGAGCTAACTTTCTTTACTTGCTAACTTACCCAGCAGACGTTAATGTTGTGGCTCCCGGGTCCTGTCGTTTCAGATGCTCATGCATCACTGTAGTGCTGGCATGGTAAGAGAGGTCTGCCTTGCAAAGTCTGCATTTTACTTTTTTTGTTTTGTTTTTTGTCTTCTGTAAAATGTTCCCAAACAACGGAAAGTTTGGGTCTGCTTTTTTTTAAATCTACTTCAACATTTGCCATACTCAGAGCTGTATAATGTGCTCCTCTTCTTCTTCGATGAAAATTGTTCACATGTGCTGGACAACAGAGGCACTACTGCCCTCAGCAGTTCCGGTGTGCATTGCAGTTACAGTTGAACATTACCGTGGCATGCATATAAACTTTATAATTAAACAATTTGTCGACAATAAAAATATTTGTAGACAAATTTTTATTGTTGACGTTATCGTATTGACACTTCCGGCACCACATGAGTCGGCTGCCTTTTTGCAACAGCGACTCAATTCTGAGTTCTTCTTGTTTTCTGTTTACTATCTGTCTTTTTCTGGTCAAACTTTCTGATCCGGCAACACCTTATCAATCACAGCACACAGCTCGCCGCACTGGTGCTGATATCAGTCTGATACTTGGCTTATATCCCAAATGTCTCCCGAGCCGGCGACTGAAGCCATTGTTTACAGCAGGAATCAGCTGTGAGCACTTAACTGCCCCATGGTGCTAACGCAAAAATTCGACATGCCAAGAGAAATCAGACGGAAACGGTGCGGATGTCGGGCTGGAGTAAGATAACGAGTGAGGAATACAAGGTACAGACCCGTCCTTCCACCCGTTATTGTGGGGAATGTACAGTCGCTACTTAATAAGACAGACGAGTTAGCGGCCATGTCCAGTTACAAGAGCGCCTTCAGAGAGATTAGCATGATGTTGTTTACTGAGACGTGGCTAACAGAACTAGCAACAGATGCTAACATTGAACTGGAGGGTTTCCATGCAATACGGGCAGACCGGACACCAGACAGTGGGAAGACAAGGGGTGGAGGGGTGATAATGTATGTGAACAACAGATGGTGTAATTCTGGGCACATCACGGTTAAAGAGCAACACTGCAGCAAAGACATTGGGTTGCTAGCTGTTAGCATGCGGCCTGTATACCTCCCTAAAGAATACTCACACGTGATCTCCATTGTTATTTATGCAAATCCTTCTGCGAACGCTGGGGCAGCACGTGACATCATCCACTCAGTCACTTGCAGGCTTCTGACAGAACACTCAGATGCTCTCCTCCTCAACTCAGGTGATTTTAACCATACTTCATTGCCCTCCATTCTGCCCATGTTCACCCAGTATGTCACATGCCACACCAGAGACAATAAAACACTGGACTTATTCTATGCAAATACTAAGGAGGAGTACACCTCATCGCCACTCCCCCCGCTCAGGAGGTCGGATTATAACTTGGTTCACCTCCTGCCTGTGTACAAACCCCTAGTACACAGACAACCTCCTGTTATCCACACAGTGAAAGTATGGTCTGAGGAGGCAATGGACACTCTAAAGGACTGTTTTGAAATCACTGCACGGGAGCAGCTCTGTGATCCACATGGTGAGGACATCAACAGCCTCACACACACCATCACAGACTACATCAACTTCTGTGTGGACAACACTGTACCCACCAAGACCATACAGTGTTGCTCAAACAACAAACCCTGGATCAACCCCAAGATAAAGTCCCTACTGAAAGAAAAGAAAAGGATCTTCAGGTTGGGAAACAGGGAGAAGCTGAAGTTCGTACAGAGGGAGCTAAGGAGGAAGATCAGGGAAGGCAAGGACGGCTACAGGAAGAAGATGGAGGACAAGCTGCAACAGAGTGACATCGGCGGGGTCTGGAGAAGCCTCAAAACCATCTCTGGGCTCCAGAATACCTCCTCCCAGGCCGGGGGGGGGGGGGGGGTGCAGGGAGTGGGTGAACAACCTGAACCTGTTTTTTTACTGGTTTGACCAACTGCCCTCCCCTCCCCCTGCACACCAACCACTGCTGCCTCTACCGTCATCTAGTCCTGTTGTCCACCACCCCCCTCCACCACCACCCCCCCCACTCCCAGCACACAGCCCCCCTGCCCCAACCTGACCCTCACTAAGACCCAGGTGAGGGCGGAGCTGAGGAAGATCAAGGCGAGGAAGGCCTCGGGTCCAGACTGCATCAGTGCAAAGCTCCTCAAGTCCTGCACAGACCAGCTGTGTGGGATTGTGGAGCACATCTTCAACTTGATTCTGAAGCTGGGGAAGGTACCACAGCTGTGGAAAACATCCTGTGTGGTACCCGTACCAAAGACTTCCCAACCCAGAGACTTGAACAGCTACAGACCAGTGGCCCTCACATCTCACCTGATGAAGATCCTGGAGAGGCTGCTCCCTGCCCACCTACGCCCCCTGGTGGGACCAGCAATGGATCCAGTCCAGTTCGCCTACCAGCATGGCATCAGGTTGGAGGATGCAGTGATCTTCCTCCTACACCGTTCCCTGTCCCACCTGGAGAAGCCTGGGAGCACGGTGAGGATCATGTTCTTTGACTTCTCCAGTGCTTTCAACACCATCCAACCGGTGATTCTGAAGGACAAGCTGCTGTGCGCAGGGGTGGACCAGCACCTGTCATCGTGGATCCTGGACTACCTCACAAACTGGCCACAGTTTGTGAGAACCCAGGACTGTGTGTCCGACACTGTCATCTGCAGTACGGGGAACAGTTCTGGCTCCCTTCCTGTTCACCCTTTATACTGCAGACTTTTCACACAACACACCACACTGCCATCTACAGAAGTTCTCTGACGACTCTGTGATCGTCAGCCTCATCTCTGATAGAGATGATGCAGAGTACAGAGGACTTATCCAGGACTTCGTGGACTGGTGCCATCAGAACTGCCTCCAGATCAATGCAAAGAAAACTAAGGAACTGGTGATGGACTGCCGCATGTGAGGACAACCCCTCACAGCACCAGTAAACATCCAGGGAACAGACAATGAGACGGTGAGATCCTACAAGTACCTGGGTGTTCATTTGAACAATAAACTGGACTGGTCACACAATACCGACGCGCTCTATAAGAACGGACAGCACAGGCTGTTCCTTCTGAGGAGGCTCAGGTCTTCTGGTGTACAAGGGGTGCTCCTGAAGACCTTCTACGACTCGGTGATGGCATCAGCCATCACATTTGGAGTGGTCTGCTGGGGCAACGGTATCATGGCAGCCGACAGGAAAAGACTGAATAGACTGATCAAGAAAGCTAGCTCTGTCCTGGGGCAGCGCCTCAACCCAATGGAGGAGATAGGAGAGAGGAGGATGGTGGCTAAGCTGTCATCTCTGCTGGAGTTCGAGTCCCACCCTATGCAGGACATACTGAATGCACTGAGGAGCTCATTTAGCAGTAGGCTCCACCACCCTAGGTGCGCGACCGAGAGGTTTCGCAGGTCCTTCCTACCTACGGCTGTCAGACTTTATAACCTAAGCAGGGCTGCTCGTAGAGGCCGTAAAAAAACCCCCAACTTTACGACCTAATAAGTACTGAATGCACAAAATGTAGCAAACTTGCACAATAATGGTTCCCTAGACTGACTCAAATACGAAATATGCTGTATGGGTACATATTCATACTATGTGGGGTAACTGAATAGACTATTACGCTGTTTATTCCATCTAGCTACAATGCTACGTGATGTGTATATTTCTGTGTACATACTGTATGTATATTCACTTCTCTTATTATCTTATCTTCTAAATTATTGCTCCGAGTGTTGCTGTCCCTGTTGCTGTTGCAATCCTGGAATTTCCCCATTGTGGGACTAATAAAGACTTATCTTATCTTATCTTATCGACAGAGTTGACTAATCGTTTCAGCCCTAGTGGCTATGGCTACAGAAACATGAGGAGCTGGAACAATAGGTAAACAGAAACACACACAGACCCAGGACCAAACCGGGGTGACACAGACGACAATGACAAGGGACTCAGGGAAACACAGAGGGCAATAAATGCAAATGATAATCAAGAGAGAACAAAAATAAACACAAAGTATGGGCAAGGTCAGAGGGCCAAAACCCAGATCATAACAACCCCTGAGTTAGAGCATGCTTGAGGTGGGGTGAACTTTGGCTCATTAGCAGTTCAAGCAAAAAAAATGAGGAGGGCTCCTTCAGCTGAGTGTAAAATGGTTCTCCAGTAATTAGTAATTCTGTGTTTTGACCAAAACATGTGACAGACATTTCATTAACGCCTCTGGGAACTGTGTCATTATTTGGAAAAGGGGGCATGTCACAGTCACTATAAGAGCTTTGATTGCTGTCAGAAGAATGTGATTTTCTGATTGCCACCACATGTGTAAGGTGTGGCCTTTTACTTGTATATATTGATCTGATGAATCCTGAAGACCTCTGCCACTTTTTCTTCTATCTGACGTTTTAGAACTAAACCAACAAAAAGGTCAGCAGAACCTCATACAGTTGGTGCATCAGTAATATCAGGTCTGAAGGCATTTCACTGAAAATGTGCTTTTGTGTTGTTATTGTTACATTTTCTGTGTGGCAGTGTAAGCCAATGAGAAGTAGTGGTTTTAATAAACCTTAAAGTCCTCATTAGGGAGCTGGATGAGTGGTAGTAAAGTGTGATGTTTCTCATCCAGAAGACCTCAGTTTCTTTCAGTGCTTTGATCTGCTAATTTAATCCTTTTTATCTACCTTTATCATTTGCTGGTAAGATAAGTTTGAAAGAAAGATCATAAGTTGGGTTCAAATACAGCCCTTTACAGCAACAATTTTGGTAACTATGAGGCATAAATAAACATTATTTACTACTTTTCTCTGCACCTTTGTCATCAATTAGTTAAAGGGTTAAAATTCCCATTTTTGAGCTGATTATATGGTGATGTCTCCACCTCTGTATCACTCTATATATAATTCTAGAAAATCTGTGAGTCTGTCTGTCTGTCTGTGTGTCATGATCATAGGACTTTGTGTTGCCATGGTAACTATGTCAAAGCTCAAAGGCAGGCATCACTGAATGAGTGGTGATGTCAAAGATCAAAGACAGGTTTCGTAGGACTTGCTATGACATCATCAAAGATCAAAGGCAGGCATCACTGAGCGAGTGGTGATGTCAAAGATCAAAGGCAGGCATCACTGTATGAGTGGTGACGTCAAAGATCAAAGGCAGGTTTCAACAGGGTTACTGTTGCTATGGTAACCGTGTCAAAGATCAAAGGCAGGCATCACCATGGTTACTGTTGCCATGGTAACCATGTCAGAGATCAAAGGCGGGAATGCAGAAATGCTTGCTTACACTTGCTTTCTACGGGCATGCAGAAATTCTTGCTTATACTTGGTTTCTATGGGCATGCATGGGCATGCACAGGTATGCACTAGTATTTATAAAACTGCAGTAAGAAAGTAATGACTATTTGTTTGGTTAACACGTCAAAAACAGTGTTTCGAAAGTCCTAGAAAGAAGTAGAAACTGGCAAATTCCTGTCTATCCTCCAGAGCAACTGGTCACAGAGCATCTGTGTTCATTATGCCTGCAGACACTCAAAGTCTAACAGTTATTGTGAAGCTTTGACCTTCTATAATTACTAAAGGGAGAGTCACAGTCAAGCATGACGAGATCTCAGTTTCAGTGGGTGTTGGAAACTTGGCCGAGATACATTCCTTCCTCTTGACTTCAGACTGAACATGAACCACATGACTCTTTTAAAACATCAATCCACACAAAAACTCTTAAAAGTCATTGGATGATCAATAAAATACAAGGGGGGGGGGCTGAAAAGTACATAGGCTGAAAAGTTCATAGTGGTCAAATTTGATCAAATGTGGTTTATTTTTCAACTGCAGGGATCCAAGTGCTGCAACACTGATGGAAGAAGTGTGTGGACCGAAGGGGAGACTATGTAGAAAAATTAACCACATTTGGTCAAATTTGATCACTATGAAATTTTCAGCCCCTCTCGTAAACTGATGTTTTAGGAAAATACAGTTGACAAACAGAGGACATTTTATCATGGCAAACATTTTCCTTCAAGCTTCATCATCAAGCTCCTGTGAATGTCAGCAGATTAAAATTTAATTCTTCATATGAGGATTATGGTGATTGTTTAAAGAAAAAAGTATAAGAAATCTTAAAGTACTTTTCTCATATATACTGTAGCTCTGGAAAAAAAGAGACCACAGCAAAATTACCACTTTGGTTTTATTATTTATACATATGTGTTTGATTAAAATGAACAATTTTGTTTTATTCTCAAACCTACTCAAAACAACTCACCCAAATACTAAGTCAAAATATCGTCATTTAGAGCATTTATTTACAGAAAATAACAACTGGCCAAAATAACAAAAAATATGCTGCTTTTTGATCAAATAATGCAAAGATAACAAGTCATTCTTAAACACAAAAATAATTTCATTTAATTTAGGAAGAACTCACAAATCTGTATCGTATTTGTGTAATAACTGTGATTTTTATTCACAGCTTTCATGAGTCATACACTGCTTAGATGATCCCCTAATCTGTACGTCCTAAAGTAGATTAAGATGTCCTCTTGTTCAAATTGAATGGCTGGCATACTTGTAGAGGTGCTAATTAAGGAAAGATTTTGCTGTTGTCTATTTATATAATGTATGTGTGAACAACTATGTAATCTTATAATGTATTCAGCTTGTTTAGAATTAGCATAAATATATTCAATATCAAAACAGTTTTTCAGTAAAAATGTGATGAAACAAGGTTAGATATGTCATGCTATGAAACAAGCCTGCTTAATTTTAAAAAAAAATGCATAAACGTATAACAAATACATAAACATATTATCATGAATTTGAATTACCTTAGCTTTATTTGCAAGATTACAACAATTGCTAATAGTTATTTTATGCAACTCTTTTACTGTGGAGAAATGGGCATCGCATTAACTTTAAAAGCATGTTTTATGTGAAAATAATAAATTTAAAGGAAATCGTTATACAACTAAAATGCATGAAGCGCTGGAAAAGTGTTATTTTTTTTTTTTTTTTTTTTTTTTTTGTGAATATGTGCTCCAGCAGAATAGTTGATGTTGTAGAGAGAAATGAGCAGGCGAGACGACAAGCTGGATCAGCAAAGACTTTATTCCGCTCTAACATCGAGTTGACAAGAATAGCTCCCAGGCCACAGGGCATCTCTCTTAAATACCTTTAATGCCTTGCCTAGTGGCCTGGGGGCTCACACCTCAATACACATAATAGACAAAGCCTGTAAGGCGCATTAACATAACAGTCATCCAGCATCTCCACCTGTGCTGTCCTGTCTGGACACCTCACCCCCACCCCCCCGTCGGCTTCTCTTCTCCTGGGCCATCATCTCTGGGTGGAGAATGTAACTGTCCCCCACACCGCCCCCCACCCCAACATCCAGAATGGGCCCTAACCCCCTTGTCCTGTGGGCTTCAGCCGATGTCCATAGCGGCTGTAACGGGAGGGTCGCCGGCTCCGAGATGCTGCTCTGCCGATGGGGCGCTCCTGGAGGCATGTCCGTCTGTGGGGGGACAATGGGGGGGGGCATCCTCATCAAGCATTTCTGGTCTTGCTGACGAGTCATTTACCTGTGGAGCTCTCAACGGGGGCATATGCGCTGAGGAGCTTGGGCCAACAACACCTGCTCGTCTTCCAATATAAACGTGGGCTGAAGCCTGTCAATGCAGACGGTTTCTCTGCGTCCCCCCAAGTGTTACACGAAATGTTTCGCCCCAGGTTCCAACACTCTGAACAGCCCGTCATATGGCGGGCGCTACAGGGTCCTGTGGGCAGCGTGCCTGACGAACACGAACGACGCATTCCTCAAGGTCTTTGGGATGAATGCGCGGGGAAAACAGTGGTGGGCCGGGCCCGGTACCGTCCCTGCCTCTGCACTACGTAGTGAATGCAGGGATGGCTCGGCCTGAGGTGCGGGGTTGTCAGGCAAAAATTCGCCCTGGAGCCGCAGCGGTTGAGGAAAAAACTAGTTCTGCTGGGGAGGCTGCCAAATTCTCCTTTGGTGCGGAACGCAACCCTAACAGAACCCACGGAAGCCGGTCCACCCAATTTGTGTCCGTAAGTGAAGCCCTGAGCACTGCTTTAAGTGACCTGTGGAAACGGTCATATAACCTGTTGGCCTGGGGATTGTACGCGGTCGTGTGGTGAATGTTGACCCCCAGGCTCCGGGCCATCACGGACCAGAGGTCGGAAATGAACTGAGGGCCCCTGTCGGACGTGATGTCTGACGGGGTGCCGAAGCGTGCCACCCAAGTTGCCAAAAAAGCGCATGCAACTTCCGCAGACATGGTGGAAGCTAGTGGCACCGCCTTGGGCCAGCGCGTGGTGTGGTCTACTACTGTCAGGAGGTGCATAAACCCCTGTGATGGTGGGAGGGGCCCCACCAGGTCCATGTGAACGTGGTCAAACCTCTTAGCTGGGATGTGGAACAGTTTGAGGGGGGCCTTTGTGTGCCTGTACACCTTGGTCCATTGGCACGCAATGCAGGCCGCAGCCCACTTTTTCACCTGTTTACGCAGATGTGGCCAGACGAACTTTGCTCCCACCATTTTGACTGACGCGCACACTCCCAGGTGCACCAGGGAGTGAACTGACTTAAAAACCCGACGGTGCCAAGCGCGCGGAACCACCAAGTGCGGGCGGCCTGTGGAAACGTCACAGAGTAGGGGGGCCCCCCGTCTTGCAGTACTCTGCTCTCCAGCCTTAACCCTGTTGATCCAGACTGGAGCGCGCAAACATCCGCATAGTCGGCTTGCTCGGTGGCCATGGCAGTGTAATCTATTCCTACGTAGACCAGGGCCATCAATGCGCGCGAGAGGCAGTCTGCCACCACGTTGAGTTTACCAGCCACAGGCTGAATGTCGGTCGTAAACTCTAAGATTGCAGCCAGCTGTCTTTGCTGCCGGTCCAACCACGGTTCTGAGACCTTGGCCATAGCGTACATTAGTGGCTTGTGGTCCACAAACGCAGTGAAGCTGCGCCCTTCCAGCCAGAACTGGAAATGGCGTATGGCCAGGTGGAGAGCCAGCAACTCTCTGTCGAACGCGATGTATTTACGCTCATTGTCGTGCAAAGACCTGCTGAAAAAGGCAAGCAGCTGCCAAGAACCTGTGACGCACTGCTCCACGACAGACCCTACGGCCACGTCTGATGCGTCGGTAGTGAGCACTATCTGAGCTGATGGGTCTGGGTGCGCCAGTAATGTGTCCTTCGCCAGCGCTGTTTTGGCATCCAAAAATGCCTGCTCCCGCTCAGGGGTCCAGTCGATGCTATCCGCTGGTTTGCGTTTTTTAAGCGCGGCATACAACGGCTGCATGAGCTGGGCTGCACGGGGGAGGAAACAGTTGTAAAAGTTAACCGTTCCTAAAAACTCTTGATGCGCCCTTACCGTCTGAGGATGTGGAAAATCTGTCACTGCGCACACCTTGTCCAGTAACAGGATTGCACCCTCCGGTGAGATGTGGTGGCCCAAAAAATTGATCATTGTAGCCCCGAACTGGCACTTCACTGGGCTGATTATTAACCCGTGCTCTTCCATCCTCTGGAAAATCGTCCTGAGGTGGGCAATGTGTTTGTCCTCGGACACACTGGCCACCAGGATGTCGTCCAGGTAGACAAAGACAAAAGGCAGATCACGCAGCACAGCATCCAACATGCGTTGGAAGGTCTGCGCCGCACCTTTTAACCTGAATGGCATGCGCAGAAACTCAGAAAGACCAAATGGGGTTATCACTGCCATTTTGGATATGTCTTCTGTGCGCACCGGGACCTGGTGGTACCCGCGGACCAGGTCCACCTTGGAAAAAATGCGTGCCCCGGTCAGGTGGACAGAAAAATCTTGAATGTGGGGGATGGGGTAGCGATCGTGTGCTGTAGTGTTGTTTAATCTGCGGAAATTGCCGCATGGTCGCCACAACCCCTCGGCTTTAGGCACCATGTGCAGCGGAGACGCCCATGGGCTGTTTGAGCACCTTATGATGCCTAACCTCTCCAAACTGGTGAACTCCTCACGTGCACTGGCCCATTTAGCTGCGTCCAGGGGCAGAGTTCGTGTGAAAATGGGCGGCCCCCTGGTGGTAATGAAGTGCTTGTCCCCATGCTTAGTGACGGCTGCCGAAAACATCGGGACCGTGAGTGCTGGGAACTGGGTGAGCAGTTCTTGGAACTTACTCCCTGGAGCTGTGACATTGGCCAGTGTTGTGGACCCTGCTCCTTGAGCTGTACAGGGCAGAGAATCAAAGGAGAGAGCATTAATCAGGTGTCTATTAGCAACATCGACTAATAGATCGTGCACACACAGAAAATCTGCACCCAAAATGGGGGAGTTACATGCCGCTATGGGGAAGTTACATGCCGCTATGACGAAAGACCATTGGTAGTTGTTGTCCTGTTGTCGGCCTCCGTCGGTCTATGATGACCATGGAAGAGAATCCTAAACGTCTACTCTGCTGGAACAGCACTGCCTGTGGCTGAACAGGCCGATGCGCACTGGTGTTCTACCTTCCAGCGTTGGGCATTGGTAGGATTCAAGCCTGGGCAGGAAGATATGGAGGACAAGATGTTACCCATGCAGCATGTCCCCCCTCTCCACGTCACTGATGAATCCAATGGAACAGCAGGGCTGCTATAGTTTGGCACCAGTGCCGTCGCAGGAGCTGCCAGAACGATGTTGAGCACAACAGAGAACTGCCTTAGGGGCTCCGACTCCGGAATTTTCCTCAGGGTTGACTCCCGAAGCCTTTCCCGTGACCGGGTGTGCCGCAAGGCAGTGGAGGTTTGAAATCAGGGTTTACCTTCCCCTAGATGGGCTACCTTCCCAGGTTGACGAGCCACCATCTACCCGAAGCATCTGGTTTTAAGGCGCCAGAGATCCGCCCTCGCCCCTTCTCCTATTAGTAAAAGCAGTTCTGCCGGGCTTAGAGACTAAACCACACGGGCAGGCTAGGAGTTGGACTTAGTTGTCAGAGGCTTTTCGAGACGCACGTCGTAAGGAGCATTTTATGAGCACTGGGAGCTTAACCCCAGTGCCGCTCCTGGCTATGACAACCTTGGAACCAAGGAACCAACCATTGGTAGTTACGGCCATGCAAACACATGGTCAATGTCCTCTCACCAAACGTCTTAATGTCTGAGCCGTTGGCGGCTGCCAGCTCGGGACTGCTACTTACAACCAGCCGGTCTGTGTTGGACGGCAGGATGAGGCCCTTTTGGGAGCCAGAGTCCACGAGGAACCGTCTCCCCGAACGTGAGTCCGTCACATAGAGCAGCTTGTCTGTGTCTCCGGCGGTCGCAGCTGCTACTGACTGCCGGTCCTGGTGTTTCCCGAGCGCTTGAATTGGCACGACGGCACGCATCGCCGTGCGTCTTCTCCGAAACAGCGGTGGTAAAAATAGAGCATGCCCTTCCGGTGCTTCTTGGCATCCACGCCGGCCACCATCAATGGCTCCTTGCCCTCACTGGTCATCTCACTGGGCTCCGGTGTTGCTGCGTTCACAGCGAAGGTTCTGGTCACCAGGATGATCAGGTCCACTTCTTGCGCCAGTAGTTTTGCATCGTCAGCAGTTGTGAGTTGGCAAGGACTGCTCTGGCCGCTGTCGGGAGGTTTCGGAGGAAAAGATGAGCAAACAGGAATGGCTCGCCATCTGTGCCCATCAACGCCAACATTTTCTCCATTAACTCGACCGCCGACCCGTCTCCCAACTCGGAACATGTCAGGAGCCTTTCCGCTCTCTCGCAGTTCGAGAGCATGTAGCGCTGGGTCAGCGTTGGTCTTGACGGCGTTGTATTTTCCGTGGGCTGGGGGCTGTTCAAGCAGGCTTGCCACCTGCTGTGTTGTGCGTGCGTCCAGTGCGGCAATCACGTCGGGGTCACCAGTGTAGAGAGAAATGAGCAGAAGAGACGGCGAGCTGGATCAGCACAGACTTTATTCCTCTCTAAAATGGAGTTGACAAGAATAGCTCCCAGGCCGCAGGACATCTCTCTTAAATACCTTTAATGCCTTGCCTAGCGGCCTGGGGGCTGGGGGCTCACACCTCAATACACATAATGGACAAAGCCTGTACGGCACATTAACATAACAGTTTGCTGGTTATAGACAAAGCCTGCCCGGTGCATCAACATAACAGTCAGCCAGTGTCTCCACCTCTGCTGTCCTGTCTGGACCCCACCACCCCCACCCCCGTCGGCTTCTCTTCTCCTGGGCCATCATCTCTGGGTGGAGAATGTAATGCCTAAGTCCCCCACAATGTGAAAATAAGTCAAAATATGATATAGTGTATTGACGCTGTGAAGCTATCTTGCACAAAGGGATACAGTATATTATGAACTGGGAAATGACAAATTGTTTATTTTTGATGTCAGCAAAATAAATACTTAAAGCTACAGTCACAAATACCCATACGAATGGCTGCAAACACTGTATGAACAATTTTTTGGACCAAAGGAGAATCCAGCATTAGTAGACCGCTCGTAAGTTTGTGGCCAAGTTGATGGTCTTATCCAAGATTTCTACGAATGCCCCATGAAAACCCCTCATCGTAGGGTGGCTGCACGAATGTCATAGGAACAACGTAAGAACTACACAAGACGCTGGCCATAAGTATGCCTCAAGAACACCTTAAGTTGTTCTTGAGGGCCCCTTACAGCAGTCTTAGGAAACGCCGTACAATCCACGTTCGTACAGAGATTAGTACAGCGTGTGTAAGGCGGTAGTGAAGCACTCATAAGGCAGAAGTACGTCATTCGTGCGACATTTGTTCCGAAAGCCATAAGATCTTCCTACCAATGACTTGAGAGTGCCATGAGTTGCACAAAAATTTTCACAAGATGGCAGTAAGTACAGGTACGTCTCAAAAAATTAGAATATCATGAAAAAGTTCAATACTTTTTGCCACTCATTTCAGAAAGTGAAACTCATGTATTATATAGATTCATTACACAGAGAGTGATATATTTCACGTGTTTATTTATTTTAATTCTGATGATTATGGCTTACAGCCCATGAAAACCCCAAATTCAATTTCTCAAAAAATTAGAATATTACATAAAATTAATTTTTAAAAAATAGTTTTTTAATACAAATGTGAACCGACTGAAAAGTATGTCCATGTACACACTCAATACTTGCTTGGGGCTCCTTTTGGATTAATTACTGTATCAATGTGACGTGGCACGAAGGTGATCAGCCTGTGGCACTGCTGAGGTGTTATGAAGGTCTAGGTTACTTTGATAGTGACCTTCAGCTTGTCTGCATTGTTGGGTCTGGTGTGTCTCATCTTCCTCTTGACAATACTCCATAGATTCTCTAAGGGGTTTAGGTCAGGAGCGTTTGCTGGCCAATCAAACACAGTGACGCCATGGCCATTAAACCAGGTTTTGATACTTTTTGCAGTGTGTGTGTGTGTGTGGGGGGGGGGGGGTGCCAAGTCCTGCTGGAAAATGAAATCAGCTTCTCCATAAAGATTGTCAGCAGAGGGAAGCATGAAATGCTCTAAAATTTCCTGGTAGACGACTGCACTGACTTTGGTCTTGATAAAACACAGTGGACCAACACCAGCAGATGACATTGTTCCTCAAATCATCACTGACTGTAAAAACTTCACACTAAACCTCAAGCAACTTAGATTCTGTGCCTCTCCACTCTTTCTCCAGACTCTGGGACTTTGATTTCCAAATGAAATGCAAAATTTACTTTTATCTGAACAGAGGTCTTCTGCTGGTGTTTATCTTTCTTTCAAAGGTCTTTTTATTATTATTAATTGAAGTATCAATACAATACAAAGTATTAGAAATTTTCATTTTTGTTTCAACCAAACAGTAAAAAACTAGAACTTAAAGCCAACAAATGTAAATGCTTCAAAGCACAAAAACCTTTAAATAAACAAAAAAAAAAAAAAAAAAAAAAATACAAAGAAAAATTATGTGTGTGAAGTGGGGTTGGGGTAAAGGGGATATGAGCTACTCAGAAACTATAATCGTGGGTCTTTCAAAGAAATCAAGAAACGGGCGCCATAATTTATAGAATTTGTTTTCAGAGCCACAGACTGTATATCTGATTTTTTCTAAATCCAAACAGGACATTATATCTTTTATCCACTGTAAATGTGAAGGGGGCGAAGAATCTTTCCACTTCAGTAATACAGCACGTCTGGCCAATAATAATGAAAATTTGAATACTTTTAATTTGGAACTTGGCAAGACAAGTTCTGGAGCCACACCAAAAATGGCGCATAATGGATCAGGTTTAATTTGATATTGCAGGACTTCAGACATAGTGATAAAAACAGAATGCCAAAAATTCATCAATGCAGGGCAGGACCAATACATGTGAAGCAAAGTGCCAGGAGCGCTACCACACTTTTCACAAGTTGGGTCTATATCCGAGTAAATGCGTGCTAACTTAACCTTGGACAGGTGCATCCGGTGTACAATCTTAAATTGAATAAGAGCGTGACGAGCACACATTGATACAGTGTGAACCTGGCCAAGAATAGAGTCCCACAGTTCATCAGTAAAAGTAAAATTAAGATCTTGTTCCCAGTTCAATTTGATAGCGGCCAGAGAAGAAGATTGTAAATTTGAAATTAAATTATATAAAACTGACATTACCCCCTTAGAAGTTGGTTTAACTAATAAAAAATCATCTAGAGGATTATCAGAAGGTTTTTGAGGGAATTGTTTTGTCATGGTTTGCACATAATGTCTGACCTGGAGGAAGCGGAAAAAGTGTGTAGAAGTGATGTCGAATTTGGTGGAAAGTTGAGAAAAACTTGCAAATTGACCATCAAAATATAAATCCGCAAAAGATTTTAAACCTTTTCTGTGCCATATATGAAATGCACTATCAATAGTTGATGGGGTAAATAAATGATTTGCGGCAATTGGACTTCTAATGGAAAAAAACTGAAGACCGAAATTTTTCCTGAATTGAGACCAAATTCTAAGAGACTGACGAACTACTTTATTATTACCCAGTGTAGACAAAGCAAGGGGAAGTGGTGAACCTAAAATTGCCGGTAGGGAAGTTTGATTGTCCACATGTGACTCCATAAGGATCCAAATAGGTGATTTGGGTTCCAGATAAAAATGTTTCCAATATAACATGCACCTGATATTTGCTGCCCAGTAGTAATATTGAAAATTAGGCAGAGCCATGCCACCTACTGATTTGGGTCTTTGAAGAAAAACTTTCCTCAATCTCGGATGTTTACCATTCCAAATAAATGAAGTAATCAGAGAGTCCAAAGACTTAAAAAAGGATTTAGGAATAAAAATGGGGAGACATTGAAACAAATATAAAAACTTTGGAAGTAACATCATTTTTACAGAATTGATTCTGCCAATTAAAGACAAGGATAATGGGGACCATTTGGAAAGTATTAACTTGCACTGGTCAAGTAAGGGGAGAAAATTATTTTTAAACAAGTAATTAAATTGTTTAGTGACACATATCCCAAGATAATTAAAATGATCAATAACAACCTTGAAAGGAAAATGTTCAAAATCCTGAACTTGAATCTTTTCATTAATCAGAAACAATTCACTCTTATTAAGATTAATTTTATAACCAGAAAACCTACTAAAACTATCCAAAATATTAAGTATAGCGGGTAATGAAGTAAGTGGGTTGGAGAGAAATAATAAAAGATCATCAGCATAGAGTGAAACCCTATGCTCAATGCCACCCCTACGAATGCCTAGAAAGTCCCGGCTCCCACGGATTGCAATAGCTAACGGCTCAACTGCCAAGGCAAAGAGCAACGGGCTCAAAGGACAGCCTTGCCTCGTACCACGGTAAAGTCTAAAATAGTCAGAATAGCGACAATTAGTTAACACTGAAGCTAAAGGACTAGCATAGAGAAGTTTGCTGGTGTTTATCGACTGTGTTTTATCAAGACCAAAGTCAGCGCAGTCGTCTATCAGGAAATTTAAGAACACTTCATGCTTTCCTCTGCTGACAAGCTTTATGGAGAAGCTGATTTCATTTTCCAGCAGGACTTGGCACCCACCACACTGCAAAAAGTATCAAAACCTGGTTTAATGACCATGGCATCATTGTGTTTGATTGGCCAGCAAACTCTCCTGACCTAAACCCCATAGAGAATCTATGGAGTATTGTCAAGAGGAAGATGAGAGACACCAGACCCAACAATCCAGACGAGCTGAAGGTCACTATCAAAGCAACTTGGGCCTTCATGACACCTCAGCAGTGCCACAGGCTGATCACCTCAATGCCACGCCACATTGATGCAGTAATTAATCCAAAAGGAACCCTGACCAAGTATTTAATGTGTACATGGACATACTTTTCAGTCGGTCCACATTTGTATTAAAAAACTATTTTTTTAAATTATTTTTTTGTAATATTCTAATTTTTTGAGAAATTGAATTTGGGGTTTTCATGGGCTGTAAGCCATAATCATCAAAATTAAAATAAATAAACAAACAAATAATCTGGTTCCAAGGTTGTCATAGCCAGGAGCGGTACTGGGGTTAAGCTCCCACTGCTCATAAAATGCTCCTTACGGCGTGCGTCTCGAAAAGCCTCTGACAACTAAGTCCAACTCCTAGCCTGCCCGTGTGGTTTAGTCTCTAAGCCCGGCGGAACTGCTTTTACTAATAGGCGAAGGGGCGAGGGCGGATCTCTGGCGCCTTAAAACCAGATGCTTCGGGTAGATGGTGGCTCGTCAACCTGGGAAGGTAGCCCATCTAGGGGAAGGTAAACCCTGATTTCAAACCTCCGCTGCCTTGCGGCACACCCGGTCACGGGAAAGGCTTCGGGAGTCAACCCTGAGGAAAAATCCGGAGTCGGAGCCCCTAAGGCAGTTCACTGTTGTGCTCAACATCGTTCTGGCAGCTCCTGCGACGGCGCTGGTGCCAAACTATAGCAGCCCTGCTGTTCCTTTGGATTCATCAGTGACGTGGAGAGGGGGGACATGCTGCATGGGTAACATCTTGTCCTCCATATCTTCCTGCCCAGGCTTGAATCCTGTCAACGCCCAACGCTGGAAGGTAGAACACTGGTGTGCATCGGCCTGTTCAGCCACAGGCGGTGCTGTTCCAGCAGAGTAGACGTTTAGGATTCTCTTCCATGGTCATCATAGACCGACGGAGGCCGATGAATGAATGTAATGAATCTATATATGGGTTTCACTTTCTGAAATGAGTGACAAAAAATATTGAACTTTTTCATGATATTCTAATTTTTTGAGATGTACCTGTATGCCATAGGAAGATCCCAAGGCACACTTACAAAGAACGTAAGAACTCTAGAGCCATCGTATGACAGAAAAGCACCTCATTTCTCAAGGATGCCTGAAGTTGCTCTTGCAAATTAGCCGTAAGAAACTATGCCCCCCTCCACGAATGTCTGCGAACTCCAGAATTCATAGGACCTAGGAGATTCTTATGAGTCTATTGTTCATAAGAATCTTTGTGACCATAGTTTCAGCTTTAGCTCACATTCATTTTGTTCAAATAATATAAATTTGTTGTTTCATGTTTCTTTGTCTTCTGTTTTGCTTTTATATTTCTGTCTCAAAAGCCCATCCAGGGACAAGAGTTGCAAACTAGCTTAATGCTATACACTCTCTGTGCAACACATCAGATTTTCTTTTTTGTCTATGTTTATTGCACTGTCCCTGACAAATAAACAAATAAAATAAAAAATAAAAAAATGATTGCTTTAAATTCCCTTCCTGTATATTTATTTATATTTCTAATGTGCTTCTTCTTCTTCTTTCAGCTGCTCCCTTTAGGGGTCACCACAGCGGATCATCTGTCTCCATCTCACCCTACCCCTTGCATCTTCCTCTGTAACACCAACCCTCTCCATGTCCTCCTTCACTACATCCATGAATCTTCTCTGTGGTCTTCCTCTTTTCCTCCTGCCTGGCAGCTCCATTTTCAACATCCTTTGTCCAGTATATCCACGATCCCTTCTCTGCACATGTCCAAACCATCTCAGCCTTGCCTCTCTTACTTTGTCTCCAAACCGCTCAACCTGAGCTGTCCCTCTGATATACTCATTTCTAATTTTGTCCCTCCTAGTCACTCCCAATGAAAATCATAGCGTCTTCAACTCTGTCACCTCCTGTCTTTTTGTTAGCGTGACCATCTCCAAACCATGCATCATCGCACATCTCACTGCCGTCTTGTAAATCTTCCCTTTCACTCTTGTTGCTACCCTTCTGTCAAAAATCACCCGACACTCGTCTCCACCCACTCCACCCTGCCTGCACTCTCTTCTTCACCTCTTTTGTGCATTTTTCATTGCTTTGCACGATTGACCCCAGGTATTTAAACTCATCTACTTTCACTACCGCTACTCCTTCCATCTTCATCATTGCACCTGCCTCCCTCTCATTCACACTCATGTATTCTGTCTTGCTTCAAGTGACTTTCATTCCTTTTCTCTCTAGAGCATACCGCCACCTCTCCAGGTTCTCTTTCACCTGCTCCCCACTCTTACTACAGATCACAATGTCGTCTGCAAACATCATGGTCCATGGAGACTCCTGCCTGACCTTGTCTGTTAGCCTGTCCATCACCATAGCAAACAAGAAGGGGTTAAGAGCTGATCCCTGATGTACAGTGCATCCAGAAGGTATTCACAGTGCTTCACTTTTTTCACATTTTGTTATGTTACAGCCTTATTCCAAAATAGATTAAATTCATTTTTTCGTCAAAGTTCTACACACAATACCCCATAATGACAATGTGAAAAAAGTTTTTTGTTTTTGGAGATTTTTGCAAATTTAAATTTAAATTTAAAAAAACTAAGAAATCACATGTACATAAGTATTCACAGCCTTTGCCATGAAGCTCAAAATTGAGCTCAGGTGCATCCTGTTTCCACAGATCATCCTTGAGATGTTTCTATAGCTTAATTGGAGTCCACCTGTGGTAAATTCAGTTGATTGGACATGATTTGGAAAGGCACATACCTGTCTATATAAGGTCCCACAGTTGACAGTCCATGTCAGAGCACAAACCAAGCATGAAGTCCAAGCAATTGTCTGTAGATCTTCGAGACAAGATTGTCTTGAGGCACAGATCTGGGGAAGGGTACAGAAATTTTTTTTGCTGCTTTGAAGGTCCCAATGAGCACAGTGGCCTCCATCATCTATAAATGTAAGAAGTTCGGAACCACCAAGACTCTTCCTAGAGCTGGTCGGCCATCTAAACTGAGTGACTGGGGGAGAAAGGCCTTAGTCATGGAGGTGACCAAGAACCAGATGGTCACTCTGTCAGAGCTCCAGCATTCCTCTGTGCAGAGAGGAGAACCTTCCAGAAAGACAACCATCTCTGCAGCAATCCACAATCAGGCCTGAATGGTAGAGTGGCCAGACGGAAACCACTCCTTAGTAAAAGGCACATGGCAGCCCACCTGGAGTTTGTCAAAAGGTACCAGAAGGACTCTCAGACCATGAGAAACAAAATTCTCTGGTCTAATGTGACAAAGATTGAACTCTTTGTCGTGAATGCCAGGTGTCACGTTTGGAGGAAACCAGGCACCGCTCATCACCAGGCCATTACCATCCCTACAATGAAGCATGGTGGTGGCAGCATCATGCTATGGGGAATGTTTTTCAGTGGCAGGAACTGGGAGACTAGTCAGCATAGAGGGAACGATGAATGCAGCAATGTAGAGACATCCTGGATGAAGACCTGCTCCAGAGCGCTCTTGACCTCAGACTGGAGCGACGGTTCATCTTTAAGCAGGACAACGACCCTAATCACACAGTCAAGATATCAAAGGAGTGCTGCACGGTGGCGCAGTGGTTTAGCACTGTGGCAGCACAGTTTTACCCTTGGCTGGGGGATCGCGGGGATCATGAGGTCGTGGGTTCGATCCCAGCCCCCGACCAACAGTGAGCTGTGTGGAGTTTGCATGTTCTCCCCGTGTTGCGTGGGTTTACTCCGGGATTTCTCCGGTTTCCTCCCGCATACCAAAAACATGTAGGTTTAGGGCGCTCGCGCACGCAGCGACCAGCAGCCGGTGGCTTGTCACCAGACTGCAAACCAAGTCTACCTACGGGTACAAATAAGTAACAAAAAAAAAAAAAAAAAAAAAAAAAAAAAGGAGTGGCTTCAGGACAATATAAATGTCCTTGAGTGGTCCAGCCAGACCCCAGACTTGAATCCAATTGAACATCTCTGGAGAGCTCTGAAAATGGCTGTGAACCAACGCTTCCCATCTATTCTGATGGAGCTTGAGAGGTGCTGCAAAAAGGAATGGGCGAATCTGCCCAACGATAGGTGTGCCAAGCTTGTGGTATCATATTCAAAAAGACTTGAGGCTGTAATTGCTGCCAAAGGTGCATCAACAAAGTATTGAGTAAGGGCTGTGAATACTTATGTACATGTAGTTTCTTAATTTTTGATTTTTTTAATAAATTTGCAAAAATCTCGAAAAAAATTCACGTCATTACTGGGTGTTGTGTGTAGAATTTTGAGGAAAAAAATGAATTTAATCCCTTTTGGAACAAGGCCACAACAAAATGTGGAAAAAGTGAAGCACTGTGAATACTTTCCAGATGCACTGTAATCCCACCCCCACCTTAAATCCATCCGTCACTCCTACAGCGCACTTCACCACTGTCTCGCTGTCCTCATACATGTCCTGCACCACCCTCACATACTTTTCTGCCACTCCTGACTTTCACATACAGTACCCCACTTCCTGTCATGACCTGGGGTGGTTTCCAGCCCATTTCCTTGGCAGGGTGGCTGTCTAGTCTCCTGTTTATTTTGGGATCCTCATTCGCCATCTGATAGCCGACAGCCACATCCCCTCCTGCCAGCTCCTACCAGCTGACTGTCATTACCTGCTGCTCTCCTCTCCACACATATACACACACATGCAATTGTCCACACCTGCATTCACTTTGCACTTTTGCACTCACTCACTACACATGCACACTCATCTCCATTCACATGCTCTACTATATTCACTCACGCATCTGTCTCCACTCAGTTCAGCCCATGCACTCACGCACTGGTGTTCACTTCCCTCGTTATGGTTGGCAGTATTTTAGCCCCATTCCTGCTTCAGCAAATTGTCGGGTGATCGTTGGTTGAACTGTGTGTTTAAACCTACTGTCTGCTGTTTTCCTGCACTGTGGATCTTTTTTGGACTGTCTCGGACTGCTCCAACCCCATGAGTACTCTCTGCTTCACCCCTGCCGTCCAGTCCCGTCTGGAATTTTTTTCCCTGGGCTCTCCTGTTCGTTTCCCCGCTGCAGTTCTGTCTGCCTGCGAACTGAGACGTTCTCCCTCTGTGTTTTCTCACTCGTGAGCTGTAGAGTGTCCTGGAGATTTTCCCTGCTTATCCTGTGCTACCCATTTATTGTTTGACTGGACTGTTAAATCAATTTGCATAATAAAATACACACAACGTACTCCTGCGAGTGGGTTTGTCATTTCGGCCTTAAAACGGCAGAGAATTCATGACACTTCCTCTCTTGGCACCCTGTCATATGCTTTCGCTAGATCAGGGGTCTCCAACCTGGGGCTCCTGGAATGTTCAGGTTTCTGTGGGAAATGTTCTAATTTCACTTCTTAATTGGTCCAAAGATTTGCAAGTAATTTGTCATTGTTGTGGATGGGTTCTGTAGGTACCCTTGCACCCATGCACAACAACAGCAAATTATTTGCAAATCTCTGGACCAATTAAGAAGTGAAATTAGAAAATTTCCCACATTAACCTGAACATTCCAGGAGCCCCAGGTTGGAGACCCCTGCTCTAGATCCACAAAGACACACTGCAACTCCTTCTGACCTTCTCTGTACTTCTCCATCAGCACTCTTAGGGCAAACATTGTATTTGTAGTACTCTTTCTTAGCATGAAACTGTACTGCTGCTCACTGATTGTCACCTCTCCTCTTAACCTGGCTTCAACAACTCTTTCCCATATCGTCATAGTGTGGCTGATCAACTTTATACCTCTGTAGTTACTACAGCTCTGAACATCACTGTTGTTCTTGAAAACTGGTACCAAAACACTTCTCCACTCCTCAGGCATCCTCTCACTCTTCAAGATTGTGTTAAACAATCCGGTTAAAAAGTCCACTACCATCTCTCCTAAACATCTTCATACCTCCACAGGTATGTCATCAGGACCAATTGCCTTTCCATTCTTCATCCTCTTCAAAGCTGCCTTCCCTTTCACCTTGCTTATCCTCAGTACTTGTGTGCCATCTTTCCTTCATCCATCCTCCTGTCTCTCTCACTTTCTTCATTCATCAGCTCTTCAAAGTACTCCTTCCACCTTCTCAACACACTCTTGTCAATTGTTAGTACATACCATTTCTGTCCTTAATCATCTTAACCTGTTGTACATCCTTTCCAGCTCGATCTGTCTAGCCAGTCGATACAAGTCCTTTTCTCCTTTGTGTCCAGCCTCATACAACTCACTCTATGCCTTATCCTTTGCGTTTGCCACCTCTCTTTGCCATGCACCTAAATTCCAAATACTCCTGTCTACTTTCTTCATCTCCCTGACTATCCCACTTTTTCTTTGCTAACCTCTTCCTTTGAATACGTTCCTGTACCTCCTCATTCCACCACCAAGTCTCCTTGTCTTCTTTCCTCTGTCCACTGGATACACCACATACCTTTCTACCCATTTCCCTCAATACTTTTGCTGTACTTTCCCAGTCATCTGGTAATTCTTCCCTACCACCTAGAGCCTGTATCAACTACCTCCTGAACTCTGTGTGACCTTCTTCCTTCTGTGACTTCCCCCACTTAATCTTTGGCTCTGCCTTCACTGTTTTCCTCTTCTTGCTTTGCAAAGCCATCCTACAGACTACCATCCGATGCTGTCTAGCTACATTCTCCTCTGCTACCACCTTGCAGTCTCCTATCTCTTTCAGATTTCTCCTTCTGCATAAGATGTAGTCCAGCTGTGTGGACCTTCCTCCACTCTTGTAAGTCACCCTATGTTCCTCTCTCTTCTTGAAGTATGTGTTCATTACAGCCATTTCCATCCTTTTAGCCAAATCCACAACCATCTGTCGTTCCCCATTTCTCTCCTTAAGACCATACCTACCCAGAACCTCCTCATCACCTCTGTTCCCTTCACCTACATGTCCATTAAAATCCGCTCCAATCACCACTCTCTCCCCCCTGGGAACATTCTCTACCACTTCATCCAATTTATCCAAGAATTCCTCTCTCTTTTCTACCTGACATCCAACTTGTGGGGCATATGCACTGACAACATTCAACATATATATTTCTAATGTACATCTTATATCATTTTACATCCTTTCCTTTATTTTAGTGCTGCAAACATTTCCCTTTGCTGTATATTCACTCATTCCATTTTATTTATATAGTGCCTATTGACAACAAAAAGTCAGCTCCAGGCTCATTTTTATTCATCTATTTACCCACCTTCTTGCCCTCCTGTTCTGTTTGCTCTTCAGTATCCCATAAAATACACAAAAAATGATAAAACACACAGAAAGGTGATTTCCCCTCCCCCTTTTATTTAACCAAACGTAATAAAACAAGTACAAAAAGGGGTCAAACTTTAGTTTCACATTTCTTGAAAAGTTTGATCTGTCATATTATCCTACTGCAAGCCTGTTATCTACACAGTTTTCTCCAGTGTATAAACCAGAGGTCTAATATCCTGGCCCCAAAAAGTGAAAATCCCCTCCCGTGTTCGTTCCAACCATTCACTAACCCAGTTGATTCTGATAAGCACAGCTTTACAGCCCAGTAGATGATCTCATTACTTCCACCTTTGATAGCTGTCCTTATCAGAATCAGCGGGATGAGTGAATGGCTGGAACAAAATACCGAATAGGACTTTCTGGAACCAGGATCTTACACCTCTGGAAACTGTTGTATCATTTCATAATTCACATCCAGTTATGATGTAAATGTGCAAAGTATGACCCATAATAGTAAAAATTATTTATTTAAAAACGGCTCACAAACACCAGTTTGCCATTTATAAATCGACCAAACTCAAACCCCTCTGTGTTTCTCATTGATACAGTACTTAGAATGGGATGCAAATATCCCGCATGATTATTAGACAAATATGAACAACTATAACATGTAAACTGTACCATTAAAAACTGGAAAACATCATAAAATTCTTCAAAAAAGCATCTAAAAACATCTAAACTCTTTCAAAAGATACTCCATAATGACTGAAATATTCTGACTCTAGTCAAACTTTTTCTCTACCCTTGCTCTACCTGATCAGTTCATAAAAACTGAGATTAAATGACTATTTGAGTTTATTACACCCCCCTTTTACTTTTGGTAGTTTTGTTCATGATTTATTCTCTATTATTAGGTATTATGACAATGTAATCACCAATAATAACAGCTAACCTCTGAGAAAAGTTATAATTGGTCTGAACTTACACCAAAGAAAAAACAAACACTTTATGAAAAGAGAGTCTACAAACTAAAACAACACAGGCAGGCAGACTGGAAACAAACCTCAGGACTATTCAAACTTATAATGAACAGGGAAATGGATGTTTGTCCACCAATTAAAATGTGATTGAAAATAAAAATTGTTCTGGAGGCACTCATGCACAACAATGACAGATTATTACCAATTAAGAAGCAAAATTAGAAAATTTCCAAGGGAATTTCATTTTATTGCTTTTCCAAGAGTGTTGGAAGGAGAAAGCTATGGATTGCTGCTGTCTAATGTGAGAACTACGTACTATGTATGGAATGTGTGAATTTATCCCCTTGAGTGTACAACTGCATGTCCAATGAACGTGTCCCCCCCCCCCCCCCCAGCTCTGAGCACCTATTTTCTGTTTGTTTTCTATGTAATCCAGTGTTTAATGTGCTCAGCCCCCTTGGCACAAAAACGGTCTTCATTTTTGTCACTGTTGAGAGGTGCCAAAAATTGAAAAAGCTCCTTTTGGAGCACTACAGTGCTCATCAGCGGCACACCTCTCTAATCAGCCAATCAGAATCAGGCTAAAAGGATACCGTAAAACGGGGCTATAAGGGACGGCGGGGTAATAAGGGACACTTTTCTGGGAAATGTTTTAAATGTAATTCTGCTTTTTTATTTTGAGCAGGACGCTGAGTTGTGTTGTTATTGTCTTTCCTGTAGATAGATATTAGTTTTAAGAAATTTGTCGCCGTTATATTTAAGGAAAATTCGAAAAAAAAAAGTGTCCATTATTACCGCGCCGTCCCTTATAGCCCCGTTTTACGATACCATGGTCAACATTTAACAGCAAAAGCTTGGAGGGTTGCATGTTTTCTTGCCTGTTTTTTTTTTTTTTTGTTACTTATTTGTACCCGTAGGTAGACTTGGTTTGCAGTCTGGTGACAAGCCACCGGCTGCTGGTCGCTGCGTGCGCGAGCGCCCTAAACCTACATGTTTTTGGTATGCGGGAGGAAACCGGAGAAATCCCAGAGTAAACCCACGCAACACGGGGAGAACATGCAAACTCCACACAGCTCACTGTTGGTCGGGGGCTGGGATCGAACCCACGATCTCATGATCCCCGCGATCCCCCGGCCGAGGGTAAAACTGTGCTGCCACAGTGCTAAACCACTGCGCCACCGTGCAGCCCGTGTTTGATGTGGTTTATTGGAGTTGGCAGAGAGCTTCAGGGTAATGTGTGAAACCCCAATGGCAAGCTTTCAGTGACAGGTCAAGCAGTTGCTAGGATACGTAACAATGTAATAATGAGTTAGATTTATATGGCACTTTACATGTCAAGTGATATCTCAAAGTACTTAGAGTGAGTCCATTATTCATTCACTCTAGACAGACACTGATAGTGGTAAGCTACTTCTACAGCCACAGCTGTGCGGGGCAGACTAACAGAAACATGGTTGCCAATCCACACCAACGACCTCTCCAACCACTACTGAACATTTATATACATTCATACCCAGAGTCATGAACACTGGCAGCAAGGTGGGTAAAGTGTCTTACCCAGGGACACAATGGCAGGATGACTGGGGGAAGTGGGATTCGAGCCGCCAACCCTCCGGTTATTTGGCAGAGACATTTTTTAAGAGCGCCTGTGAAGCACCCAGGAAAACATGTTTAGAGCATTTTTATGGCTTCTGTGGACATGCAGCCTAAATGAAGGCGCCAAGCAGCTCCTATAGCGTGATACCAAAAATGGCACATAAACAAAGTCATGTGTGCGGTGATGTCACGGTCTATAGATAACCCACTACTTTTTTAACCCTCAGGGATCCTTCATTTATTAGTCAAACTTGTATCACTAGGCACACAAGATGTGCTTTTCATGACATAGCTATAAAAAAAATTATGCATTAATATTATATTTTACTTTCATTGAGCTAATTATTTTCACCTACATTTGACCTAATTATTTATATCAATTAATTTTTTAATATTTTAACCCTTTAAATGCTAGGCTTTTGTCATGATGCCAACATGTTTTTAGATGGAAAAAACAAACAAGAATTATTTCAGTGTAGTACTACATGCAAAGTAATTTTTTTGTGTTGAATCATTAGAGCCTGATGTGTCAGTGGTTAGCAGCAAGGAGGGTTGTGACAGTGTATTTTGTAGCATTTTCTCCATTATGCCAAATATAGTCAAAATGGCGCCATCTGATGGAGGGTAGTAAAAATGATCAATTCCAAGGCAAAAGTCCAGATTAACACCCAGATGTAATAAAATGCATGTATTGTAATTAAATGGCAGGGGGCTCAAAAATTGCAGTCTGAATGGGTTTCAATGACACATTTTTTTGTGCTTAACAGTATAAGTGTAACAATTGCTTGTACACAGGGTATTTTAGACTTACTGCAGGAGCTGAGCGGGAAATAAGATCAAATAAAAATACACGATCTTTCCAAAATTCATGTCATATGCATGAACACAGCCAAAATTATGAAAAAAGAAAGAAAGAAAAGCAAGTAAAATGCATTCATAGGTCCCTGAGGGTTAAAAAAAATGGATAATACAAATTATACATTATTGGAAATATTCCAAATTCACCTCCAATATAATTCTCAGCTTGACATGAAAGACAAAAGTCAAAAAAGGAAGATAAAACAGGTCTGTCCTCAAACTTTTGGCCAGCTGGTTGCATGTTGGTTTACTTCCATGTTTTTCTTGTTTTGTTTTTGATGATGGGGCTGAATTCCCAGAATATTCAGACAAATGTTGAACATAGTTACCAAATAAAGTAGCAATTTGTAATAAACTGAAACAATTCTCCATAGTCAGGTGTGTTTACACAGTTCTGAGCCTCAGCAGGGTGTCCCAATGGCCTCCAAAGAGTCTTTCTCCCTCTCATAAACTGCTGGTTCTGAGGGCAGGATGCTCTTCATTGTCTCCTCTTTACTGGAAGGAAACAGGGAGGTCGGTGACGGCGATGTGGGTGAGGAGAGAGTGGAGGTGGCGGCGGTAGAGGCAGAGGAGGATGAAGAGGAGTTTCCGTCGGGGAGGCACTCCTCACAGCAGCAGCAGCAGCAGTCCATGAAGGCCTGACCCAGCGAGCGACACAAACACAGCAGCAACACAGGCGACGCAGAGCACCGGACAAACAGCAGGAACTGTTCAATCAGACCGAGTGCAGGCAGGACCAAAGTGGGGAGCGCATCGGTCACAGAGATGTACGCCAGTGTGATATTACAGATGCTCTCCGGTAGGTTGCATGTGATGTACAAGGCAGTGAGGGCCATCACAGTGGAGCGCAGCCTCTGCTCCCTCACATGGGGCTTCTTCTTGGTCGAGGAGGATGATGATGATGAGGAGCCCCTCGCACTCACCTTGTCACTGCCAGGTTTCTGTGGTAGTCGCTGGGCTAACACCTGCCTCGTCACCAGGTCACAGGCCAGAGTGAAGAGCAGCGGCATACAGACGTAGCATCCAAAGATCCACCACGTGCGAGCCTCGTGGTAGGTCAGTACCAAAGAGTAGATGCTCTCTGGAAGATCGACTGATGGCTCCCGAACACAAATATCCACCTTAAACGCTCCGATCCGGGCTCTGAATGCAGCCATCAGTGACCCGCTGTGCTGGTTCTGCTGTAGGTCAGCGGGGAGCCATGGCAGGCTGACGGTTTCCTGGACGAGGTGCCACAGCAACAGCTCTGGGGCTGCGAGCACCATGGAACCCAGCCAGATGACAGACAGCTTGGACAGGATGGACTGGCAGGACTCCACCTTAGGAGTCTGATGGGGCCTGGGGCCAGTGGCCGCGTGGAAACGATCAATGCTGAGAGCACAAAGGCTGAAGGTGGCCACACCCAGAGAGGTCACCTGACAGAGAAATGAAACAGAATTAAGAAACGGGCAACAGAAAAATCATTTTAGGTACTGTACTGTATGCAACTTTTGGAACCTCTAGTTTTAGAGGCTTCTTGATAAGAAAACTTTATTAATCCCACAAGGGAAATTCAGTTGCCACCAGTACAGAACAACCACTTACAACCATTGGTAACTAAACTACAGCCCCAATTGCGTTGTACACAATTATACATTTATACAGCTTTAGTTATCCGGTGGGAATTCCGACCCAAAGTCATTCTCAGAAATTACGTGATAAGGGTAATAGATCAGTTAGCGACTGACTTTCCAAAAGTTACAAACAGCATCTTGAACATTAACATTATTGATTTTGATTGGGTATTTGTAACCTGAATAAAAGAATAATTGTGTTTTTAGGTTATTCTCTTTTCTTTTCTCTTTCTATATTGTTGCTCAAGTTCGTAATGCAATTTTGCTGAATCATGATGACCCAGTTTGATGTTCATGTTTCTTACTCCAAAAACAAAAAGACTCTGTATGTGTCCTAGAGGATAACGATAACTAAGGAGGTCATGTGTGAGACAGGCTGTAGCCTTGTGGTCTTGTAATCTGTTCTCAAAGAATGCTGTCTCTATGTGATATCAGCTGTTGAAGATAGACCTGAGGAGTTGTCATTAGTCACATGAAAACAATGTTTTCCTCTGTGCTGAGCAACTGTCAAAACATGTATAAAAGGATGTCAGACCCAAGATCTGATATGCAAAGCCATCTCATCTTCTGTGTGACATGCAGGGTTTCCTCTGGTAACATTTTTCGTTGGTGGCCCGCCGCACCAGAAATTTTGCCGCCTCGCCAAGGTGATATGAATTTATTAAGAAAAATATATGAAGCAATGCCTCTCCACAAGCATGGACATGAACAACGCACGTGGCCGTCATCCACGCGGAGTTTAGAAGAGCCCCGCCCATGCGAGTTTTCCAGTCAGTCAGCAAACAGTGTCTCGCTAAGCGTGACTGTCCGACAGAAACATGAGTTTGTTAAAGTACTTTAACACGGAAAAAATCAGAAGAGGTATGTAAGCACTGGAGGAGTTTATCATGGTTTTAACCCTCTGTTAACGGGAGCAATAATGGAAGAGTTGCTTAGCTAAGAGATGTGGTTAGAATTCATATGCAGCCGGCTTCATATGAAGGGAAAGAAAGGGGGACTGATGAATTGCTGAGGATATATTTCACCAGCCACTACAGTATTAAGTTACGTTCTGTAGGAATTGCAGGAATGAAGAGACTGGCAATTTCTGTCTTTTCTCGCACGAGCAGGCGCTCCGTTTTTATTCTCCAGTGGCAGTGACAAAAAGCAACAGCTAAAAATGCTAGCTCTCTATTCACTCTAAACTGAGGTCCTTCAGCGGCTGCCTAGAGAGGTGCCTGATGAGAAAGCCTGAGAGCACAACCATAACTGCCTAAACAGAGCATTCTGTACATGAACACATATTGTGGTGAATGATGTCTTTAGAGTCCGCTACAGTTCCCTATTATGTACCTGGCAGGTTAAGATGACCAAAATTCATGAAGTCAATGACTTTAATCTGTCAGCAGCCTTCAGACAAAGTAAACGTGCCAACATTTGATTTCAAAATAAGGGAGGTTTTTCCTGCTGTCTGGGTGGTGAGGAGATTTCTAAAAAAAAAAAAAAAAAAAAAAGCTAAAAAGAAATGTTATAACAGAAATAACGGCATCCTTGGTTATTTAAGTTAATTTATTTAATTAAAAACAATTTTATTAATATTTTTTCTTTGTAATCAGAGTTAAATTATTGTTCTGCTCTGACTGCAAAATTATGTTCAAAAATGTAAATTGTTATAAGGAAAAAGTAAAAAAAAATTACCAGTCTGTTTCAAATTTATCTAAAAAAACAGTCATTTTATTTTAAAAAACCGACAAAAATTAGTCATAAAATAATCCACAAATTTATAATAAAGTTTCAAATGTACAAGAAAAGTCAATTTTACAAGAGGAAATTACAAATTTGAGGAACATGGTTTCAACTTTAGATTTATGTCGCAGGCGACAATGACTGCTTCATTTAAGTCTGATCAGATTCCTCTACGCAGCTCTGTCCCCCGCCATCTGCTGCCAGGAACTCCTGACCCTGCAAACCCGGGCAACGTCCAAACCGGTATGAGTTTCTTTCTGACTGACCATTTATGAAACTGCTTGCAAAGTATTTGAGTACCGCTAGCTTTTGCTGGACTAGCGGCACAGTCTTGGCAGATAGAGGTATTATCAGTAGCAAGGACAGGCCAAGACAAACTGACTCCAGTATCTGTTGCAGTGACCGACCAGATGATAGGTTTGTTTATCTCTGCTCTTTGTGTAGTGCATGTCACAATGCACCGACTGGCAAAAGTCCACCACAGACCTTGCGACAGATGTGCTTATCTGCCAGGATTTCCAGTCTCCCCCCGTGTAACTGGGAGTGGTCCACCACAGACCTGTGACAGATATTGTTTTTAGTTCTGCCAGGATGCCCAGTTTCACCCCTCTATATATAATTCAAGAAATCTGTCACAATCATGACTCGCTAAAAGATCGTAGGCCTCGCTATGACATCCAAGATCAAAGGCAGGCATCACTCATGATCATAGGACTCGCTATGACAAAGATAATAGGACTCACTATGACGTCACCAAAGCTCAAAGGTCAAAGATTATAGGACTCACTATGACACCCTCAAAGATCAAAGGCAAGCTTTACTGAACGAGTGCTGACATCCTTGCTTACACCTGCTTTCTACGGGCATGCAGAAATACATGCTTATACTTGGTTTCTACAGGCATGCATGGGTATGCACGGGCATGCACAGATATGCACTAGTTCTTTTAAACTTACCGCTTTTACTCGTTTTTTGGTCATAAATTTGTGAGGTTTTGTGTTCAATTTCAGCTCTTCTCATGAATGTGAGATTTATTTTGCGAGCTTTTAGTCTCTTCTCAAAGTTATTTGGAGCAACTTGTTACATGCACAATAGCAGCATGTGGCTCTGGAGCCTCAGATTCCAGATTCCTGACCTAAACCAACACATTACGCATGGTATCTACAGCTAAAAAGAACATTAATTTAGGACTTTAAAACCATTTTTCCAAGGATATTTGATCAAATTTAAGACCTCACATTCTCAAAAAGTTTGTGAAAATGTTGCATTTAGCCTTGTCCAATTATTCCTCAAATGTGGCCTCATCAGTCAAGCTCAAATTAAATCTTCAAGATGAAATTTTCCCACTAGATTTATAAATTACTCAAAATACCTAAAACTAGCTGTGTGGCACATATGTTGGGTTCATATTTTCCACAAATGTATTGCTGTATGTGTATTGGGTGCTTCACGTCTCACGGGACAAAGAAGGTCTGGATAGGCAGAGATCTGCAGGAGATAACGAGAAAGTGTGAGATTTGGCCTTTTGTCTCAGAGAAGATGCCCCAGAAGGATTTCCGGATCATTGAAGAATGAGAGACAATGGTGACAGATCAAAGAGTTGCATTGTGACTGGGATTAAGTACCATGTGACTGTATGTTTGCTAAAGCACCATGTGACTTAGGTTTCAATGCTCCAGGAGTATAAAAGTGTGATGTTACATTGATCAGCCTCTTTTCTTGTTGAGAGGTTGATAGAGCATGTGTTCTGACAATAAAGCTGAACCTGAGAAATAAACTCAGTCTCATCCTTGAGCACATCCTCTACACTGGTGACCCTACGACAAATTATGGCCGGTGACGACCTTCCCGCACCGGACTCTTCAGGAGCCAGCCGGGCTTATGCAGCTACAGCAGTCCAGCTGCCTGATTTCTGGCAACATGGCCCGCGCTCCTGGTTCAACACTGTCGAGGCACAGTTCCATCTTCGGGGAATTTCGGCTGATGCCACGAAATTCTACCATGTAGTCGCAAAGCTAGACAGCCTCACAGCCCAGCGGGTGGAGAACCTGATTAACCACCCACCAGACGACGACAAGTATGGCGCACTGAAAGCCACTCTTATCCGTGCTTTCACCCCCTCGCTGGGAGAGCGAGCAGAGAAGCTCCTGGTGCTGACTGAAGGAGAGGCAGACAGGCCCGCAGACCTGATGGCGAAGATGCCGAGTCTGAGAGACGACAAAGATGATGGCTTTATCTTCACCCATCTTTTCCTCAGGACGCTACCGTCAGCGGTCAGAGTTACCCTGGCCAGTTCACAGCTGCTGGCCCACCGAGATTACCACAAGCTGGGCCAGGAGGCGCAGCGACTCGTCGACGCCCATAGGCGACACACGGCCACGACGGCAGCAGCGGAGCTGAGCGCAATGCCCGGAGACGGTAGGGGGCCTGAGGCTGCAGCACCAGATTCGCTGACGTCAGCAGCGGCGGAGGCCAGGAGACACGGAGTGGACGACGCCCTCTGCTTTTACCATCGACGTTTCGCCGAGAGGGCACGCAAGTGCATTCCACCGTGCCAGTTCAAGCGCTCGGGAAACGCCAGGACCGGGAGCCGGTAGCAGTTGCGGCTCTTGGCGCGAAGAACAAGCTGCTCTACCTGACGGATGCGCGATCAGGGAGGGAGTTCCTTGTGGACACAGGCTCCCAGCTGAGTTTCATCACACCTTCCTACGCCGACCGGCTGGCGCCTTCCAGCGGACCCCTGGTGTTGGCGGCGAATGGCTTGACGATCAAGACCTTCGGGGAGAAGACCCTCCCCCTGTCTTTTCACGGCCGGGCATTCGAGTGGACTTTCGTCATAGCGGCAGTCAGTTATAACATGTTAGGCGCTGATTTTTTGTGCTCGAATGGTTTATTGGTTGATCTTGCTAATAGACGTCTAGTTAATGCACTGTCTTTCCACTCTATTTCCTGCACAGCCCGGGTGGTCCCGCCTACTGCACAGGCCAACGTCACAGCTGCGGGTGGTAAGTTCCAAGCACTACTCTCTCAGTTCCCAGCACTCACAGTCCCAACGTTTTCGGCGTCAGTGGCTAAACATGGGGTGGAACATTTTATCACCACCTCCGGCCCCCCCGTTTTTGCAAAAGCTCGGCGCTTGGATTCAGCTAAACTGGCCACAGCGCGCGAGGAATTCGCCAACCTGGAAAAGCTGGGCATCATTAGACGCTCCAACAGCCCCTGGGCTTCACCGCTACACATGGTCCCAAAGGCTGATGGCTCGTGGCGGCCTTGCGGTGATTTCCGCAGGTTGAATAATGCTTCAGCACACGACCGCTACCCGATTCCGCACATCCAGGATTTTTCGGTTCATTTAGCGGGGGCGCGCATTTTTTCTAAAATAGATTTGGTGCACGGCTACCATCAAGTCCCAGTACGCGCTCAGGACATACCCAAAACAGCGGTAATAACTTTTCGAGCTTTTCAAGTTTTTGCGCATGCCGTTTGGACTCAAAGGTGCCGTGCAGACTTTCCAGCGCATGATGGATGCAGTTTTACGCGACCTCCCTTTCGTGTTCGTCTACTTAGATGACATTTTGGTAGCCAGCACGTCTGAAGACGAACATGAGAGCCACCTCACAGCGGTTTTTCGGAGGCTGGCAGAGCACGGGTTAATAATTAATCCAGCGAAGTGTCAGTTTGGGGTGGCGCAAATTGATTTTTTGGGGCATCGCGTTTCGCCAGAAGGAGCGATCCCTCTGCCCGATAAAGTTCGCGCAATAACAAACTTTCCCCAACCTCAGACGGTCAAAGCATTGCAGGAATTTTTGGGAATGGTTAATTTTTATAACCGTTTCCTCCCTAGCGCAGCGCAGCTCATGCAACCATTGTACGCGGCACTTAAAAAACAAAAACCCACAAGTAAAATCGAATGGTCTCCGGAACGGGAGGGCGCATTCTCCCAAGTCAAATCAGCCCTGGCAAACGCGGTTTTGTTAGCACACCCAGTGCCAACGGCCCGCATGGCGCTCACCACGGACGCTTCCGATTTAGCGATGGGGGCGGTTGTTGAGCAGTTTGTAGCAGGGAGCTGGCAGCCACTCGCGTTTTTCAGCAAAACCTTGCGCGATAACGAGCGAAAATACAGCGCGTTCGACAGGGAGCTTTTGGCCCTGCATTTGGCCATCCGCCATTTCCAGTTCTGGCTGGAGGGGCGCCGTTTCACCGCGTTTGTGGACCACAAGCCGCTAACGTTTGCGATGGCCAAGATTTCAGAGCCTTGGTCGGGCCAGCAGCAAAGACAGCTGGCCGCGATATCGGAGTTCAACACCGATATTCAGCATGTTGCGGGCAAACATAATGTAGTGGCAGACTGTTTTTCATGTGCAGTAGCAGCGCCAGGCCCCGGGGGGGCAGGCTCGGCAGCCGTGGCCTCGGGCCAGGGTTGTGGTGCGGAAGCGCATGCAGCCCCGGTCCGCGTAGGTTTAGATTATGCAGCCATGGCCGCGGAGCAGGTTAGCGACGCGGATGTGCGCGCGCTCCAGTCTGGACTAACAGGGTTAAGGCTGGAGCACAGGGTGCAGCAAATAGGTATGCCCCCCTAATCTGCGACGTCTCCACGGGGCGAGGCAGCTGCGTGGCGCCGCCGCGTTTTTGACTCAATCCATTCTCTGGCCCACCCGGGGGTACGTGCATCGATTAAAATGGTGGGGGAGAAATTTGTTTGGCCGGGGTTGCGTAAACAGGTCAAGGAATGGGCAGCAGCCTGCGTAGCGTGTCAGCGAGCCAAAATACACAAGCACACTAGAGCTCCTTTGGAACCTTTTCACATTCCGGCTAAGCGTTTTGATCATGTGCATGTGGACTTGGTGGGTCCTCTTCCGTTGTCGCAGGGGTGCACACACCTTTTGACGATGGTAGACCGCACCACGCGTTGGCCAGAAGTGGTTCCTCTGGCGTCAACTACAGCAGAAGTTGCACGCGCGTTTTTAACAGCTTGGGTTGCGCGTTTTGGAGTTCCGTCGGACATAACGTCTGACAGGGGTCCCCAATTTGTTTCTGAACTCTGGTCATCGATGGCCCACAGCCTAGGGGTGAAGATTCACCGCACTACCGCGTATAACCCTCAGGCTAACGGTTTGTGTGAACGCTTTCATAGGTCATTGAAAGCAGCCCACAGAGCGTCTCTTACGGATACAAATTGGGTGGATAAACTTCCATGGGTTTTATTGGGGTTGCATTCTGCACCTAAGGAGGATTTGCAGGCCTCCCCAGCTGAATTAGTTTTTGCACAACCCCTCCGTTTGCCAGGGGAATTCCTTCCCCACAATCCCGTGCCAAATTGCCCCCCCGATCAACTGTTGCAGAGAGGCACAGGATCAAACACCCTTCCTGGCCCAGTTCATCACAGTTTTCCACGCGTTTTTGTGCCGAAGGCTTTGAAAAATGCGGAGTTTGTTTTTGTTAGACATGATGCACAACGCCCAGGTTTGCGGCCACCTTATGACGGGCCTTTCAGAGTGTTGGACACAGGGGAGAAGCATTTTTTGCTAGATTTAGGAAGCAGGGAAGAGTTGATTTGCATAAACAGACTCAAACCCGCTTTTGTTCTGGCTGATGAACACGTGCAGTTGGCGAGGGCCCCCCTCCGTGGCAGGCCGCCGAGAAGGCATTCTGCGGACCCCCCACAGAGATGTGCTAACAGTTCTGATCCACAGGTGCAGGAGGACGCTGCTGAAGGAACAATGCCGGCTTACAGCAGATATGGCAGGAGATTAAGACCTAGGCAATTGGTGGATTGATTTTTGAGATGTGGTTATGTTTTCTGTCATACATCGCTGATGATGTTTTGTCCCTTAGTAGACGTTTGGGGGGGTTATGTGGCACATATGTTGGGTTCATATTTTCCACAAATGTATTGCTGTATATGTATTGGGTGCTTCACGTCTCGCGGGACAAAGAAGGTCTGGATCGGCAGAGATCTGCAGGAGATAACGAGGAGGTGTGAGATTTGGCCTTTTGTCTCAGAGAAGATGCCCCAGAAGGATTTCTGGATCATTGAAGAATGAGAGACAATGGTGACAGATCAAAGAGTTGCATTGTGACTGGGATTAAGTACCATGTGACTGTATGTTTGCTAAAGCACCATGTGACTTAGGTTTCGATGCTCCAGGAGTATAAAAGTGTGATGTTACATTGATCAGCCTCTTTTCTTGTTGAGAGGTTGATAGAGCATGTGTTCTGACAATAAAGCTGAACCTGAGAAATAAACTCAGTCTCATCCTTGAGCACATCCTCTACAGCTGCTAAAACAGGGGTGTCCAATCACGTGCCATGGAGGGCCAAGACCCTGCAGGCTCTACCTCCAACCAGTGTCTTCAACAGCAGATTCCACTGAATTTCTTCCCACTGATTGCTGATAAGTGAAAGAAGAGAAAACCTGCAGGGTACTGGCCCTCACACGACTGGACACCCCTGCGCTAAAAGGTCACAAAAGTACAATAAGCCAAAGAGAAAAACAAGTCATAAATTTGAGGAAAAACTGGGAAATTTACAAGAAAAAAATGCTAATTTGACATAAAAGTTGCATATTCAAGTGGCAAAGTTAGAAGAAAAAGTTGCCAATGTATATGGAATGACTGCTGTTCCTTAGTTTCACTTTCAGTTACATTAAACAAATGAATAAGGATTTCACCCCACAGTGCAAGAAAACAACTATTGTCCATCCATCTTCTACCGCTTTTATGGGTAACGGAAGGCAGCAGTCCAACCAGACTTCCCTCTCCCCAGCCACCTACTCTAGCTCTTCAGAGGGGACAACAAAGCATTCTCATGCTAGCTGGGACAGAGTCTCTCCAGCATGTCTACTACTACTACACCAACAACAACAACAACAACAACAACTGCGTTTGTGACATTTCTAATACCCTTAACAGGTATATTTGAGAATTAATTGTCTTTTTTAGGTTAATTAAGGCCTTAATTCTGGAGAAGTGAAATTAAGACAACCAATGATTGATAAATCAATAGACAGTGGCATTGCTGGAAGAAAGTATTAAACATTGTGATAATTTTTGCACATTTCTGAATATTTAAAATTTGTTGGATTTCATGTGTTCATGTATAAATTTCTCTTTAAAAAAAAAAAAAAAAAAAGCTTCCCTTAGGACACCCAACTAGGTTAACTACAATCAACCCATTAACCGTCATATCAGAAAATAGTTAAAATATGATCTGGGAGTGAAAAAAAAAAAAATGCGTTCACAGCTGCAGACTTTAAAGCCATTTAGTGTTGCTAGAAAATATGAACAGCATGTATGCATATACCTTATAATAAAGATCTAACAAGATAAAAAGATGAACAAATGTCAGCTAAATCTTGAGACTCTGACCCAAACAGTATGCAATGTTACTGTGTAAAATTTTAAAAAGAAATAAATAGTATAAAATTAACATATTCCGGGATGTTTACTCCCCCCTCCATCCCGGGGAAAAACATGTTGCCACCACGCCAAGGTCTTTAAGCCAGAGGAAACACTGGACATGTCTCTGTGTCTCTTTGCTGGCCACAAAGATTAAAATCATTCTTGCTCGTCCGCTGGTTCTCTGATCTGAATTTATTTTTACACCGTCGTTAAATTCAGTATATTTCTTCTGAGTTACAGTAGAGCAGTAATTTTCCATGCACTGAGATCTAACACAGATGTGAGAAAGTTTGAAATAACTAAAAAAAAATACTGCATATATCAGTATTTGTTTATAAATCTTTGAAGTTTTGATACATAACTTATGTCTGACATCTCAGCTGGACAGGCAAAGACAGGACGGACCCAAACGCAGGTATGAGTTCAGCAATTTATTAATAAACAACTAAAGGTGCAGTTCAGGAACTGGAATACACACAACTAAACTTAAACACAGTAACCATAAACTAAAGATACGAACTGGGATGCAGGGGAGAAAACCAGACTGTAGCATGGACAGGAAAACCAAGAACACACCACAAGTCTATCTTGCAGCGGGGAACAACGGAATGAGGGAAGCTAAATACAAACACTAATGAGGATCAATAAGAAACAGCTGATGCAGGTGATGTAATGAAACTTAAATAGCAAAACATGATGACAAACTGGAAGGGGGACTACAACAATAAGATTACAGGAAATGAAACAGGAATGATTTCAAAATAAAACCAAACACAAGAACTAGGAATAACTAAGCAGAGAGAGTAACAATAACAATGATGATAATAAAAATGATAATAATAACAACCAAGAATCCAAGAATCCACCAAAACATAGAAAGCACTGAGCATGGCCAGGAGCCAAGCCCAGACACTTCTTCGGGTTGCTCCCTTTCAGGGTTACCACAGCGTATCATTGTCTGATACTGTGATGATCTGCATATTGATTTGGTGAGGATTTTTATGCTGGATACCATTCCTGACTCATATTCAGTCACAGCAGTACACAGAGTACCTGCTTGTATTGTGGAGAGCTAATTTTATCATTCTATCTTGATTAATTGGCAAAAAATTAAATAAATAAATAAATAAACAAAGGCTCTGAATCAGTTCTTCACTTACCATATGCTTCTTGGTCTTTACCCACACATCACTGTGTGGTATTAACATCTAAAGTAAAAAAGTACTATGTGCATTGCTGTCACTAAATATTTTGTGTGATTTTTATGTTTTGCTGCATACAAAATAAACCTGTCACATGTGATTGCCACTCGATGCTGTGTTTCTACGGTAACTGTCTTATAACGCCAAGAATTCTGTTCCAATCCATCCCTTCTATAGAGAGCCGAATTCACACCCCCTCTACTTCTGCATATGGGACCTTAAATAAAAAAAAAAATCTCCATAGAAATAAATGGCAAAAGTGAAATTACCTTTTGATTTCGATCAAATTTTGCCACAAGATACACATATGATGTTTGTCAATTTAAAAGATAATTTCCATGTAATTAAAGTTGTCCGCTTTTGTATAATAACAGAGTAATATTTAGTTTTTGTTTCAACGATTAGTGGACAACATCTCCCATCATCCCACATCACCGATCATGGTGGGAGATTAGTAAAACCTCACCTCCTGTTTCCTGACTGATGAAAAAAGGATCCAAAGAGGAGAAAAACAACACAAAGGTATTGTTTTGTATTGTGACAGCTGCAGCTGATCCAGAGGACTGTTAGTTACTTCACCCTGGGCACGCTTTGAAAAGATGATGGAAGCTCTGTCCATCTGTGTTTGTAATTTTTTAATTTACGTATTTTCATAACCTTACACCTTAACAGTTAGACAACAACCTACACTATTATTTATGTGGAAAATTATCTTTTAAATTGACAAACATCATATGTGTAACTCGTGGCAAAATTTGACTGGGATCAAAAGATAATTTCGCTCTTGCCATTCAATTCAATGGAAAATTTTTAAGGTCCCATAGGCGGAACTAGAAGGGGCATGACTTAGGCTCTCTATACTTAGCATTAGTCTTATTTAATGTCCCATTATAGTTGTTGAGCTAAAGCAGGTTTAACCTCTCAAACTGCACTGATTAACACTGTTCAACTGAAAATTTACTTGCAGTAGAGCTATAGAAAGTTTAATGATTTCCTTAGCTTTGTTATGTTAAGCTGCAGGAAAAATAAAAAAAGGACAAATCTGAAGTGTTAACACCAAAAGCTACAAAAACTCTTTTCCATTAGCATTCAAAGCACAGAAACAGAAATAAAAGGACACACAGAGGCGATGCAGAGCCATTATGTTGTAGACTGGGGACAGTTATTTGGGTCTCGTGCCCATTAAAGTCTGTGATTTTGGCCAGAAATGCCAGACTATCATTACAGACTTGTCCTCCCTCTGTGAGTGCTTAATGACCTCAAACGGTAAAGACACAACTCAACATAATTAACGCTGAGATTTAATTAGCATGAAAATAGTTTAACTAACAGAGCTCTGGGGCATCTGGCAGTCTGACCTGTTTAAGCACTGCTCAGCAAAAGAACATTTACAACCCCCCCTCAAAAAAACGGTAACTCATTAACCAGAAATTAATTCACTAATTAGCATAAAAATAGGTGCAGCTACAAAGAATAGAGGAGGCCCGCAGCCTGACCTTGTTAAAGACAGCCTCACACAAGCTGTTATTACAAATTAGTAAAACTCCACTTCAGTGATCTGAAGCTCTGTGGGCAGACAGTGCTGGTCAGGAGCCAAAAATGAGGACTCCATGCCACAGGCTGCAGGTCTCTCAGTCCACATTTAAACACTCATTACACAGAGAGGGTCAAATTAAGCTGAATTTTGGCTGAACTTTTAACTACACCCAGTCCTCCAGGCTGCCAGGCCCAGTGATAAGTTAATATTACATTCACCAGTGTCACCCCAGGATACAAACGGAAATAAAGGTTAAATCTGGTAAACGTGTAAAATATAAGTAGCCTGGAAAAAACAGAACCCCACCCCCCAATTCATCATAAACCTTTTGATATCATGTTATATAACAGAGTAAAATGCGTCTGAAGCACCAATTTTAAATCTTGTTTCTTGTAAATTTGCAATGGCCATGGCATGGTCCAAAGAGCCAAAATTGGTCCCGGACAAAGAGGTGGTCTCAGTCCAGATCAAACTGAACCTTGGTCCAGTTTGTTTAGAGTGTGAAAGCAATTTTCAGAAAGGTTTGGTCATTCAGACCAAACACAGGAAGCTAAGCCAGATGAGAGGGAACAGGTTGGTAGGGAGCAATGGCAGGCGAGAGCACGAAGAAGAGTGTACAAGAAGCGACCCAGTTTTTAATTGAAATAGGGCCCAGAGTAATAGTCAACTGAAAAAAAAAAATCATTAAGAAACTCACCAGATATTTTAATTTATGAAAAAATGGACGAGTAATGCCACATGAAAATCATCATAGTTGATAAGGACAAACATTCTTTCTAATGAAGACCTGAATAATATTCTAGCCTTACTAAACTAGTTAGCTGACTAATATGATGGAGTCTTTCCCAATTTTAACTTACAGTGTGGATATTGATGTGTCAGAGTTGCCGAAAACATCTTGAGAGGGTGAGGAGCATGTTTGCTAACTACTGGTCTGTGCTAACAACACAAATGTTGTCATAACAACAACATGTCGGTGCTGTCACATAAAGTTGTTTAGTTCATCTGAATAAGGAGCACACTGAAACCAAACCTAACTGGACCAAAAACAGACAATGTGACCTAAACATGAACCTTGGTCTGGACCTTGGTGCGGACTTTCAGGTGTGAAAACGCCCTGAGGTTCAATGGGAAGCTTCCTCTTCTCTTCAAATGGTTTATCAAATGGTTTTATCCAGGAGTCAGATTTGTATCAGGTCTGTTAAGTAATGATGCAATAACTTCACAGAAGAGAACAGCAAATCCAAACAAGGCATTTCAGACACAGATGTAGTCCTAGATTCTGTAGGAGAGGAGAACTCCTGTGCAGAAAGACTTTGGGTTGTTTGTCTTTGTAGACCATGAAATGTTACAAAAACACTACATAATCTATTAAAATAGATGGGAAACCTCAAACAGCATTACAGGGACATGTCAAGAGTCAAACTAAATAAGGGCAGTGTGTATACATTTGTGCAGTGAGTGTTTTGATATTGTATACAGTGGATATAAAAAGTCTACACCCCTGTTCAAATTCCAGGTTTTTGTGATGTAAAAAATGAGACCAAGATAAATCATTTCAAAACTTTTTCCACCATTAATGTGACCTATAACCTGTACAGCCCAATTTAAAAACAAACTGAAATCTTTTAAGGGGAAAAATAAAAAACTGTTTACATAAATATGCACACCCTGTTATAACTGGGGATGTGGCTGTATTCAAAATTAACCAATCACATTCAAACTCACGTGAAATGAGAGTCGGCACACACCCGCCACCATTTAAAGTGCCTCTGATTAACCCCATATAAAGTTCAGCTGTTCTAGTAGGCTTTTCCTGACATTTTTGTAGCTACATCTTACAGCACAAGCCATGGTCCGCAGACAGCTTCCAAAGCATCAAAGGGATCTCAATGTTCAAAGGTATCAGTCAGGAGAAGGGTACAAAATAATTTCCAAGGCATTAAATATACCATGGAACACAGTAAAGACAGTCATCATCAAGTAGAGAAAATATGGCACAACAGTGACATTACCAAGAACTGGATGCCCCTCCAAAATTGATTAAAAAAAAAAGAAGAAAACTGGTCAGGGAGGCTGCCAAGACGTCGACAGCAACAATGAAGGAGCTGCAAGAATTTCTGGCAAGTACTGGCTGGTTAGTACATGTGACAACAATCTCCGGTCTAGGGTGGCAAGACAGAAGACTCATCTCACGAAGAAAAACATCCAAGCCTGTCTACATTTTGCAAAAATGCATTTGAGGTCTCCCAAATGCATGTGGGAAAATGTGTTATGGTCCGATGAAACTAAGGTTGAGACTTTTTGGCCATAATTCCAAAAGGTATATTTGGTGCAAACACAACACTGCTCATCACCAAAAGAACACCACACCTACAGTGAAGCATGGTGGTGGCAGCATCATGCTTTGGGGCTGTTTTTCTTCAGCTGGAACTGGGGCCTTAGTCAAAGTGGAGGGAATTATGAACAGTTCCAAATACCAGTCAGTGTTGGCACAAAACCTTCAGGCTTCTGCTAGAAAGATGAAGATGAAGAGGAACTTTATCTTTCAGCATGACAATGACCCAAAGCACACATCCATATCAACAAAAGAATGGCTTTAACAGAAGAAGATTAAGGTTTTGGAATGGCCCAGCCAGAGTCTAGACCTGAATCTGATCAAACATCTGTGGGGTGATCTGAAGAGGGCTGTGCACAGGAGATGGCCTCGCAAGCTGACAGATTTGGAGCGTTTTTGCAAAGAAGAGTGGGCAAATATTGCCACATCAAGATGTGCCACACTGATACTCCTACACAAAAAGGCTGAGTGCTGTAATAAAAGCCAAAGATGCTGCAACAAAGTATTAGTTTAAGGGTGTGCATATTTATGCAAACAGGTTTTTGCCCCCCCCCCACCCCACCCGTCAGGAAGCTAGGTGAGCAGAACAGGAACCTGCTTCTCTTATTGTGCCAAACAGATTTCCTTTGCCAAAAGGAGCTTTATACAGTACATATACGTATATGTACTGTATATTGTTATAAACTCCTCCTGTAATAACTTTTAATACTAGATTTAAACTATTTTACTCATGAAGGACCCGACGGGGAAGAATGGGGAAAGGAGGAGTGGGGAGGGGGAAAGAAAACGGAGAGGAACAGACAAAGAAGACAAACTAACAACTGAAACAAACAGAAGACAGACTGTTTCTTCCACCAAAACGGTCTCAACATGAGTCTGGTATCTGCACCTGTTAAAGGAGAGACATATGTGTGTGTGCATACATGTGCGTGTGTATGAGAGTGCACGCAAAATAAGTGTGTGCATGTGAGAGGTTTGTCAGGAAACATACGAAGAGGGTGGCCGGTCACAGCAACCCCCCCGGAAACCCCGAGTGAGCAAGACAACGCCACCAACCCCCACAGAGCACAAATGTCCCAAGGCCAACAAGCCCCAGGACAGCCAGGCATCTGCCCCAGGAGGAATGACAGAGGGAAGCTGAGCCACCAAGCGGCTGTTGTGGCAGACCCACACCCCCGGGTCGGCCAACCCCCGTCCCCCCAGCAGGGCCAGCACTAACCCCCGGGGCCCAGGCGCCAGAAGGCCAGCGTCCCCATCCCTCGGACCGAAGACCAGCCCATGCCCCCAGCACAAGCCCCCCCAGCGGACCTGCCCCCCACCCCAGCGCCACCACCGCACACCCCCTGGGGACCCCCACACCCAAAGAAGGCGACAGCAAGGCACAGAGGCTCCACCCCCCCCCCCCAAAAAAAAAACAGGTTATTGTAAGTTTTTTATTTTTCCCCTTAAAAGATGTCAGTTTGTTTTTAATTGGGTTGTACAGGCTATAGGTCACATTAATGGTGGAAAAAGTTTTGAAATGATTTATCTTGATCTCATTTTTTTACATCACAAAAACCTGGCATTTGAACAGGGGTGTGTAGACTTTTTATATCCACTGTAGCAGACTGTAAAGTTTGACAGTTCATTTCTGTTACGTGGGGTTTTATGCCACATGACACCTTCTTGTTGCATCAACACACCGCCCTATATTGGGGAGGGGGGCAGCCACTAGGAGGATTTCCTCTTGCCTAGGACTGCGCCACCAAGTACTGCATTTAGGGCTGGGAACGATCCCTAATTTCCAGAATCGATTTGATTCAGATTCTTGAGATTCTGAATCAATTTGATTCCGTTTCGATCTGGGAAATTACCATTTTAATAGCCATTTTACTTGCCAGGAAAAAAAAATCTTCAAGACCTAATGCTGCAAATTGTACCAAGAATACTCTAACTTTAATACATACAGACGTGGACAAAAGTGTTGGTACCCCTCTGTTAATGAAAGAAAAACCCACAATGGTCACAGAAATAACTTGAATCTGACAAAAGTGGTAATAAATAAAAATTCTATGAAAATTAACCAATGAAAATCAGACAATGCTTTTGAATTGTGGTTCAACAGAATTACTTTAAAAAACAAACTCATGAAACAGGCCTGGACAAAAATGATGGTACCCTTAACTTAATATTTTGTTGCACAACCTTTTGAGGCAATCACTGCAATCAAACAATTTCTGTAACTGTCAATGAGACTTCTGCACCTCTCAGCAGGTATTTTGGCCCACTCCTCATGAGCAAACTGCTCCAGTTGTCTCAGGTTTGAAGGGTGCCTTCTCCAGACTTCTGGATGGTGGAGGAGATACTGTGAGAATCACTTTTTTTGATTTCTCCAGTGCCTTTAACACCATCCAGCCACTGCTGCTGGGCAAGAAGCTGCGGGTGATGGGGGCTGACAGCTCTGTGATCTCCTGGATTAACGACTACCTGACAGGCAGACCACAGTTTGTCAGGCTGGGCAGTGTCTTGTCTGGAGTGGTGGCTAGTGATACGGGAACGCCAAAGGGAACTGTGCTCTCTTTTTCTTTTTACCTTATACACCACTGACTTTCAGTACAACACTGAGTCATACCACCTGCAAAAATTCTCTGATGACTCAGCTGTTGTGGGGTGTATAAGAGGAGGAGAGGAGAGGGAGTACAGGGCACTGGTAGACAGATTTGTGGAGTGGACGGAGAAGAATCATCTGAGGTTGAATGTCAGCAAGACCAGGGAGATGGTGATTGACTTCAGGAAGAGGAAGGCTCCTTTTCAGCCACTGCAGATTAGGGGGGAGGATGTGGGAGTGGTTGAGGACTACAAATATCTGGGTGTCAGGATCAGCAGCGGATTGGACTGGCGATCCAACACCGATGCTGCACACAAGAAGGGGATGAGCAGACTCTACTTCCTGAGAAAGCTGAGATCCTTCAACGTGTGCAGCAGGATGCTGGAGCTTTTCTACCAGACTGTTGTCGCCAGCGCCATCTTCTTTGCTGCTGTCTGTTGGGGTAGCAGTATCAGGGCCAGAGATACCAACAGACTTGACAAGATCATCAAGCGGGCTGGCTCTGTAATTGGTCTCAGACCGGAGACCTCTGAGACAGTGGTGGAGAGGAGAACACTAAATAAACTGCGATCCATCATGGACAATCCTGATCACCCCCTCCACCACACACTAGACAGACAGCGAAGCACTTTCTCCAGTAGACTACTACAGCTTCGTTGTCGAACGGCCAGGTACAGGAAATCTTTCCTGCCACCTGCAATTTCACTGTACAATAACTCACTATGATGTTGTATTCTGGTCATAGCTATGCTGCCACACTGCATCTTACAGACTAGCTGGTACATCACTTTTCACTCTGCTCCTGATAGTCCTTCTCTGTGCAATGGGATGATTCACGTGTTTATACGGGTCATCATATATTAAGCTATGATGTATATAGGTTTTATAGTCGTGTTAGTTTTTACTTTCCATGGGTAGTCCCTCTGTCATGTGTGTGTTTCTGTTGTTTGGCTGTCAACTGTCATGCTGCTGTTACACTGTAATTTCCCAGTTTGGGATCAATAAAGTACATCTATCTATCTATCTGTCCATCAGACGGCATGTTTCAGCTCCTTCCACAGATGTTCATTAGGATTTACACTACCGTTCAAAAGTTTGGGGTCACTTAGAAATTTCCTTATTTTTGAAAGAAAAGCACTTTTTTTCAATGAAGAAAGCTTTAAACTAATCAGAAATACACTCTATACATTGCTAATGTGGTAAATGACTATTCTAGCTGCAAATGTCTGGTTTTTGGTGCAATATCTAGATAGGTGTATAGAGGCCCATTTCCAGCAACTATCACTCCAGTGTTCTAATGGTACAATGTGTTTCCTCATTGCATCAGAAGGCTAATGGATGATTAGAAAACCCTTGTGCAATCATGTTAGGTCTGCAATGCTGTAATTGCTGCAAATGGAGGATTCTTTGACGAAAGCAAAGTTTGAAGGAAAAAATTATTATTTCAAATACAAATCATTATTTCTAACCTTGTCAATGTCTTGACTATATTTTCTATTCATTTTACAACTCATGGTGGTAAATAAGTGTGACTTTTCATGGAAAACACAAAATAACTGTCTGGGTGACCCCAAACTTTTGAACGGTAGTGTAGATCAGGGCTCATAGAAGGCCACTTTAGAACAGTCCAATGTTTCGCTCTTAGCCATTCTTGAGTGTTTAGCTGTGTGTTTTGGGTCATCAGTGGTTAGCACCGCGGCAGCACAGTTTACCCTCGGCCGGGGGATCGCGGGGATCGTGGGTTCGATCCCTGCCCCTGGCCAACGGTGATCTGTGTGGAGTTTGCATGTTCTCCCCGTGTTTGCGTGGGTTTACTCTGGGATTTCTCCGGTTTCCTCCCACATGCCAAAAACATGCAGGTTAGGGAGTTAAGGGGCGCTTGCGCACACAGCGACCGGCAGCTGGTGGCTTGTCACCGGACTGCAGAACAAATCTACCTACGGGTACAAAATAAGTAATAAAAAAAAAAAAAAAAAGACCCATGACCTGCAACTGAGACCAAGCTGTCTGACACTGGGCAGCACATTTCTCTCTAGAATACCTTGATAGTCTTGAGATTTCATTGTACCCTGCACAGATTCAAGACACCCTGTGCCAGATGCAGCAAAGCAGCCCCAGAACATAACAGAACCTCCTCCGTGTTTCACAGTAGGGGCAGTGTTCTTTTCTTGCAATGCTTCATTTTTGCATCTGTGAACATAGAGCTGATGTGCCTTGCCAGAACGTTCCAGTTTTGTCTCGTCTGTCCATAGGACATTCTCCCAGAAGCTTTGTGGCTTGTCAACATGCAGTTTGGCAAATTCTAGTTTGGCTTTTTTATGATTTGTTTTCAACAGTGGTGTCCTCCTTGGTCATCTTCCATGAAGTCCACTTTGGCTCAAACAATGACGGATGGTGCGATCTGACACTGACATACCTTGACCTTGGAGTTCACCATGAATGTGTTTAGAGGTTGTTCTGGGCTCTTTTGTTACCATTCGTATTATTCGTCTCTTCCATTTTTCATCAAGTTTCCTCCTGCGGCCACGTCCAGGGAGGTAGGCTACAGTCCCGTGGATCTTAAATTTCTGAATAATGTGTGCAACTGTAGTCACAGGCACATCAAGCTGCTTGGAGATGGTCTTATAGCCTTTACCTTTAACATGCTTGTCTATAATTTTCTTTCTAATCTCCTGAGACAACTCTCTCCTTTGCTTCCTCTGGTCCATGTTTAGTGTTGTAAATGCCATGTCACCAAACAGCACAGTGACTACTTGTCACCCTTTAAATAGGCCGACTGACTGATTACAAGTTTGTAGACACCTGTGATGTTAATTAGAGGACATATCTTGGTTGAACATGTCCCTATGGTCACATTATTTTCAATCTTTTCTAGGGGTACCATCATTTTTGTCCGGGTCTGTTTCATGAGTTTGTTTTTTAAAATAATTCTGTTGAACTACAATTCAAAAGCATTGTCTGGTTTTCATTGGTTAACTTTCATAGAATTTTTATTTATTACCACTTTTGTCAGATTCAAGTTATTTCTGTGGCCATTGTGGGTTTTTCTTTCATTAACAGAGCGGTACCAACAATTTTGTCCACGTCTGTAAATTATCACATATAGAACTGACCCAAAATCAGTTACAATAATGGACTTTTAATTATTTAACGCATGATTTCACAAAGTGCTCACAAGTGCTTTCTTTAGTGCAAAGGGTATGTAGTGCCAAGTTAACAACCCAGAGTCAGTAAACAAATTCATGCATGAAGTATGTATACATAATCTCACTGTATTTCAGTACCTCCAGGATTTCGTTGGCTGTTTTTGTGATTGTTGTGGCCCAAAAAGCCTGAATTTGTGGGAGCTTTTCCAAAAAGTTGACATTTTTAGAGTTTTTTTTTTTTTGCACTGAAAGTTGTGTGAGGAAGTACAGATTTTAAAGTAGCTACTTTTTCCAGTTTACAAAGATGCTGTTCTATGTATCACCACAAGAAAAGCACAGGATTGCCAAAAATTTCCTGTTAAACAATGATTTATGTAGTATTAAATGCTCAGTAAAATTGTCAAAAAATGACCAACATTTGACCAACATTGTATTCTTGCTGAGAACTTAAATTAAAAAAAGAAATAAAAGAATTAGTCATTACAACTAACATGCATTGAATGCATATTAGAGTATGGAGCAAATTATGGCAGCACCTTCTTGAATCCTGAATTTAAAAACTAAGACCCTGAAAAATTTGAGGTCTTGTTCTGTGCTGAAATCCACAACGAAGCAGGGATGGCTCCTCCACTGACAACCTCTTCCCTTCAGAACGTCTCAATGCAGGATAGACCTTGGAGTGGAAACCCAGTCTTCATAGATGTGAAAGGGAGATGAAAAGAATATATTTCACAGTAAAATTAATAATCACATTTTTAAATCCCCACACCACAGTTGGGTTTAATAATTTAGTTTCTTTTATTTTTTGTTTATATTTTAACTACAAATTAACTTTCAATTTTTGAAAAGGGTTTCAATTCATTTCCTGAGAAAATCTGTTCATTTCAATTAAGTTCTATTGAGCAAAAATGACTCGTACTGCAGCCTTTATTAATTCTGCCATTTTCATTTTATTGTGATTCATTATCATCTTCAGATCTCTCACTTAAGCACTAGAAGTCCATAATCTCATAAAATATTCCTTTATTCTGCATTTATTCAGTGCTTAACCAACAGTTAACTCTGTATCCATAGTTTGTAAAAGAAACCACCATCATGCTGGATAAATTATTAATTTACGACACAAATGTTAAAACAAACAAATGATATTTTACTTACAATTTCAGCAGCTCCAAGTCTCCCTCTCTCTTCACGGGTTTCAGCCAGTCTCCGTGCGTTTTCAGTTTATCAATTGTCAACTTTATGTTCCAACACAGCACTGCACGTAGTGCAAAACCATTTATCCCCGCTTTATGAAAAATATTCAGAAGCTGTTGAGGATAGTCTTTACGGTGACTTTTTTTGATAATTTAAGAGACACGTACATCAACAACTCCGATCATGTAAACACGGAAGTAAAGACGTGTGCATGCGCTGCAGGGAATTCTTGCCGGATGAGAACCATTTTAACATTACAAAAGAAGAACCAGCATATCCGTTAGCTTGTTAGCTGTTAGCTCCATTAGTGCTCCAGGAGTTTCTGGTTCTTGGCAGCGGTTCCTGGCTCACTGACCCAGTTTCGATATGCTCACACTCAGCAGACATTCACAGACGTAAAAGCATTATAATAAAAGATCGATTTGTGGATTTTCTGGATGGATATCGGCTCAGTCAAACGTGGATCGATCCATATCATTGTATCGATCTTTTGAGCCCACCCCTAACTGCATTACCTGTATTGTGCCAGATATATAATAAAGCAGTGTTCAGTGCTACATCTCCGTCAGCCTCATTCATCACCAGGTTTGTGGACATAACATTTGGCAACTGAGGATGAACTCATGAAGGCGTGTGGGGCACCTCTACGGCCGTTTCTGGAGTACCCAGGAGAACCAGCAATACTGCGGCCTCGCTGGATGGCTGCAATCGAGAAGTACATTGCAGCGTTGGGCCTGGGTAAACTCGACGGAGTGAGGAAGCAAGCACTTCTGGTTTGCAAACTCTGTGTAGAAGGTCAGAGAATTTTCCACATGTTAGGGGAGATGGAGTCATATGCAGATGCTGTTGGGCTGCTTGCTAGTTACTTTGTCGAACACAGGTAGCACGAAGCTGTGGGTTGAGAGGCTAATGGTGCCAAAAAACACTAAGCTAGCTAGCTCCGGGGGGGGGGGGGGGGAGCTAATGGCCCAGCTTGTAGCAACACAGAAATTAGCCACAGGGCTAAATGGGCGCCAAACACAGAAGCTACCTGGCCAGTCGGCATTAGCTAACACAGTGGGATCGGAGCCACAGGAGAGGAAGCCCGTGTCCATCAAGAATGACAGGCCAGCTGAAGAGCACAGCACGGAGAGTGAGCGCAGTGAAAAGGGAGAATTCAGCACTGACAGTGACTGCAGCACGGTGGGAGAGCAGCGAACAGATTCGGCTCAGTTTTCCCCGCAATCAGAGTCGGAGCCGCAGGAAAGGGAGCGTGAGCATGCTGAGAGCCCTGAAAAGCAGCAGCGGCAGCCGGGCATAGCCACAATGCATGACGCGGCACAGCAGAGCACTTCAGACGACAGAGAGGAGGAACCTGACTGCTCCCATTCCCTCGCTCAACAGGCTACGGAGGTTACGACCGAGCGTATGGGAGAACAGTCTGCTTCAATGTCCCACCAGGGACACAAATACACTCGACCACTGTTACACAGTTTTAAGAAACGCCTATCATGCTGTCCCTCGTGCAGCTCTGGGTTTTTCTGACCACTGTCTGCTTCATCTTATTCCAACATACAGACAGAAACTAAAAACTTCCAAGTCTGTTGTAAGGACTGTGAAGAAATGGACTGAGGAATCAAAGCTGGAGTTACAAGCCTGCTTTGACTGCACAGATTGGAGTGTTTTTGAAGATGCAGCCATTAACCTAAATGAACTCACTGACACTGTGACATCATACATCAGTTTCTGCAAGGACATGTGTGTGCAGACCAAGACCTTCTGCACATACAACAACAATAAACCCTGGTTCACTCCTAAACTCAAGCAGCTACGTCAGACCAAGGAGGAGGCCTACAGGACTGGTGACTGGACTCTGTACAAGCGGCGCCAGAAACATGCTGACGAAGGAGACCAGGCTTGCTAAGAGGAGCTACAGTGAGAAGTTACAACAAAACTTCTCAGCCAACAACTCTGCTTCTGTTTGGAGAGGTCTGCAGAATATCACCAACTACAGGAGACCATCCCGCCACCCTGTGGAAAACCTCCAGCTGGCTAACGACCTCAACAGCTTTTACTGTAGATTTGAAAAGAACCTACAGTTCTCACCTCCCACCCACACAAAAGGATTATCTTCAGCCCCAGGAACGCCATCCCTCCTCCACTCTGACCTCCCACCAGCACTAACGATCTGTGAAGAGGAGGTACGCCAGGTCTTTCGGAGACAAAAGATCAAGAAGGCTGCAGGACCTGATGGTGTGTCTCCGTCCTGCCTGAGAGTCTGCTCCGATGAGTTAGCCCCCATCTTCACCCAGATCTTTAAAAGATCACTGGAGCTGTGTGAAGTGCCTTCCTGCTTCAAACGCTCCATCATCATTCCAGTTCCCAAGAAAACCTCTGTTACAGGATTAAATGACTACAGACCTGTTGCCTTGACCTCTGTGGTCATGAAATCCTTGGAGAGATTGGTGCTGAACCACCTGAAGGTCGTCACAGGCCCCCTGATGGACCCACTGCAGTTTGCCTACCGGTCAAACAGGTCAGTGGATGATGCAGTGAATATGGGACTACACTACATCCTGCAACACCTCGACTCCCCAGGGACGTACGCCAGGATCCTGTTTGTCGACTTCAGCTCAGCATTCAACACCATCATCCCAGGCATTCTTCATCAGAAACTCCTCCAGCTCAAGGTGCCCCCCTCCACCTGCCAGTGGATCTCCAGCTTTCTGACTGACAGGTGGCAACAGGTGAAGCTAGGGAGAATTACATCCAGCTCCCGAAAAATTAGTACTGGCGCCCCCCAAGGGTGTGTCCTTTCCCCACTGCTCTTCTCCCTCTACTCCAACGACTGCACCTCAGAGGACCCTTCGGTGAAGCTCCTGAAGTTTGCGGACAACACCACAGTCATCGGTTTGATCCGGGATGGTGATGAGTCTGCATACAGGAGGGAGGTGGAGCAGCTGATCCTCTGGTGCGGCCGGAACCATCTTGAACTTAACCCCGCCAAAACGGTGGAGATGACTGTGGATTTCAGGCGACACCCTCCTTCATTCCCCCCACTCACCATCCTCAACAGCACAGTGTCCACTGTGGACTCCTTCAAGTTTCTGGGTACCACAATCTCCTGGAACCTGAAGTGGTCCTCCCATATAGACACTGTCCGGAAAAAGGCCCAGCAGAGGTTGTTTTTTCTGCGTCAGCTCAAGAAGTTTGATTTGCCTCAGGAGCTGCTGGTTGTCTTCTACACCGCCATCATCCAATCTGTCCTCTGCTTTTCCATCACTGTCTGGTTTGGATCTGCCACTAAACAGGACAAGACCAGACTGCAGCGGATCATTAAGTTTGCGGAGAGGATCATTGGTACCGACCTACCCTCCATTGAGAACTTATATCAGTCCATAACCAGGAAACGGGCGGGAAACATCTCTGCTGACCCGTCACACCCCGGCCACAAACTGTTTGAACTTCTATCTTCTGGTCGTCGTTACAGATCACTGAAGGTCAAAACCACCCGTCACAGGAACAGTTTCTTTCCTCAAGCCATCACTCTGATGAACTCCTAACATTCACCTAGTCTACCTGTTGCTGTACTCATGACTTTTCATCCATTCTTACATTGCACATAACTCTCACACTGCATTTTACTTCATTCACATTATATCACTGAATCTGAGTTCACATTGAAATACTGTGTGACTGTATATTTTTTTCATATATTTCTGCAAAGTGTGGATAGTCTGAGTAAATAACTGCATATATTCCTGTATATATTCGCATCCTTTTATAGGAATGTGGACAGACTGTAATTTACTGTACATACTGTGTTGTCATTGAAATCTTATTTAAATCTTACACCTGAACAACGAGAGCAAGTTTTAGCCAAAGTCAAATTCCTTGTATGTGTTGTGCATACTTGGTCAATAAAGCCGATTCTGATTCTGATTCTAATTCAATGAACGACACTGAAGCGCATACTTCATGCTCTCGGGAGGAGAGCAGCTCAGTGGAGGAGCCGGACGCTTTGGTGCCCGCACTCGGCCGGCTGTAGTAGGAGCGACCGAGTTGGCGGGTGGAGGGTCTGTTTCAATGAGCGACACCAGAAAGGTACCGGACTACTTCTGTACCCGAGAAGAGCCACAGTCGACGACGAAGACAAGTATTGTACAACCGAGGCTTGAATATTGGGCCAGTTGGGGTCCCACCCAGACATCCTGTGTTTAGACTTTTTAGTGGTGTTATCCTTCTCTCCTTCCTCTGCTTGAACACTTCCCTCTCCTTGGCTCCTCTCTTCTGTCTCTTTCCCTCTCTGAGCCCTGTCTAATTCAGGTTCTCTCTCTGTCTATGGTGGTATACAAACAGGTTAGAAAATACCAAGTGTCATGTTTTGTCCTGCAGGATTTTTTTTTTCATGGTTTACATAAATAACCAATATGTGTATTTTTATTCTCATGTTTCTTTTTTTCCATTGACGAAGAGTAGGAAAGGGAAGGGAAAAAAAACATTCATAATAGTAATTTAGTCATGCATACTTAAATTATATGATCAGAGGTAGGTATAGTGGCCAGAAATTCTACTCATGTAAAAGCAGTACTATGAAATTAATAATTAAAAGTAGATAACCAAAAATTTCTGGTTAAGTTAAGGGTACAAACAGCACCTACTTAAAAACTTGAGTAATTACTTCAGTCTTGAAGGTTTGAGGTTTTTCTCCAAAATTTATAACAATTTTCTTATAGTTTTCTACTTTTCTCTGTAAATTTATCTAAATTTGCAACACTTTTCCTGAAATTTGTAATTTTCTCTTATAAAATTATGACTTTTCTTGTACATTTGAGACTATTATAAACGTGGATTATTTTATGGCTAATTTTTATCTTTTTTTAATCCAATCCAACTTTATTTATAAAGCTTTTTAAAAATGACAGTTGACACAAAGTGCTGTACATCAAGGATAAATAAAATATAAAAACCAATAAAATACAGCTAAAGTACAAAACAGCACAAACAAAACAACTGTCATACAATAGAGACAATAAGAACAAATAAAATCAATGTCTCAAACTGGGTCAAAAGCCAGAGAATAAAAATGGGTTTTAAGAGGAGTTTTAAAACTGGACAGTGAAGAGGCCTGTCTGATGGACAAAGGCAGATTATTACAAAATTACTGTTTTTCTAATAAATTTGAAACAGAATTTGGCAATTTTTTTACTTTTTTCCCCTCATACAATTTAAACTTCTGGCCATAATTTTGTAGAGTCAGAACAGAACAATAACTTTAACTCTGAATTCAAAGAAATATAATTTTTAAAATTGTGTTTAAAGAAATAAATTAACTTAAATAACCAAGAATACTGTTATTTCTATTATAATATTACTATATATTTATAGTTGTTTTTGGTTTTTTTTTTTAGAAATCTCACCACCACCCAGACAGCAGGAAAAACCTCCCTTATTTTGAAATCCAAATGTTGGCACATTTAGTTTGTCTGAAGGCTGCTGACGGATTAAAGTCAATGACTTGGTGAATTTCGGTCATCTTAACTTTCCAGGTACATAATAGGGAACATAACTTAATATTGTAGTGGCTGGTAAAATATATCTTCAACAATTCATCAGCCCCCCTTGCCTTTCCCTTCATATGAAGCCGGCTGCAATATGAATTCTAACCACATCTCTTAGCTAAGCGACTCTTCCATTATTGCTCCCGTTTCCAGCGGGTTAAAACCATGATAAATGCCTCCAGCGCTTACATACCTCTTCTGATTTTTTTTTCACGTTTAAAGTACTTTAATAAATGTTACATATGAGAATTGTACTTTGGGGTTTGCCATAGCTCAGCCGGGGTTGGGGATGAGTGACATCAGGCGGGCTACGGCTAGGAGTATATATTGAGCTGTAGAGCTAAATAAAGTATATTCTATGAACAGCAGAACAAGCTCTCCATTCTCCGTTATTCAGACATCACAATAAACTCATGTTTCTCTCGGACAGTCACGCTAGCGAGAGACTCTGCCTGACTGGAAAGCTTGCGTGGGCGGGGGCTTCTAACCTCCGTGCGGATGATGGCCACGCGCGTTGTTCATGTGCGCGCTTGTGTTAAGTCATTGCTTCATATATTTTTCTTAAATTCATATCTCTTCATTAGCACGGTGGTAATTTTTCTGGCGAGGCGGGCCACCACCCAGAAATGTTACCAGAGGAAACTCTGCAGGGAGATTTGACTCCGGGGGGCCAACAGCCCGGGGGGGGGGGGGGGGGACACCATGAGCCTGCTCCAAAGCTCCGGGGGGAGGCCACAATGACGCCACCTCAAAAGCCCTCTGACTGAACTGTTTTTTTTCCCCCCTGCCTGACCCACCATTCACTTGAGTGACTGTGCTAACAGACTTTTTACTGTTTATAACTTCATCTGTTGTTTAGTTTAGGAGCACGGCTGTTTTTAGTTTGTTTTAATAAAGACTAATAATATCAGTAGCAGAATATTCCACTGTGCCGTGCGGGCTGTGTGGTAGTCCACCCACTGGCCCTACTTTAGTTTTTTTTGTGTGTGCGAGTGGTTTTTCGGCCTTAGTTTTGCTTTTGTTTTTAGTTTAGTGTGTTTTGCGTGATTGTGGTTCCAAATGTGGGTGGGTTTGATTTGGTGTGTATGTTTTTAGACTTTGTAAAGGGGGGAGGATGTTATGTGGGGTTTTATGTTGGAAGTGCGGTGTAATGACGCCGCCTTCCTGTTGCGTCAACACACCGCCCCATACTGGGGGGCAGCCGCCAGGAGGACTTCCTCTTGCCCAGGACTGCACCACCAAGTACTGCATTACCTGTATTGTGCCAGATATATAATAAAGCAGCATCTCCCTCAGCCCCATTCATCACCAGGTTTGTGAACATAACAATTTCCAAACTTTTCCTGTCGGCGTTTTAAAGTCTATTTCATCTATATTTTGTCCCATGTCTATAATATTTATATGCATTGAAGAAAATTACTTTCCTCCCCTTACAGTATGTGGTACCAGAGCACTGGGCATGTTCGCTTTATTTTTTTCCCCATTTTCTCTTAGTGAGTGACTCTTTCATAATAAAACACTTAAGCATTTTAAACTCTGCACCTGTGAACAAACACCCCAGCTCCTCATAACTGCATAACTCTATTTTTCACTGAGGAAAAAAAGAGTCTCTTTCTGGTTGATAACAGACAGCTGAAGAGGCCAAAAACTGCCCACAACAGCACGTCTGTTCAGAGTAAAGACAGCTGAAACTGACAGACAACAACGACACAAACAGCCCCATTCATCACACACAGAGGGCTCTTTATAAAAGTGGAAATTGTTTACAATGACTGGGTGTTAAAATAACACTTGACAGTGAGAAAGTTGGTTTTAAGTTGTTTGTTTAAACTTATTTTTGTTCTTGGAAACTTGGCTAAGTTTTTGCCCAGCAATTTATGTAAAAAAAAAATCACTATTACTAGTAAGTGTAATAGGACATTAATCAAAACTGCTTTTCATATGCGACTCTAAAGTGAAATGTTTTCTTGTAATGATTTAATCTATAAGAAAGGGTTTGACTGGCATTCAGTTCATTTTGAACTTTGTAAAAGTATACATAAAGCCACAAAAGATTCCTTTAACTAAGGGACACCTGCTTCACCCTCACGTGCAGCCTCACCTCCAGGTAGGGCACGAGCCTGCAGGACAGGTCTCCTAGCAACCTCTTCAAGGTGAGCTCGTGGAAGACCACCACGGGGAGGCAGAAGAAAATCACGAGGAAATCACAGAAGGCCAGGCCCGCGAGGATACAGTTCCACGCGCTCTTCAGGTACAGGTTGTGCCACACGATGCACATGAGCGCGAGGTTCCCCACGAGGCCCGCAGCGAACAGGACGAGCGCGAGGAGCATCACGGCGTACGCCCAGTAGGAGCCGTCGGTGACCGGGAACAGCGGGTTAAGGAGGCCCACGGAGGAGTTACCCAGCGGGGCAGAGGTGAGTCGGTGGGGTCGAGGGGTCGTGAAGTAGCCGCTGGGGTCGTCGTACCTCCGGGGATGTCCTAAACTGTTCGCTGGGAGCGGCTCTCTTTTCCTAAAGCTCCCATCTTTGGCTCCTCGGGCGACCCGCTTTAGTCCGGTGAGTCCAGAACTTTCACCTTGGTCCCGAAAGTTCCTCTCCGGTGAGAGAGACAGCTCTGCCCCCGCAGCTGGTGGCCGGGCAGCTGCAACATGTCGAAGCTCCGTGGTTCGCACAAAGAGGAGTAAAAAACACCAAACCGGGCTCATTTTTTAACTAAATGTAACTGGTCCGTGTTGTCCGTCTGCTCCACAGACATAAGCCACTGCAGAGAACAGTTTGTCTGACGGAAACAAAGATATCCTTCAGTCACTTTCACAATCCAGCCTCCTCCTGGTCCTGATGCAGAAGTTCGGTCTGCTGCTGCCCCCTCACACACTTGTTACCCTCCTCTCCTGAACACTGAGCCAACACAGGGCTTCCTCCAGGGTTTTTCAAAATAAGGAACTACAGTGTCCACAGAGAAGCGGGGTGGGTAGAACACACAGAGGCTGTATTCTGGCTTATAAAAAGTTAGCAGTACTTTATGAATCTTATATTTACTCAAGGACAAGCAAGAATAATCATACTTAAGTAGCAGTTTGACTTCTGGCTGTAAAGCTTTTTTCTTGTAAATTTGCAGCCCCCCCCCCCAAAAAAATGAATTTTTTTCTTGTAAATCAACAATTTTTATTCTTGTAAATTTGCAACTTTTCTCTTGTAAATTTGTGACTTTTTTCTTGTAAATTTGCAACTTCTTAAATTTGCTAATTCTTTTCTTGTAAATTTACCAAATTTTCCTCCTAAAATTGCCTTTTTTGCAACTCTGCAATCTTCAACCTAAAATTAATTGAAAATTATATATTTTGACTTCTGGTCTGGACACCATGATGGTAGCAGCTTAACGCTGAAGCTCCCAGATCCCATCCGTGAAAATACCATGAAAATCAGATTTAACAGATTTATGGAAGAGTGAAAATTAAAAGAGAAAGTCATTATGCCTAAAGGAAAACAGAAGAGATCAACATTTACCAGGCCAAGACACGCATCGGCCGGAGAAACTGACCTCGAAGACAATAACCTCTCGGAAATGGAGGAGCAAAATGAGGCTAGCAACATGGCTAGCTTAAAAACGATACTTCAAGAATTAAGAAATTTCGCCGAGAGTGTGGGGCCGAATTTCGTCAACTTAAAGATGAAATAAAAAGGACAAACAACAGAGTGGACCAGGCTGAGGCCCGAATCATGGAAGCAGAGGAAAGAATAAAAGGGCTGGAAGAAACCACGCTGGAATTACTTAATCGACAGACAAGACTGGAGGCTAAGCTAACTGACCTGGAAGGAAGACTAAGAAGTGACAACATAAGAATTCATGGTCTGAAAGAAGGAGTCAAGGACGGTTTCACCACAATGGCTGCATGCGTGGAAAACATACTGAGAGAAAAGTTGGAAATTCCCCAATCCACCGACTTGAAAATAGAAAGGGTGCACCGTTCATTAGCCCCAAGGCCGTCGGCGGAAGCTCTCCCGCGATTGGTGGTGGTGAAGTTTTCCAACTTCAGAACAAAAGAAGAGGTTTTGAGACTGGCTTGGCAGAAAAAAAGGATTTATGGACTAAGAAAGAAAAGTTTTTGTGGAGCATGACTACGTCCTGGAGGTCCTTAAAAAATGTCGGGAATACAATGACGCTAAAAAGGTACTAAGAGAGAAGAAACTGCACTTTCAAACTCCATTCCCGGCGAAGCTGAGGGTTTTTTACGGGGAGGAGACGTGTCTACAATTCGGTGGAAGAAGCAACCAGGGATATGGTGAGAAGAGGGCTCCTGGTACCGGTGTATAAACCCGCAGCAGACCCGATCGAAAGAATCACGGCTCAAACGTGGTGCACACAGAGACCCTCAAAATCCACGGGCCAGCAGCAGGAAACCCAGCACCAGGGCTATAAGGAAAAACTGGATGCTTTCAGGAGGGAATAACGATATTTTTAGTCAATATGCACATCCAACCCTCCTCCTACAAGGTAACAACATTAAAGGAGATGCAGAATCAGCAAATATGAAGTGGTAAAACATTTCATGGAACAGTCATAATATTAGAAACAAATAAGTCTTAAAAAAAAAAACTTGTTAAAATAGAAATGTGACAATGAACCACATGAACTCTTCACACTAACAAATACTGTATTACCGTGATTGTTTGCTGTGATGGTGGTGGGAGGTAGCGCATAATTTCATAGGATATAGGCATAAAAAAAAAATCTATACAAGTTCGGATTGGGATCTGAAAATCATGTTAAAAACATGGGACAACTTACAGGGGTAAGAGAGGGCCCTCAACACGTAAAAGTTTGAGGAATTTCCCTCAGAGCCAACACACCATCAAGGCTCCTCTAAGGTCGCTAAAAAGACCTCAGTTCAGGAAGATCTTTTGACAGTTTTAGGTTTTAAAGTTTTATATACTATGTTCTTAATGTTTTTTATGTTCTTAATGTTCTTTCAGTTTTTGAGTTGCATAAGAGGGCCACTATACTATTATACTAAATAAGACAATACAATGGAGAAACAGGGTTCAAACAAAATAATCTCATATAATGTAAAAGGGATCCTGAATCCAGTTAAAAGATCCAAGATTCTAGGCAAAATGAAAAAAGACAAAGCAGGAATAATATTTTTACAGGAGACCCACCTAACAGACTTGGAACACACTAAACTAAATAGACAAGGGTTTAAACTGATCTCTTCATCTTCATATAAGTCAGGGAGGAGGAGGGGAGTAGCGACATTGATCTCAACCAAAATTATAATTGAAAAAAATTCAGAACACAAAGCTAAAGAAGGGAGATTTAGCATGGTACTTGGTCGGCTAGAGGGAGAAGATATCACCCTGCTGAATGTATATGCACCTCCAGGGACTAACTGTGTAGAGGATGCCTTCACAAACGAGACTGAGTTTATTCCTCAGGAAAGTTTTATTTGGAGTCTCATCCTCTAACAGCAAGTATCTCAACAAAAGAGACAGGACAAGCTTCCCTCACAGCTCTTATACCCCCAGAGACACAAAACCACCCACATCAAATATATCACACCTTCAACCCACAGTCAGTTCAGTAAACATATGAACCCACAGTCCTTCAGTAACATATAGCCTCCGAGGCTCGTTGGCGTCTCTGTTCTCTTCTCCGCCTCGGGGGCTCCTGCTGGGACATTGTCTCTGACTTCCTGTCTCCCCAGCAACCACCTCACACCTCCCGAGGTCCTTGCCGGGGCATGTCCCTTTGGACGTTTGAACCTGTAGAGTATGCACCGTCATGCCTACTAAATACATGTGGGAGAAAATGCGTACCATACAAGCATGCCATATATGTGCCCTAAATATGCGCCATAACTGGAAATTTTATGAAAATGTATTTGACCTAATGATAACTAAAGCCCAAGATTTAGTGATATGTGGTGGAGACTTCAATCTAAGACTGAACCCATACTGGGATGCATCAGGTAATTCTCCACATCAAAATAAAGTAGAAAAACTAGGATGCTACTAAATGAAATGGGAATCTGTGACGTGTGGAGGGAATTCAACCCCAGTGTAAAAGATTATACATTTTACTCAGCACCACATTCATCATATTCAAGGATCGACTATTTTTTATGTTTAATAGAGACATTGGAAGAGTAAAAACATGTAAAATAGGACTGATGGATCTCTCTGACCACAGTCCAATCTATATGGACTTAAATATCCAAAAATACACAAATAATACATTTCCTTGGAGGTTAAATTCAAATGTGCTGAAAGGACCACTGAAAGATGAATTGGAGTCAGATATTCTCAGATAGTTGGAAGGAAATGATAATGGAGAAGTATCCCCTTTAATACTGTGGGACGAATGCAAAGCTTTAATAAGGGTAAAGACTATTGCAAAAATGGCACTCCAAAAGAAATTGAGACAAGAAAAACTAATCACACTAGAGTCAGAACTTAAGAAACTAGAAAAAGAGTACAAAAAGAACACTCATTCTAATGACTCGCTCAAAATTAAGGAAATAAAAAAAACAAATAAACGAGATCGACACAACAGAAATCCAGAAGAAACTTACATTTCTGAAACAAAAATATGAAACAGGTAGCAAATCGGCAGAATTACTAGCCTATAAATTGAGGAAACAACAAACGGAGAAAGCAATCTACAAAATCAGAGACCCAGTATCAAAGGAAATAAAATTTAGAATTCAGGAAATTCATAAAAGCTTCAAGAATTACTACAAGAACTTGTACTCCCTCAAAAAACACAAAAAAGACACATCCGAAGCCTTCCTAAATACATTAAATCTTCCCCAACTTACTGAGTCACAAAATAAAAAACTATTGGCAGAAATTCAACCTAAAGAATTAGAAAAAGCAATTATGAAACTTAAAGCTAACAAATCCCCAGGAGCAGATGGCTATACAGCAGAGTGGTACAAAACTTTTAAACAGCAACTATCTCCTCTTCTCCTGAAAACATTTAACTATGTCTTCCACACAGAGGAAATCCCCCCCCTCCTGGAGAGAAAGGATCATTGCAGTCATACCTAAACCTGAAAAGGATAAACAAGACTGCTCCAACTACAGACCAATCAGTGTGTTAAATCAGGACTATAAACTTTTTACCGCTATCCTTGCCAAAAGGTTAGAAAATATACTGACAAACTTAATTCATTTAGACCAAACAGGTTTTATAAGACAAAGACAGACACAAGATAACATTAGACACACTTTACATATAATTCATCATATCAAAAAATTCAAGGTATTACACTTTGTCAGAAGGAACATAAAATAGTACTCTTTGCTGATGACATTTTAATATACCTGGGGAAGCCAGACACCTCTTTTCCAGAACTAATCTCAGTTTTTTCAGAGTATGGAGAGTTATCGGGGTACGAATTGAACATGCATAAAACCCAAATTTTAACATTCAACTATGACCCAAATAAATATTTACTAATATAACCCAAATCAATATTTACTAAGCAAATTCAAAACTAACTGGGAGATGGAATCTATGAAATATCTGGGGGTCAATATCCCGAAACAACTCAACAAAATTATAACACTAAACTATGATCCACTGATGGCAAAAATAAAATCTGATCTAGCAAGATGGAATATGATACCATTCTTGGGTACTGCACAAAGAACTGAAGCAATCAAAATGAATATACTTCCATGTCTTCTATACCTTTTCCAAACAATACCGGTAGAACCTCCCAAAAAAACATGGCAAGAACTGGACAGAAGGTACTCAAGATTCATATGGCAGGGCAAGAGACCAAGAATCAGGTATAGAACCCTACAACTAAACAAAGACAAAGGTGGGCTCGCGTTGCCAAATATCAGGGACTATTTTAAAGCCACGCAAATAAAAACTTTAGTAGAGATATGTAACCCATTCTACACCGCACAATGGAAGGATAGAATGCCAAATAAGTGACATTCCCCTACAGGCGATAATAGGGAATAATGCCTTACCTAAACATTTGAATAACACTAACCCGTGGATAGAGACCCCACTAAAAATTTGGTTTAAGATAGTCAGAGAGAATCAAACTACAGAACCCTATCGATTATTGCAATGGATTTCCTATTATCAGGATTTTACTCCTAATAAAACAGACACTAGATTTAAAAAGTGGAAAGAGAACGGACTGATAAAATATTACAATTTTTTTAAAGGGCAAACTTTAAAAAGTTTTGAAGATTTGAAAAAACAAGGTCTAATAAACCAAGACCTTTACAGGTTCTTTCAGCTTAGACACCACATAAACAAAATACTTAAAAAGGAGGATTTGGAAAGGGCCCAGTCAGGTGTTCTGAAGGTCTTCTTAATGGCATATAAAGGGATCCCAGGGATCAGATACATCTCTAAAATATACCAAGGTCTTCAAGACTTAAAAGGAGACAACACATCATATATAAAAGAGAGATGGGAAAAAGAGGGGAATTTCACTTTACAACTGGAATTATGGGAAAAACTAAATAAACAACAGTGGAAAAGTACCTCATCCCTGCTGTGGAGAGAATTTGGATGGAAAAATTTGGTAAGATTTTTCAGAACACCTGCACAAAACAAATTTACTCGTAAAGGGTTGAATTGCTGGCGCCTGTGTGGTGAAAAGACTGCAAATCATTTTCATGTGTTTTGGTCATGCCCAGTTATCCACCAATATTGGACTAATGTACAGACAATATTGGGGAAAATATTCAAAATAACAGTTCCCTTTTCTTTTGTAACTTTGTATTTGGGTTTACTACCAGAATCACTGGAAAGACGAGGAGAAAAATACTTATTCAATGTTTTAATATTGGCAAGTAAAAAAGCACTAACAAAAACCGGAGTGGTGGCTCAGTTGGTAGAGCATCCGCTCCACACCTGGGAGGCAGGGGTTCAAATCCCGGCCAGGTTATGCCGAAGACCTTATAAAAGTGGAACTTCCTGCCGTCCAGCTTGGTGCTCAGCAATAATGGAATGGAGGAGGGAAATTTGTGGCAGCGCCTTGCATGGCAGCAGCCCTCTGATTCTACACTTGGGGTGTGTGATTAACACAGTAGATACTGTACATGATTTGTTGTACAGTTGAATGACAATAAAGGGTGATTTAATTTTTAAAAAAATGGATGTCGAGAGACTGTCCTGCATCTGAAGATTGGATTAACATGATTCAGGACATTTATTTGATGGAAAAGTTGACATTTGCACTGAAACAGGACATGGATGGGTTCTTGAACTTTTGGCAACCCTGGAACGCATGTGTCTTCCATCAGATCTAATCTTTGACAAACACCATTTCAATAATGGCACCTCTCTTTGTTCCAATGCTACTCGGATTTTCTTTTATTTTTCTTCTCTTTTGTTTTTTTTAATTTTTCTTTTCTTTCACTTAAAAAAAAGGGTGTTGTAATAATTTTTTTTCAATCTGGTCAAAAAACAAAAAAGGGAATGAATATGTGATGAAAATGTAAAGATCGCAATGCTGTAATGACATGTATACCCTTTACAAAAACTTAAAAAAAAAAGAAAATTATATATTTTATGCTGACAGAAAAAGATTCATGTTGTAGTATTACTCACACCAGTGATCAACTACACACAAAATAATGACAAAGAACAAGCTTCTTAAAATTCAAATAAGGATGCTTTGACACCTAACCCATTTGAGCTGGACTTTTTCAGTTTGATTTGGACCAAAATTTTTGGGTGTGAAACCTCCGAACCACGGTCCGGACCAAAGAGCTGAAATCTGGTCAGGCAAAGTTGTTTTGTTTGTTTTTTTTCTCAGGTGTGAAAACACAGTAAATCTCAGCTTTTCATTGACTTGCATGAGATGAAGAGTCCACAGTGAGACAGGAACCATAACTTTTTATTGAGTATAACACCAACAGTCTCAGATCACGCCTGACGGCTACAGAGGACCCAAAATGACAGAATAAGAGGTGACCAAAAACTGGAGATGGATCAGTTGCAATTATACATTTTACTGTATATCATTTTCAATATCTACATTTATTTTTAATCTACTCATTCCTCTATTTAGTCAACCATCCCATTTTGTCCATTTTTATGGTGGGTTTGGTCCTCTATTGGTGCGACTCATCAGCAGCAATTAAAAAGAAAATGTATAAAAATGCTGATGACAAAATTGTTTATCAAAATGTGAATATTTACTAGATATAACAATATATCATACAATCCTTATGATTTTAAACTTCCAGTCTGTGTCTGCATTCTGGAACCAGCTGGTGTTTGTCCAGAAAAAAAAGGTACAAAGACAAAAAAAAATAATCTGTTTTTTGTTCTTTCTGGTTTGTCAAGTCCAGACCAGTGAAAGCCAGCTGAAATATGCAGACTTCAGTTCCCACAAGTCTTAGCGCTTCATGGAGAATGTCGCCCTCCGTTTTGCATCTCTGTGTTTTTTACGGTACTCCTGTGAAAACAGAGTTAAACTTTATTTATTTATTTAACCTTTATTTAAACAGGCAGGACAGATTAAGAAGACATTCTTATTTACAACTGTGGCCTGGAGGGAAGGGGCAAGGGACAACTCACATTCATACCTCCCCAGTTGATGCCAGTTAAGCTAACCTGCATGTTTTTGGCCCCTGTGGGAGGAAACCGGAGAAATCCCAGAGTAAACCCACGCAGACACTGGGAGAACATGCAAACTCCACACAGAAAGATCACCGTTGGTCAGGGGGAGAGACTGAACCCGAAATCCCACGGCCAAGGGTGAGTTGCTGTGCTGCCACAGTGATAACCACTGTACGACCGTGCTGGCCAGACTTGGTAGTAGTAGCAGTAATAACAGTAGTAGCAGTGCCCCCAACCCATGTATTTTTAGTGTAAACCATCAAGTAGTTTTCATTGTCAGTTAAAGGCCAAATGTCACGTAATAGGGTACTTTAAATATCTTGAAACTAGATATAAAAGGGAACCGATCCGTTCGGGTCTTGGTGCATATGCTTCAGTAACAACGGAATATTCGTTAATTTAAAACTGCCGCGCTTGGCCTGACACGGCCCCTGGAATCGCCTGGGGAAGAAGGCGGAAGTGGCGAAATCGATTGTACCCTAGTTTGATGCTTGGGGTATTTCAATTGATTGTTTATATGGAGACTGGAAGGTTGAAGTGAGCAACAAGAAAGAAAAAATTGGATATTTCACCCATACCTTAAAACGGGACTATCAGGGACAGCTGGGTAATAAGGGACACTTCTCTGGGAAATGTTTTCATACCCGTCAAGTGAGACGTTTTCGCCGTACTTCAACACCGTAAAACACCCGTATTTTCCTTAAAATATTTGACAATAACAACACGAACTACATTTAAAACATTTCCCAGAAAAGTGTCCACCACTGCGCCGTCCCCCACAGCCGCGCTTGGCACCAAAATACGGCGAAAACGTCTCACTTGACGGGTATGAAAACATTTCCCAGAGAAATGTCCATTATTACTCCGCTGTCCCTTATAGCCGCGTTTTACGGTATTAAAATACGGCGAAAACGTCTCACTTGACAGGTATGCGCCTCCATTTTCATACTGATCTGGTCAATTTCTTGACAGCAGCGGCTCTCCTCCACTGTAATAATAATGGCTTCCGAAAAATAAATATTTATGGGGCACCCTGGACAGACCCCCTTCGGCTTCGCAATTCTGGAGGCGATTAATGTCCAGTTCAATGACATTTTCCACTGGTTCTGCTCTCTGGTCATCGTTGGAACTGTTGTCATCAGACAAAGCATCTGATTCCGTCTCGGACGGCTCGAACCGGTAAGGTTCTATGCCTCTGTCACTGTCTGAACCACTGACAAAAAAAAAAAAAAGACAAAACTAAACTAATTTGTTCACAATCGCTGTCACTTTCCGTCATGATTGTCCAATGTTGATAAGTGTGAATGTGGATAGGCAGGGCAGCCAGGGTACAACTGGTGATGTCAAAAACATGGGCGTGGTCTGGACTGGCTGTCACAAGCCAGCAAGCAAGGTGGGGCCTTCACCTGGTGTATTTTGTGCAATTATGTAAATACAGGTGGGTGATATGGTCTCCGGTATGAATATTTGGTTTAAGCTATGTGTATTTTATCTAAATTCGTTGTCATTTAGAAAAAAAAATTACGTGACATTTGGCCTTTAATATATCACTTCTGTCAAAATGAACACCACAGACCTGGATCAAAATCAACCACCAAACCAACAGGCCAGAAAAAAAGAGATTCCATTAACTAAAGTTCCTCTAATATTTCCTTGAGGTTGGCTTCAAAACTGGGTCCATCCACCGAGACGATACACATAGTTGTGTGACTGATAACCTTTCATGCACAGTCACACTGTAAGTACCTTTCTGAGTGCGGCCCTCCTTTCCTCCCACGCCTCCTTCTGATCCTCCAGCTGAGACTCATCGCAGCAGAACCACCTGGGACCCTCTGAGGGGAAAAAAAAAATCAGTGTTGAACTCATACTTTTCATCGTCTGTTTCGGCTGCTCCCTTTATGAGTCACCATAGCGAATCATCTGCCTCCATCTCACCCCATCCCTTGCATCTTCCTCTGTTACACCAACCCTCTCCATGTCCTCCATCACTACATCCATGAATCTTCTCTGTGGTCTTCCTCTTTTCCTCCTGCCTGGCAGCTCCATCGTCAACATCCTTTGTCCAATATATCCACTATCCACTATGTTCTTTTCACCTATATGGATGCCTAGAGAATCGTAATTTCATCTTGCCTGCACTACAGTTGTATGTACAGCAACATGACAATAAAGGTTGATTTGATTTGATCCCTCCTCTACACATGTCCAAACCATCTCAGCCTTGCCTCTCTTATTTTATCTCCAAACTGCTCAACCTGAGCCATCTCTCTGATATACTAATTTCTAACCCTGTCCTTCCTAGTCACTGCCATTGAGAATCTTAGCATCTTCAACAATGTCACCTCCAGCTCCACCTCCTGTATTTTTGTCAGTCTCAATGTCTCCAAACCATACATCATAGCAGGTCTCACGACGGTCTTGTAAATCTTCTCTTTCACTCTTACTGCTATTCTTCTGTCACAAATCACTCCTGACACTCATCTCCACTCCCTCCGTGTGGCCAGCACGCACTTTTTCACCTATTCCTACACTTGTCTATTGCATTGGATGGGTGACCCCAGGTATTTAAACTAATCCACTTACACTACATTCATTGTGAACATTGGTCCTAATTTGGCTCGAGAAATACCCATTACGGCACCTACAGGTGGTACAATAAGCAAAAACATTGCTGTAAAAGACTCCATCTTCCTAAAGAACACAGATGAGAGAGAGGTCATTGAAATTGCTAAATCGTTTAAAAGTAAAACATCTACAGATGGTGATGGCATTGACATGCTTTTAGTCAAAACTATCATCGAATACTTAGTGAAGCCACTGATGTTACAGCCGTGGACAAAATTGTTGGTACCCCTCTGTTAATGAAAGAAAAACCCACAATGGTCACAGAAATAAGTTGAATCTGACAAAAGTGGTAATAAATAAAAATTCTATGAAAATTAACCAATGAAAATCAGACGATGCTTTTGAATTGTGGTTCAACAGAATTATTTTAAAAAACAAACTCATGAAACAGGCCTGGACAAAAATGATGGTACCCTTAATATTTTGTTGCACAACCTTTTGAGGCAATCACTGCAATCAAACGATTTCTGTAACTGTCAATGACACTTCTGCACCTCTCAGCAGGTATTTTGGCCCACTCCTCATAAGCAAACTGCTCCAGTTGTCTCAGGTTTGAAGGGTGCCTTCTCCAGACGGCATGTTTCAGCTCCTTCCACTGATGTTCAATAGGATTTAGATCAGGGCTCATAGAAGGCCACTTTAGAATAGTCCAATGTTTCGCTCTTAGCCATTTTTGGGTGTTTTTAGCTGTGTGTTTTGGGTCATTATCCTGTTGCAAGACCCATGACCTGCGACTGAGACAAAGCTGTCTGACACTGGGCAGCACATTTCTCTCTAGAATACCTTGATAGTCTTGAGATTTCATTGTACCCTGCACAGTAGATCCGTAGATCTCCTCCTCTCGGCGCCACACCAGTCGGCTGCCTTTTGCAACAGCGGCTCGATTCCGAGTTTTTTTTGTTTTGTTTTTTTTTTTTTCCCTTCCTCTCTCTTTTGATCACTTTTTTTTTTTTTTTTTTCACCCCACTTATATCACGGACACACAGATCGTCCCAAATGTCTCCTGAGCCGGTGGACGGAGCCACTGTTTATAGCAGGATACGATACAACAGGGAAGAGCTGCTAGCATTTAACCGCCACCCGGTCCCACTGGAAAAACTCGACATACCGAGAGAACTGAGGCGAAAACGCCGCGGCTGCCGGGCTGGAGTAAGGCGGAGGACAAAAAATATAAGGTACAGACCCTCCCTTCCATCTGTTGTCATGGGAAATGTACGGTCGATACTGGGAAAGTTAGATGAGCTAGCGGCTATCTCCCGTTATGATAGCACTTACCGGGAGTGCTCTCTCCTTTTGTTTACTGAGACGTGGCTAACTGAACTAGCAGCAGATGCTAACATTGAGCTGGAGGGTTTTCACATGATACGAGCTGACCGAACACCAGAGAGTGGCAAAACTAGGGGCGGTGGAGTGATAATGTATGTTAACAACAACTGGTGTAGACCGGGACATATCACTGTTAAACAACGACACTGCAGCAAAGACATTGAGTTGCTAGCTGTTAGCATGAGGCCTACATATCTCCCGAGAGAACACTCACACGTGATCTGCATTGTTGTTTATGCAAATCCGACGGCGAACGCTGGGACAGCGCGTGACGTCATCCATTCAGTAACCAGCAGGCTGCAGACAGAACACCCAGATGCTCTTCTCCTCATCTCAGGCGATTTCAACCACGTTTCACTGTCTCCCATTCTGCCCACTTTCACCCAGTATGTCACATGCCACACTAGAGACAATAAAACACTGGATTTGTTCTACGCAAACACTAAGGAGGCGTACACCTCATCACAACTCCCCCCACTTGGGAGATCGGATCACAACTTGGTTCATCTCCGACCGGTGTACAAACCCCTAGTGCACAGACAACCTCCGGCCATGCACACTGTGGAGTTATGGTCTGAGGAGACAATGGACACTCTAAAGGACTGTTTTGAAGCCACTGCCTGGAAGCAGCTCTGCGATCCACATGGTGAGGACATCGATGGCCTCATTCACACCTTCACGGGCTACCTCAGCTTCTGTGTGGACAAATCCGTTCCCACCAAGACCATACGGCGTCACTCAAACAACAAACCCTGGATCAACCCTGAGATAAAAACACTTCTGAGAGAGAAGAAGAGGATCTTCAGGTCGGGGAACAGGGAGATGCTGAAGTCCGTACAGAGGGAGCTGAGGAGAAAGATCAGAGAAGGCAAGGACAGCTTCAGGAAGAAGATGGAGGACAAGCTGCAACAGAGCGACATCAGCGGGGTCTGGAGAAACCTCAAAACCATCTCGGGGCTCCAGAATACCTCCCCCCAGGCCACGGGGGGCAGGGAGTGGGCGAACAACCTGAATCTGTTTTTCAATAGATTTGACCAACCGCCCTCCCCCCTGTCTGCACAACAACCACTGCTGCCTCTAAGAAATCAAGTCCTGCTACCCACTCCCCACTCCACCGACACCCCCCCCACTCCCAACACACAGCCCCCCCATCCTGACCCTGACCAAGACCCAGGTGAGGACGGAGCTGAGGAAGATCAAGGCGAGGAAGGCGTCGGGACCGGACGGCATCAGCGCAAAGCTCCTCAAGTCCTGTGCAGACCAGCTGTGTGGGATTGTGACGTATATCTTCAACATGAGCCTGAAACTGGGGAGGGTACCACAGCTGTGGAAAACATCTTGTGTGGTACCTGTACCAAAAACTTCCCACCCCAAAGACCTGAACAGCTTCAGACCGGTGGCCTTGACGTCCCACTTGATGAAGACCCTGGAGAGACTGCTCCTTGCTCATCTCCGCCCCCTGGTGGAACCAGCGATGGATCCACTCCAGTTCGCCTACCAGCATGGCATTGAGGTGGAGGATGCGGTGATCTTCCTCCTTCACCGTTCTCTGTCCCACCTGGAGAAGCCCGGGAATATGGTGAGGATCATGTTCTTTGACTTCTCCAGTGCTTTCAACACCATCCAACCGATGATCCTGAAGGACAAGCTGCTGCGCGCAGGGGTGGACCAGCACCTGTCATCATGGATCCTGGACTACCTCACGAACCAGCCTCAGTTTGTGAGAACCCGGGACTGTGTTTCCGACACGATCATCAGTAGCACGGGGGCCCCCCAGGGAACGGTGCTGGCTCCCTTCCTGTTCACTCTTTATACTGCGGACTTCTCACACAACACAACACATTGCCATCTACAGAAGTTCTCTGATGACTCTGCGATCGTTGGTCTCATCTCCAGCGGAGATGAAGCTGAGTACAGAGGGCTTATCCAGGACTTTGTGGACTGGTGCCATCGGAACTGCCTCCAGATCAACGCGAGGAAAACTAAGGAGCTGGTGGTGGACTGCCGCAGGCATGGGCAGCCCCTCACAGCACCAGTAAATATACAGGGAACAGACATCGAGATGGTGACATCCTACAAGTACCTGGGTATTCATCTGAACAATAAACTAGACTGGTCACACAATACTGACGCACTCTACAAGAAGGGACAGCGCAGGCTGTTCCTGCTGAGGAGACTCAGGTCTTTTGGTGTACAAGGGGCGCTGCTGAAGTCATTCTATGACACGGTGGTGGCATCAGCCATCACTTTTGGAGTGGTCTGCTGGGGCAGTGGCATTACTGCAGCCGATAGGAAGAGACTGAACAAACTGATTAAGAAAGCTAGCTCTGTCCTGGGGCAACGCCTTGATCCGATGGAGGAGATAGGAGAGAGAAGGACGGTGGCTAAACTGTCATCTCTGCTGGAGTCCGAGTTCCACCCTATGCAGGACATACTGGATGCACTGAGGAGCTCATTTAGCAGCAGACTACATCATCCCAGGTGCACAACCGAGAGGTTTCGTAGGTCCTTCCTACCAACGGCTGTCAGACTGTACAACCTAAGCAGGGCTGCTCGCAGAGATAGCAAAAAGACGTAACAAACTAATAGTTTTTTTTTTTTTTTGAATGCAAAAGATGCAATAGACTTACACAATGGTCCTCTCCGGCATACAACTAGGAACATACCGGTCGCTATGGAGGGTGAGAATATGTATGGGCACATAATCATACCATGTAGGATAACTAAATAGACGGTTATGCTGTTTCATCCCACCTAGCAACAATGCTCTGCACTGTGTGTGCTTATATATTTACATATTTATTCCATCTAGCTACAATGCTCTGCACTGGGTGTGTTTATATTTATATATCTATATATTTATTCCATCTAGCTACAATGCTCAGCACTGGGTGTGTTTATATTTATATATCTATATATTTATTCCATCTAGCTACAATGCTCCGCACTGTGTGTTTTTATATATCTACATATTATTCCATCTAGCTACATTGCTCCGCACTGTGTGTGTTTATATACTTGCATATTTATTCCACCTAGCTGCAATGCTCCGTACTGTGGGTGTTTATATATTTACATATTTATTCCATCTAGCTACAATGCTCTGCACTGTGTGTTCATATATTCATATATTTATTCCATCCAGCTACAATGCTCTGCACTGTGTGTCTGTGTGTGTGTGTGTGTGTATATATATATTTTATAGTAATATGTACATATGTATATTAGCTGCTCTTGCTTGCTTGTTTTTTTTCTTGCCTTCTGATTGTTGCTCTGAGTGTTGCTATCCCTGTGCTGTTGCAATCCTGGAATTTCCCCGTTGTGGGACTAATAAAGGCTTTTAAGATTCAAGACACCCTGTGCCAGATGCAGCAAAGCAGCCCCAGAACATAACAAAACCTCCTCCATGTTTCACAGTAGGGACAGTGTTCTTTTCTTGGTATGCTTCATTTTTGCGTCTGTGAACATAGAGCTGATGTGCCTTGCCAAAAAGTTCCAGTTTTGTCTCGTCTGTCCATAGGACATTCTCCCAGAAGCTTTGTGGCTTGTCAACATGCAGTTTGGCAAATTCCAGTCTGGCTTTTTTTATGATTTGTTTTCAACAATGGTGTCCTCCTTGGTCGTCTCCCACGAAGTCCACTTTGGCTCAAACGACGACGGATGGTGCGATCTGACACTGATGTACCTTGACCTTGGAGTTCACCATGAATGTGTTTAGAGGTTGTTCTGGGCTCTTTTGTTACCATTCGTATTATCCGTCTCCTCCTGCGGCCACGTCCAGGGAGGTTGGCTACAGTCCCATGGATCTTAAATTTCTGAATAATATGTGCAACTGTAGTCACAGGAACATCGAGTTGCTTGGAGATGGTCTTATAGCCTTTACCTTTAACATGCTTGTCTATAATTTTCTTTCTAATCTCCTGAGACAACTCTCTCCTTTGCTTCCTCTAGTCCATGTTTAGTGTGGTACACACCATGTCAACAAACAGCACAGTTATTTAGCGAATGCAAAGTCCTTAAGCCAAGCAGTTGCCTCCTGGTTTGCTGTATGGAGGGTGTGTAATCCTCCTTCCAGTCTTTGGAGCGGGCAAGCCTCTATGATGTGTTCCATTGTTTGCTCCTCTCCACATGCGCACAGTGGGCTAGGGCTACTGCCCCATCTGTAAAGGCTGGCCAAGCAGGGGCCATGTCCAGTCCTGAAGCGATTGAGTGTAGACCACTGTCTCCTTGGGAGGTTGGTGCCCGGGACCTGTTGGTTGGGGTTTATCACCAGCTGTTTGTTTGGGACCTCCTTGGTCTCCCATTCCTCTTGCCAAGCTGTCTGGATGGTAAAGTCAGCTGGGGGAGGGTTTTTCCAAATCGGCCGTCTGGATGAAAGTCGGGCAGTGGGTGGAGTGTAGATATCTGCATGGATTGGTAAGTGAGGAGAATCTTTAACTTTTTGGAGCATCCTTTGAGTTAATGCTGCTCGCCGGATGTGTGGAGGGGCTATGTTTGACAGTACAGAGAGCCAGGGGAGTGGTGTTGAGCGGATTGTTCCAGTTATAGTTCTCATGGTTGTGTTGAGCTGGGTGTCTACATGGTGTGTGTAAGATGACCTGGACCAGACAGGGGCACAATATTCTGCTACAGAGTATGAAAGGGCCAGTGCTGAGGTGCGCAGGGTGGAGACTGCCGCCCCCCATTTTGCACCAGCGAGCTTGCAGAGCAGGTTGTTTCGTACCTTCACCTTAGCAGCCGTCCCCTTTAGATGTTCCTTGAAGGATAAGGTCCTATCAAGGGTCACTCCAAGATAAGTTGGATTTGGGGCATGCTTAAGCTTGAGTCCGCTCAGGTGGATGTTTAGTTCTCTGGCAGCTTTTGCATTGTGGAGATGGAATACACTGGAGACGGTTTTTGCTGGGCTTGGTTTTAGGCGCCAGATTTTGCAGAACTGGTCCAGTTTGGCAAGATCTTCCGTGAGCACCCGTTCCAGTGGTTCAAAGTCTGGTGCTTGGAATGCCAAACAGATGTCGTCTGCATAGGTGAATTTGCGGGATTTTGTAGTAGGCAGGTCGTTTATGTAGAGGTTGAACAGAGTTGGAGCTAGAACTGAGCCTTGTGGGAGTCCGTTTTTCTGCATTCTCCATGCACTTGTCTTCTGACTGAGGTGGACTCTGAACCTTCGGTTGGTCAGCAGGGTTTTTATAATTGCTGTTGCCCAAGCAGGGATTGCCTTTATAAGTTTCAGGAGGAGGCCTTTGTGCCAGACCGTATCATAGGCGGCTGTAAGGTCGAGAAACACAGCCCCTGTCTTCAGTCTGCTCTCGAAGCCATTTTCGATGAAGGTGGTTAGGGCCAGTACTTGTTCTCCTGTACTGCGGTCCTTGCGGAAACCTGCTTGATCCACACTTAGAATATCCTCTACCTCTGGGGAAATGCGTTGCAGAATTAGGCGCTCCATGATTTTGTAAGGAACGCTGAGTAGGGAGATTGGGCGGTAGCTTGCTGGTAATTTGTGGTCTTTGCCAGGTTTTGGGATGGCAATGACCTTTGCTGTCCGCCATTTCTTTGGGATCGAGTTTGTTTGTGTGATCCTTGTGTAGAATTGTGTCAACCAGGTTAGGGCTCGGGGGCCAAGATTTTTCATGAATTCTGGGAAGATGTTATCGTATCCTGCTGCCTTTCCACATTTCAGGCTCTGTAGGACTTTCTCCAGTTCAGCAGCCTCGAAGGGTTCAGGGTTCGTTTCCTCTACAGGCATTTTTTGGTGTTTTTTTAGCTCAGTTGTAACTGCTCTTTTGGTGTCTTTGTCTTGGGGTGCTTTGGCGATAGTCAGTAGGTGGGATGCAACTTGGTTGGGTGTGACGGATGCTCGGCTTTGGCTAGGGGGCTTCTGTGCAGCTCCTAGGCGACGGATGAGGCTCCAACATTTCCTGCTAGAGTGGGTAAAGCTCCGGTCAGCAACTGTCTCCTCCCATTTCTTTCGCCGAGCTGTATTTAGCGATTCAATGAGATGGTCTGCTATCTCTGGGTCCCCTGATGTTTGATAGGATTGTAGGAGGGCAGCACTTTCTCCGTCCAAACATGGGACATAGAGGGGTCGGTAGCCTCGTGGGATTGCAGTATGGGCAGCCTTGAAGATTGCGCTGCAGAAGCGGTTGTATGCTTCATCTACAGTGATGGTGTGGAGTGGGATGGTAACAACGCTCCGGTCCAGAGTTTCACTGAATTTCTTCCAGTTGGCTTTGCGGAAGTTCCAGCGCATCTTCCTTGGGCTGTATATGACTGGAAGTTGTAGGCCAATGTGTACAAGCAGGGGCCGGTGTTGGCTGTGTGGAAAATCATCAAGAATGAGGATCTGTGTAGGATATGGCTCCCCATTCAAAGAGCTGACCCAACACAGGTCAGGAGAATAGTCCTTCTTCCACCTAGCAGAGTGGAAGGTTCCTCTTTGTTTGGGGTTGTATATCAAAGCGAGGTCATTTCTGGATGCCCAGTCTGAAAGTGCCTTCCCATCACTGTCCACTGCTGGGTACCCCCAGTCAGGGTGATGGCTGTTAAAGTCCCCCACATAGATGGCAGGGTGGGGTAGGGTGGGTAAGACCTGCAGATCCCAGTTGGCATTAGGGGGCTTGTACACATTGACAATATGGAAGCCACCAATGATTATGGTGTCTGAGAAATGTGTTGTTATCAGGTGATTTGCTTCAACTATGTCAGAACGCACATAGGTGGCACGTCCATGTTTAGCATGTGGAACATAGCACAGGAGGTCAAAGCCTTTGATGGTGAAGCGGCCAGCTTCCTCTGTGCCAATATGAGTCTCTTGGAGGCAGATTACATCAATCGAATGTTGGAAGGCGAGGACTTCGATAAGGCTTCGCTTGGCTGCAGATAGGCCTTCAACGTTTAGTTGTAATATGCGAAGGGCCGATCCTACCACAAAGTGCTCTTGGGGCTGTTTGCTTTCGGCTTTAGGACTGTGACTAGGATTCTTCTTTGACTTGGCACAGAGGCGTCGTCTCTTCGAATTTAGTCTGCTGGTAGGATCATTAGCTTCCCCAGGCGAGCCCGGGTACTGGCGGAGGGCGCGACGAGAACGCTGATCCATTGCCCCCAGCAATGGATCAGCACAGTGACTACTTGTCACCCTTTAAATAGGCCGAGTGACTGATTACAAGTTTGTAGACACCTGTGATGTTAATTAGAGGACACATCTTGGTTGAACATGTCCTTATGGTCACAACACCAATGCTGCGCACAAGAAGGGGATGAGCAGACTCTACTTCATGAGAAAGCTGCGTTCCTTCAACGTGTGCAGCAGGATGCTGGAGCTTTTCTACCAGACCGTTGTCGCCAGCGCCATCTTCTTTGCTGCTGTCTGTTGGGGTAGCAGTATCAGGGCCAGATATACCAACAGACTTGACAAGATTATCAAGAGGGCTGGCTCTGTAATTGGTCTCAGACCGGAGACCTTTGAGACAGTGGTGGAGAGGAAAACACTAAATAAACTGCGATCCATCATGGACAATCCTGATCACCCCCTCCACCACACACTAGATAGACAGCGAAGCACTTTCTCCAGTAGACTACTACAGCTTTGTTGTCGAACGGCCAGGTACAGGAAATCTTTCCTGCCACATGCAATTTCACTGTACAATAGCTCACTATGATGTTGTACTCTGGCCATAGCTATGCTGCCGCACTGCACCTTACAGACTAACTGGTACCTCACATTTTCACTCTGGTCCTGATAGTCCTTCTTTGTGCAATGGAATGATTCATGTGTTTATACGGGTCATCATGTATTAAACTATGATGTATATAGGTTTTATAGTCGTGTTAGTTTTACTTTCCATGGGTAATCCCTTTGTCTGTCATGTGTGTGTTTCCGTTGTTTGGTTGTCTACTGTCATGCTGCTGTTACACTGTAATTTCCCAGTTTGGGATCAATAAAGTATATCTATTATTTTCAATCTTTTCTAGGGGTACCATCATTTTTGTCCAGGCCTGTTTCATGAGTTTGTTTTTTAAAATAATTCTGTTGAACCACAATTCAAAAGCATTGTCTGATTTTCATTGGTTAATTTTCATAGAATTTTTATTTATTACCACTTTTGTCAGATTCAAGTTATTTCTGTGACCATTGTGGGTTTTTCTTTCATTAACAGAGGGGTACCAAAAATTTTGTCCACGTGTGTATATCTGTAACCTGTCTCTCCAAACAGGTATATTTCCCAATGCAATGAAAATAGCCAAAGTAATTCCGATATACAAGACGGGTGACAGAGGGGAATTTTCAAACTATAGGCCCATTTCACTATTGCCGCAATTTTCAAAGATACTCGAAAAAATATTCTATGAAAGAATTGACAACTTTATAACAAAGAATAATTTATTGTGTGAACAGCAATACGGGTTCAGACACAAGAGGACAACTGCATTTGCTCTAATGGAATTTATAGAAAAAATATTAACTTCTGTAGAAAATAAAGAGTATTCAGTTGGGGTATTCCTGGATCTTAAAAAAGCATTTGATACAGTGGATCATAAATTATTGTTAAAGAAACTACAAAATTATGGTATTGGGGGGTAGCACTGTCCTGGTTATGTAGTTACTTAAAGAACAGACATCAATACGTATGTGTAGGTAGCCAAAACTCGCAGCTACTGAAGGTTACTTGTGGAGTCCCACAGGGTTCAGTTTTGGGGCCATTGTTATTCAATCTGTATATAAATGATATCTGTAAAGTTTTGGAAAAAATTGATTTAATATTGTTTGCAGATGATACCAATTTATTATGCAGTGGAAGCAATTTGGAACAACTTTTGGAAACACTCGGAAAGGAATTAGGAAAGCTTAAACTGTGGTTTGATTCAAACAAATTAATGCTCAATTTAAGTAAGACAAAATTTATAATTTTTAACAACCATCACAACGACTCTGTATTTAAACTCAGTGTAAATGGTGTAGCGATTGAAAGGGTATCCAAAATTAAATTCCTTGGAGTAATAATTTGATAACACTGGTCAACACCAAATTTATTGTCCACCAAGTTTGTTTTTTTTTTTTAGCAGATTTAGGACAATTTTGATGTGCTGAATCCAAAAATCACATTGGTTTTTCCTCAATCAGGTGAACTTTTTGAATTATGGCCACATGTTGTTTTATATGTTTTTGTTTACATATATGGGTATTTTTACTTTATATGATGCAAAATTCTTTTTTATGTCTTGAAATTCTCTGAATTTTGAACAATGATGACATAACATTCAATTTATATGTACTTACCTTTATATAAAGGTAAGTACATGCACAGTACTAAGTAAGTACAGGTTTTTACTTAGCACCTTATCAAGAGAAACAAATGTCATTTTTGGATTCAGCAGGGCAAAATTGTCTTAAATCAGTTGAAAAAACACAGACAACTTACAAATAAAATACTTTTGTAACCCTGTGTAATAAATTGTGTTGGAAGTCACATATTAATTAAAGGTAAAATATCCAAATCAATCGCAATACTACATAGTGAAATATTTAATGAATCAACCCACACTATATACCCTGTATCATTCATTAATACTCCCATATATGACATATTGTATTGAAATATGGGGAAATACATATAAAAGAAACATATATCCAGTTTTTATGCTTCAAAAGAGAGCCATTAGAATAATAAACAAAGCTGCTTACAGGGAACCAACAAACCCACTTTTCTTAAATTAAAAGCTCTCAAGTTGAAAGATCTGGTTGATTTTAAAACTACAGTAATAATGTTTAAAGTGAAGAATCTATCACTGCCCGCAAATATCCAAAAGTTGTTCCAAATAAGGGAGAAACAATATCATTTCAGAGGAACATGTATATTTCAAAAACCTTCAGTGAGAACTACCACCAAGCAACACTGTGTCTCAGTGCAGGGAGTCAGACTGTGGAACGCTTTTGGAGCTGAATTAACATCATGTACAATGCTTGGACAATTTAAATAAAAACTCATCATCATCATCATAGCAGTCTGTCGGGGGTGACAATGACTGTTTCATTTAGGTCTGATCAGATTCCTCCACGCAGCTCTGTAATTCGCCTTCCACTGACAGGAACTCCTGACCTTGTTAACCTGGGCAACGTCCGAGCCGGTATGAGTTGCTCTCTGACTGACCATTTCATGAAACTGCTTGCAAAGCATTTGAGTACCGCTAGGTTTTGCTGGACTAGCGACACATTCTTGGCAGATAGAGGTATTATCAGTGGCAAGGACAGGCCAAGACAAACTGACTCCAGTATATGTTGCAGTGACTGACCAGATGATAGGTTTGTTTATTTCTGCTCTTTGTGTAGTGCATGTCACGATGCACCGACTGGCAAAAGTCCACCACAGACCTTGCAACAGATGTGCTTATCTGCCAGAACTAAAGGAAGAAATACTCCAAACATGTATACAAAATGACATGTAAAATCACATAAGGATTATCATATTCAGTCTGTGTTGCTGCTTAGTTTTGTTTTGTCACGTTTTGTTTTAGCTTTGTTTTGTTTTGCAATTATTTTTATTTTTTTGACTTCTTAGATGGAACATGGGTGGGCAATATAAACTGCGGCTTCAGCCATCACCCTTTTCGGATAATATATGTTGAACTGTATAATCTCAGGAGTTATTGTTTAATTCGACCTTGTTGGTATTTTTTTCCCCCTGGTATACTGTTCTGTTCCTTTCTTTTTTTTATCTAATCTATCTGAAATAAAGATTCAATCATTCATTCACTACCTCTACTCCTTGCATCTTGATGTTGCACCTGCCTCTTTCTCATTCACACACATATATTGTCTTGCTTCTGCTGACTTTCATTCCTTTTCTCTCCAGTGCATACCTCCACCTGCTCTCTACTCTCATTATAGATCACAATGTCATCTGCAAACATCACAGTCCACGGAGACTCCTGCCTGACCTCATCTGTCAGCTTGTCCATCACCACGGCAAACAAGAAGGGGCTCAGAGCTGATCCCTGATGTAATCCCACCCCCACCTTGAATCTATCTGTCACTCCTGAAGTACACCTCAACATCGTCTCCCTGTCCTCATACATGTCCTGCACCACCCACATATGTTGCTCTGCCACTCCTGACTTCCTCATGCAGTACCAAGCTTCCTCTCTTGGCACCCTATCATAAGCGTTCTCTAGATCCACAAAGACCTTCTGCCCTTCTCTATACTGATAGTCATCATCATGATCAGACATATCCTCACATGTAACAGAAAAAAAAACAACTAAAAACACTTGGGGAGAGTGCAAACCTCTGCTGAGGTAGCCCATTTTCTCCCCTATATTTCAATTTAAATTTTTTCTTCTGGTGACCATATATCTAACAGTATATTGCAATCTTTCCTCCCTAAAAATCTAAAACAAATCCTGGAGGCTGATAATGAGTAACATCATGTCAAAATATGAGGTAATGAATTTTTCAAAAACTAAAAAAAAAAAAAAAGTGAAAAGCTAATCCAATTTGCTACTTTGGGTGATTTATGAGGCCCACAGAGAGAAATTAAACTTTTTCTTTTCATTTTCAATCCTACCTTTTAATCTGCTGTCACCAGATTGGAAGAAAAATAATTCAGTGTTCGATGGAGTTTCCACTTCCTGAGCACTAAAAAAAAAAAAGAAACAAGATTCGTTTGAATGAGTATTCTAGAGGAAAACATACGTTCTGTGTCCAAGTATTTTTTTTACAACTTTATATCTCTAAACACTTCCAGTTATATGTCAAGTGTAGGCAAGATTTTTATAGGACTTTGTTTTTAATATTTTTTATGACAGATGTTGAATAATAACGCTGAACAATATTTAGTATTTAATCACATTTGTAGCGAATGAGCATTTGTGCCCACCACAGTGGACCAACAGTTGTTCACAGAATACAGAGAATAGGTTATAGTTCATTTATTAGCCAAAAGTATAGTGTAGTGGTTGGAGAGGCTGTTGGTTTGGATTGCCAGCCACGTTTTCACCTCAGGGCAGCTGTGGCTACAGTAGTAGCTCACCACTGCCACTGTCTGTGGAGTGAATGAATAATGTATCTATTGTAAAGCATCTTTGAGTGTCTATGAAAAGCACTATATAAATCTGATGCACCATTATTATTATTACAAGTGTTAAAATATATTTAAGATACAAAAATAGATCCTTTAATTTTGTATTTTGTATAGATTATGCATGAGAAAATTAAGTCTTATCTCTCACCTCTTAAGATAACCACGCTTATTTTTTCTTTCACACTTCTGATTATATCATTAATCAAATTAACATCTATTTCAATGTTCTCACTTACAGATGCTATAATTTGTTAACCTCTTCTAATCATACTGATTTTATTTAACTCTTTAAGGCCATTTTTTCTGTTTTGCCTGTTTGTTGCTTATTCTGCAATATGTTTAGGTAACTGGTAATTGGTTCAAGAGACATAAACTTGAGTTATTTTAAATTAAAAGGAAAAACAAAACATCCACCCAAAAATCAGTTTAGATTTTACCTTTATTCCAGTGCAGTACCTATGCATCAGCCATGTTGACAGGAGGTCAGACAAAGAGATCTGGTCAAATTTAAATCTTAAAATCAATCTATCGGTGTTCTTTTTTCAGACATACAGTATTTACACTGCAGGCTATGACCTTGTTTTGAATCAGTGATCACACCGACAGTGTGGCCCACTGAAAATACATTGCCCACCCCATTATAAATCATTTTAAAAATATGCTTTGGTAATTACGCTACTCACAAAAAAGTTAAGGATATTTGGCTTTTGAGTGAAATTTATAGAAAATGTAAAAAGTTCACACTCCAGTGATATATCATAAAAGTAGAAGCATGCAATGGTGATTTCCTTATCTCAAAACAATTTATTGAAACAAAAGCCAATAACAGTGGTGGGTATACCACAACAAAAAATGTCAATTTCTCAATAACTTGTCATGTGCCCTTGAGCATCAATTACAGCTCAACGACGACATCTCATGCTGTTCACAAGTCGACTTATTGTCTGCTGAGGCATGGTATTCCACTCTTCTTGAAGGGTGACCGTCAGGTCATTGAGGTTGTGGGGTGCAGGGTTACAAGTGTCAGGCTGAAAACAGACCGTTTCAGACAGAGCTTTTAGAACACGGTCAGGCTGCTTTATCCTGCCTTGAGAGCTCTTACTGTGGGAAAAATATGAAGAAAATCAACACAAACTTGCCAGTAATTTCCTCGTTTTGGAGTGAGAAATAGGGTTTGTGTAGTGAGAGAGGGAAAAAGAGTGAGACTCACTTGAAAAGAGTGAATTGGCAACACTGCATAAAGCTGTCATGTTTATCTTACCTTTATATTATGGATTTAATCCGATGTGCAGTGATCCAAAGAAAATGTCCATTATCCACAGTCTAAATGTCTGCTGTTTTTGTCAGGTCAGGCATTGGCTTGTTTGCTACCGGATAACCATGAAAACCGGTACTACCTGTCTCATTGGTCGGGCCGTCGGCGACTCAACCGGCATCCCCGCCCTTCCGAGAGCATGGAGGGTGAAACAGGGCATCCTGGCAGAACTAAAAACAATATCTGTCACAGGTCTGTGGTGGACCATTCCCAGTTACACAGGGTGAGACTGGACATCCTGGCAGATAAACACATCTGTCACAAGGTCTGTGGTGGACTGTGCCAGTCGGTGCATTGTGACATGCACTACACAAAGAGCAGAGATAAACAAACCTATCATCTGGTCAGTCACTGCAACAGATACTGGAGTCAGTTTGTCTTGGCTTGTCCTTGCCACTGATATTACCTTTATCTGCCAAGAATGTGCTGCTAGTCCAGCAAAAGCTAGCAGTACTCAAATACTTTGCAAGGAGTTTCATGAAATGGTCAATCAGAAAGCAACTCATACCGGCTCGGACGCCGCCCGGGCTTACAAGGTCCGCGCTGATCTGTTCACACTCCGACAGGCAGCGAAAAGTAAGCTAGGAGCAGGAAGACAAAAGAAGAGGAAAACAGCAACCTTGTGTGTAGCAGAATGGAATGTACTCACTCTGTTGGACAGAACATCACAGCGTCCAGAAAGACAGACCGCGCTTGTGGCCCTGGAAATGAACAGGTACAATGTAGATATAGCTGCACTTAGTGAAACAAGATTGCCTGGATATGACAGCTTGGAAGACCATGGGTACATCTTCTTTTGGAGTGAGAGATCAACTCAAGAAAGGAGAGAAGCAGGAGTGGGCTTTGCAGTTAGAAAGGAGACAGCAGCAATGCTTGATGAGGAACCGGTGCCAATCAACAACAGGATAATGACTATGAGACTTCCACTACAGCGGAAGATGTATGCCACACTCATCAGTGTATATGCCCCAACAATGACCAACACAGAGTAGGTGAAGGAAGAGTTCTACAGTGATTTACATGAGACTATCTGGCATGTACCGACTGATGACAGGCTGATACTCGTTGGAGATTTTAATGCCAGAGTTGGTTCGGACACCGAGAAATGGAAAAGAGTGCTAGGCAGTCATGGAGTAGGCAAGTGCAATGCTAATGGAGAACTTCTACTTGCACTATGTTCGGAGTACAACCTTATGATAACCAACACTATTTAAGCACAAGGACACACACAAGAAGACATGGATGCACCCAAGATCCAAGCACTGGCACTTATTAGACTACATCATAGTCAGGCAGAGAGACAGAAGGGATGTATTGAACACCAGAGCAATGAGAGGCGCGGACTGTGGCACCGATCATGTTATGCTGAGATCTAGATTAAGGATTTGCAGACGAAAACAGCACTGCAGGACGAGTGCGAAGCCACCACGGAAGCTAAACACTAGTGCACTGAAAGGCCAAAAGAAGCAGGAAAAACTTACACAGGAAATGGATGAAAAACTGAAAGACTGGGACAGCAACAACTCAGAGAATGACATAGAAGAGAAATGGGCAACACTGAAGGATACGGTGTATCAGACTGCGAGTGACGTATTAGGCTACCCTGAGAGGAAATATCAAGATTGGTTTGATGAGCATGATGAACACCTGAAGAAACTACTAGAAGCAAGGAATACAGCTAGGCAGGAAAACCTACAGTGTAACACAAGGTCGAAGAAGATATACTCAAAGGCTCAGAGTGAGCTACAGAAGTACACCAGAGAGATGAAGTCCAACTGGTGGGATGAAAAAGCGGAGAAACTTCAAACTGCAGCAGACAGGAAGGACATGAAAACATTCTTCACAGGTTTGAGAGAAATTTACGGCCCTAAACCAAGAGGATTGATCCAACTGAAGGCTATGGATGGTGAAACGGTTTTGCAGGAGAAAGACAAGATCCTGGACAGATTTTCAGACCACTTTGACCAACTACTAAACAACCCTGGAGATCTCACTGAAGAGGCTAAAGAAGCTCTAGTGCAGCGACCAGCTGTATCAAGTCTGGATGAACCACCAAATTTTGATGAACTAATGGCAGCTATCAGGACAACACAGGATGGTAAAGCTCCAAGAAGGGATGGAATTCCAGCAGAAGTGTGGAAATTTGGTGGTGTTCAGCTGACCAACTGCCTGCACAAGCTCATCCAAGCAATATGGGATGCCCAGAAAATACCTCAGGACTGGAAGGATGCAAGTATTGTGCCTTTGTTCAAGAAAGGTGACAGGAAGGATTGTGGAAATTACCGAGGTATATCACTACTAGCCACTGTTGGTAAGATTCTCTCACATGTACTACTTAACAGACTCGGTGAACACATCTCGCAGAATGTACTACTGGAAACCCAGTGCGGCTTTAGAAGTGGAAGAAGCACAATGGACATGATTTTCTGCTTGAAACAGGTTTAAGAAAAGTATCAAACAGAACATGCCGCTTTATGTAGTCTTCATAGACTTCAGTAAAGCCTTCGATACTGTTTCGCGACAAGGACTTTGGCAGGTACTCAGGAAATATGGTTGTACAGAGAAGTTTGTCAGCCTGATTGAGGCACTCCATACAGGTATGCAAGCAAACGTGGCAATGAGTGGTTCAGGATCTAAAGACTTTTCAGTAAGCAACGGGGTGAAACAAGGGTGTGTGCTGGTACCTACACTCTTCTCGCTATATCTGGCAGCCATGCTTGAGGTGGCCTTCAAAGACACTTCAGAAGGAGTATACATTCAAACAAGGAAAGAAGCAGACTTGTTCAATGTGGCACAGTTTAAAGCCAAGAATAAGACATTGATAAAGATAGTAAGAGAAATGCTCTTTGCCGACGACAGTGCTCTAGTTGCACACAGCGTGGAAGATATGCAATCTTTAGTGGAGAAATTTGCAAGAGCAGCTAGCCAATTCAGCCTCCAAATCAACATCAAGAAGACAGAGTGCCTTTATCAACCACCAAAGTTCCAATTATCAACATCACTACCAGAAGAGATCAGCATTGGTACAGAGCCACTAGTCAAGTGCAAGACTTTCAAGTACCTAGGGAGTACTGTTTCAGAGAATGCTAGGCTGGAGGATGAACTATCTCTCAGAATGGGAAGAGCGAGCGCTGTGTTTGGAAACTTGAGGGAGAGACTGTGGAACAATCAACATGTGTCAATCCGTGTGAAATGCAAAGTGTACAGAGCGACAGTACTGGCTACTCTATTGTACGGTGCTGAAACTTGGACTGTCTACAGAGTGCAGGTGAAGAAACTCCACGCGTACATGATGAGACACCTTCGAGCCATAATGAACATCTCATGGAAAGACAAGATAACCAACATAGAAGTGTTGAAACGAGCTGGTCTACCATCAATGGAGGGCATGCTAATACAGATGAACCTGAGATGGCTCGGACCTGTTGAGAGGATGGACCACCAGCGTCTCCCTCGGCAGTTACTCTACTCACAGTTATGTGAGGGCAAACGCAATCAGGGTAGACCAAGGTTCAGATTTAAAGACACTAAAAAGAAACTTGAAGAAGTTGGACACAGACAGGAGTTCCTGGCAGCAGAAGGCTAAGGACAGAGCTGTGTGGAGGAATCTGATCAGACCTAAATGAAACAGTCATTGTCGCCCATGACAGACTGCTATGATGATGTGATGATGAAATGTCTGCTGTGACTGAGACATGATCCAGTCCCTTAAATTCCTTTTGGAGATCAAATCCATTTTTGAATAATCTTTATCCAGGTAGCAGATAAATGTGTTTTAACTTCAGTGGATCACAGTCTCAGCTGTCTGATGGGAAATGACTGTTATCAGAGCTTCATTCTATAACAACGTATCTGGCAATCAGTTGGTTTAATTCTTGCTGGGTCACAAACTGTCCAGATGCATACCTGTGCTTGAAATCCAGCCATGGTTGTACAGATAACGTAGATCCATTAACACGGTGTTGTTAGCATAGTACTAGCTTTGTTGGATCTTGTTGTTGTTCTCAGGTACTTCTGAAGATTGCAGTGCAAGTCTCAGCTGCACTTTAGCTTGCAACCCACCAATAAGCTTTTGTCCTTAACCGTGACCAAGGAAAAATAATCTGTCTATTACCACAAAAACAAGGTAGCTTCATCTTTTCCCAGCAGGAGCAAGCTCCATTTGTGGCTGCTGGCTGCAGCAGTGAACAGGCTCTTTGCAACAGGTTACGTTGACTGACGGCTGTGTCACCTACGTAGGGTCAGTATGTATTTATTTGCACTAAAAATATCTATCCATATTAATAAAACGAGTAATGCATCTGATCAAATTTCAGTAACTGTAACGCATTACTGAATTGTTAAACAGTAATTTCGTTACACAGCACTGTTATGTCGGTAGTAGGAGCCAAGGAGGAGACTGAGTGTTGAACTGGACACACATTTATTAGTGACGCCTTCTCACAATACATGCGTACCCGCCAGGCAGGGAGGAGGCCAAGAGACCGCCCCTCCCTCTCACTGCCCTCTTATACCCTCGGTGGTGGCGGAACCGGAAAGGTGGAGCCACCACCTGTTATCACACAATAAAGGTCCCTAAAACCCAACACAACATTCTCCCTCCTCTTTAAAAAGGTCCAAAACACACACATAAAAACCCTCCCCAATTTGGAACCCGAATCGCACACTAAGAAAACTAAACAAATACCTAAAAGAGGCCTATCACAGTCACTCAAAACAACTAAAAACTAGGGGAGGACAGGTGGACTACCGTCCCACCCCCACACAGCAAGACGGATTATTCTGCCGTCTATACGGACCACCAGCGTCTCCATCAGCAGTTACTCTACTCACAGTTATGCAAGGGCAAATGCAATCAGGGTAGACCAAGGCTCAGATTTAAAGACACTGTAAAAAGAAACTTGAAGAAGTTGGACATAGACAGGAGTTCCTGGCAGCGGAAGGCTAAGGACAGAGCTGTGTGGAGGAATCTGATCAGACCTAAATGAAACAGTCATTGTCACCCACGACAGACTGCTATAATGATGATGATGACACTAAGGAAACAGTCCAACTAAAAGAAAATAACTGCTGTGTTCCTAAATTAACACAAAATAATCCCCACAAACAAGAACAACATGAACATAACGGCTGTCCCCCTTTCTTACACATGTATTAAACACACTGTCCAACCATCAGTCTGCCCCAGGAGAAAAACCACACCCCGGATTACCGTCAGTTGATTCAACTCCCGTGCACCTCCTCTTCCTCACCACCGGGGACGACCCATGTTCAGGCCCAAGCACCTCCCTCTTCTCCCAGGCACGCTGCAGCTCATTAGGGTGCCTCACGAGCCATCTGATAGCTGGAGGAAGGCCTCCACTTGAACACTCACCACCTGCAGCCACCCCTGGTCTTCTCCTCTCCAACGCTTGACCCAAACTCCTCTCGACCGGGCCTCCTCCCGGGGCTGGACCATGTCCGCGACCCCCAGAAGGGCCCTACTCGGCTTCCAGTGTTCCTGTTTGGCATGTTGCCTCACCGTGCCAGCTGGTCCTGCCCCACTCGCTTTCATTTTCGCTGCCGGCTTCACTGCTGTGACTCCCTGCTCTCTGGTCCCTCCCAGACGAAATCCGGGAGCAGATGGAGCCGGCCACTCGGCGCCACCCGCCATCATCCCACTGTGCCGCCTAGTTCCCTCAGCTAGGGCTATTTGGTCACTGGCACCGGAACCCTCCCGTGATGGCCCTGGGTGGGGTTGGTTCTGCTCACCCTCCAGAGTGCCAGGCAAGTTCTCGTCCCACACAGCTCCGTCCACGGGACCAGCTAGTCCCACAAACCACAACCTGACCACTCTTCTCCAGCGCTGCTTGTGATGGCTAGGTCCAGGCCATAAAACAAATCACATCCCATTATATTCTCTCCACTGGCAGTCACGATGAACCTCAAGTCGCACACCTCCGCCGACTTGTACCTAGCCGTCAGTCTCACCGATCCCACCGTGGCCAATCTTCCTCCACCATAACCACAGAGCGGCGTCAAATTACCTCTAATACAATTCTAATACAATAATGTGGGAAAAAACTCCTCACGGTTGCCCAATTCAACATGGAGCTCACCGCTCCCGTGTCGATCAGCAATGGAACGGTTACCCCGTCCAGTTCCACCATGCAGTAGGAATGGCCGTTGGTACTCGGGGACACAGTATGAATAACCGTGGGAGCGGGAGGATCCTCCTACGTCTCGGATCCCCTCGCTCGAATTTGTGACATGCTCTAGCGAAATGATGCAAGAGTCCACACTTGCTGCAGCATTTCCCTCTTGCCGGAGACTCCCTGGCCTTATAACGGTGCTTCGTGGACCCACAACCCAAACACATGGGCGTTCCCGGGGCGTACCTCATCTTCCCTGCATTAGTGTAGCTTCCCTCATCCTCTACGCTGTCGTCACTGTCCGGGTCCACTGCCTGCGCTGTCGACTGCGGTTCAATCTGGCGATGTAATACTCTCCCACAGAGCTCCAGTGATAGTTTGTCTGCCGCCTCCAACTGCTGAGCTAACTCGATGACCTTGGATAACGTCAGCTCACCCGAGAACATAAGGAGCTTCGACCTTGTAGCCGGGCAAATAGAATGTTCCACCAACTGGTCACAGACCATCTCTTCCTCCAGTGCTCCAAACTGACAGTCTTTGGCCAGCTGGTGTAGGTCTGCCACAAATCGTTGCACCAACTCGCGAGTCCGCTGGCAGCGCTGTCAAAACTGGATTCTGCGGATGATGATGTTTTCCGGAGCGCAAAAATGTCACGCCATTAGCTCCACCACTTCCTCAAAGCTATCACACTTGCCCAAAGTGCTTAAAATATGCTGTCCCTTCATTCCTAAATTATGAACCAGCAGTGCTCATGCCCTCAACTTCTCCAGCCTCCCAAGGTCCAACACCACCAAGTATGTTTGAAATGCGGTGAACCACCTCGCCCAAGAGAAGGGCAACTCCCCGGGAAGCTCCAAAAATGGCCAAATTGAAGTGATACACATATCCATACCTTTTATCGCCTTCGCCAAATGTTATGTCGGTAGTAGGAGCCAAGGATGAGACTGAGTGTTGAACTGGACACACGTTTATTAGTGACGCCTTCTCACAATACATGTGCACCCACCAGGCAGGGAGGAGGCCAAGAGACCGCCCCTCCCTCTCACTGCTCTCTTATACCCTGGGTGGTGGCAGAACCGGAAAGGTGGAGCCACCACCCGTGTCACATAATAAAGGTCCCTAAAACCCAACACAACAAGCACGTTACTGCAAAAGTAGTGGTGTTACAGTAAAGCGTTACTTTGTAAGGCGCTATTCCCAGCACTGCTGTTCACAATGAAGCGGTCATCAGCGTGGGATGTGGCCAAAGGACGTCCACTTCTATAATTCTTTATGACTCTTACCGTCTCACTGCATCTCTGTTGCAACCTGCTGATGACACTCTGTGACACTCTAAGCTCAGTGGCCACTTTCCTCTGAGAACATCCTGTTTGAAGCCTCGCAATGGCAAGGTACTGTTGATCAATTGTTAGGTGTTGTCTTGGTCTCAGGATGTCAAAATATAAACAGCATGATGAAGGGAACTGTTTAAAAACCAATTCTGATTGAACCAGAAAATTTATTGGTCGATTTATGGATCAAACACCTGTTTTGAATTTTTCCATTAAGGTTGTTGTTGTTAGAGAACAGCAAGTTATGCAAAAAATACTGAAACACTGAATAGTTGGACATGTGCATTCAAAAGGTTAGAGAAGGTCAAATTAAGTTCACCTGTAAAGGTTATAATGTATTTTAGGTGCATCCTGAAATTTTACCCAAAAGCTGAATATCCCTAACTTTTTGACAGTACTGTATGCACGTTTCTTCCTGGTTAGATTAGCAATTTTACAATAAAAATGACAGGCATTCACTGGTTTAAGCTTGAGAATACAGTGGTGTGAAAAAGTGTTTGACCCTTCCTGATTTCTCATTTTTTTGTATGCTTGTCACACTTAAATGTTTCAGATCATCAAACAAATTTAAATATTAGACAAAGATAACACAAGTAAGCACAAAATGCAGTTTTTAAATGGTGTTTATTATTAAGGGAAAATAAAATCCAAACCTACATGGTCCTGTGTGAAAACGTGATTGCCCCCTAAACCTAATAACTGGTTGGGCCACCCTTAGCAGCAACAACTGCAATTATGCGTTTGCAATAACTGGCAATGAGTCTTTACAGTGCTGTGGAGGAATTTTGGCCCACTCATCTTTGCAGAATTGTAATTCAGCCACACTGGAGGGTTTTCCAGCATGAACCGCCTTTTTAAGGCCATACCCACAGCATCTCAATCGGATTCAGGTCAGAACTTTGACTAGGCCACTCCAAAGTCTTCATTTTGTTTTTCTTAAGCCATTCAGAGGTGGACTTGCTGGTGTGTTTTGGATCATTGTCCTGCTGCAGAACCCAAGTGTGCTTCAGCTTGAGGTCACGAATAGATGTCCAGACATTCTCCTTCAGGATTTTTTGGTAGACAGCAGAATTCATGGTTCCATTTACCACAGCAAGTCTTCCAGGTCCTGAAGCAGCAAAACAGCCCCAGACCATCACACTACCACCACTATATTTTACTGCTGGTATGATGTTCCTTTCCTGAAATGCTGTGCTACGTTTACACTGGATGTAATGGGACACACACCTTCCAGAAAGTTCAACTTTTGTCTCGTCAGTCCACAGAGTATTCTCCCAAAAGTCTTGGGGATCATCAAGATGTTTTCTGGCAAAACTGAGACGAGCCTTTGTTCTTTTTGCTCAGCAGTGGTTTTCGTCTTGAAACTCTGTCATGCAGGCTATTTTTGCCCAGTCTCTTTCTTATGGTGGAGTCATGAACACTGACCTTAACTGAAGTGAGTGAGTCTTGCAGTTCTTTGGATGTTGTTGTGGGGTCTTTTGTGACCTCTTGGATGAGTCATCACTGCGCTCTTGGGGTAATTTTGGTCGGCCGGCCACTCCTGGGAAGGTTCACCACTGTTCCATGTTTTCGCCATTTGTGGATAATGGCTCTCAACGTGGTTCGCTGGAGTCCCAAAGATTTAGAAATGGCTTTACAACCTTTTCCAGACTGATAGATCTCAACTGCTTTGTTTCTCATTTGTTCCTGAACTTCTTTGGATTGCAGAATGATGTCTAGCTTTTGAGGCTCTTTTGATCTACTTCACTTTGTCAGGCAGGTCCTATTTAAGTGATTTCTTGATTGAGAACAAGTGTGGCAGTAATCAGACCTAGGTGTGGCTAGAGAAATTGAACTTAACTTTCCAAAGATGTGATAAACCAGTTAATTTATGTTTTTAGGCGGGGGCACAATCACTTTTTCACACAGGGCCATGTAGGTTTGGATTTTTTTTTACCCTTAATAATAAACACCTTCATTTAAAAACTGTTTTGTGTTTACTTGTGTTATCTTTGTCTAATATTTAAATTTGTCTGATGATCTGAAACATTTAAGTGTGACATACAAAAAAATGAGAAATCGGGAAGGGGGCAAACACTTTTTCACACCACTGTAAAAGACAGATGTAAGGCTTTCCTTTTTCCTGTTTGTATTAAATTGAATGTAAGCAAGATGTAATCTCAAAGTTGTACTCTAAAAAGTAATACTTTTCGCCATGTATAAAACAGTTAATTACAGCTGTTTGGGAAATGTTGGTTAAACACACAAACATTTACACATGTAGCAGTTAACATTTATATCTTGAGTTTTCTCACTCTGTGGCCTTATCTGTGGCGTTACTTTGCTCCTCCTCGGCTTCCTCTTGCTCATCTTCATCCTCACCTGAGCTGCTGTCATGGAAACGTGGGTCTTGTTGCCATGACACCTTTGGAGCCTGGATGCTCTCCACCTTGTACTCCGCTGTTAAAACAAATACACATTTAAAATCTTCTGTCTGCCAGTCTCAGAGGTGCAGTATTTCAACGTACCCGTCTCTTTGGTTCCTGCGTCATTGTCATCTCCAAAGAAGGAAAATTTAAATCCAGAGGAATCATCTTCCCTAGTCTCTGGACCAGCTGAGAACAGAAACTTCTGAGGGGCCAGCTTTTCTTCTTTCTCTTCCTGCTCATCACCTCCTTCCTCCATTTGATCCCAGTTTGTCTTTCTTTCTTCTTCAGTGGTTTCATCCTTGCTCTGGCCAAACACAGTCTTTAGGTTGCCAGACACCTCGTAATAAATCTCTTTGGAAACTTCTGGAAGCTTCTGGGCCTCCTGCCTCTTCTTCTTCCTGGCTGCTTTGCTGTAAAGACAACAGGACATGGCAGTTATCTTGATGCTAACACAGGGGATGAAGCGTAAACAATGTTAGCTCAATAGTGCTCCAATTGTGCTGTCAATTTTTTTTAATATGAAAAAGAAAGTATCATTCAGGTGCAAACCATGCACAATGGAAGAATTACATCCATCTTTGCTCACGTCTTTGAACTATGAGAGGAAAACTTAGAAAAAGCCGTATTAGTGCGGCCCTACTGCTTGTACCTCTCCTCCTTGGTTTCACTTTTTTTGGTTTCAAACACAGCGTGGTCCTCTCTGCTGGGGTCATAATGCAGCGCTGACACATCTCTGCAAACACACGCAAAGACATTTATTTTCATGGGGTTTTTTTCTTATCAAATATGAAACTTAATTTCAGAACCAGCTGTGATTCAGACCTGAACTTGGCTTTACTGCCTGTGGTGCTGCTGGGTGGCCGACCAAGGACGCTCTGGAGAATAGACAGAGTTTTCTTCTTCTCCTCCTCCAGATCTTCTTCATCCTGGAGGTTCCCCTTTGTGTCTGTACCATAGACAGTCATATCTTTATAAAGCAATAAACCTTAACATGTAACAGAAGACAATGGAGTTATCAAAGACTCGCACAGGCTTCAGAGAGATTTACACAAAAACTGTCAACATGAAATCCAAAAACTGTACAGTACAATTACAAAAGGAAACAGATTATGCAGCCATATCCATCCATCCATCCATCCATCTTCTACCGCTTTTCCGGAGGTCCGGGTCGTGGAGGCAGCAGTTCAAGCAGAGAAGCCCAGACTTCCCTCTCCCCAGCCACCTGCTCCAGCTCTTCAGAGAGGATACCAAGGCGTTCCCAGACCAGCTGGGAGACATAGTCTCTCCACCGAGTCCTGGGTCTGCCCCGGGGTCTCCTCCCAGTGGGACGTGCCCGAAACACCTCAAGTGGGAGGCGTCCAGGAAGCATCCTAATCAGATGCCCATACCACCTCAACTGACTCCCTTCAATGTGGAGGAGCAGTGGATCTACTCTGAGCCTCTCCCGGATGACTGAGCTCCTCACCCTATCTCTGAGGGTGAGTCCAGCAATCCTACGGAGATGCAGCCATATCTTCTGATAAAAACATAAATAAGGCCTGATAAATGGGTGCTTTCAGGCTTTTTAGAGAGACACTTTTCTCCCCCCCCCCCACAAATATATTTAGTGATTTTTGATTGTACAAAAGAACATACACATAAAACGAAATTGAATACATAAAAGCCATCCCACCCGCCTCCCACACAACAGTGTCATACTCTCAGCTCGACAGGCATTATGTGTCCATTCATTAAAGTCTTTTATAAAATGCATGAAGGATGTCCAGATCTTATAAAAGCCTTCAACTTTCCCTTTGGGTCGATAAGTCAGTTTTCTAATGCCAGGTTATCTCTTTCATCCACAGGTTAGTAGTAGGTTCATGAATGTCCTTCCATATTAAGCAATGACACACTTGGCTTGTAATAAACAAAAAATTCAGTAGTTTTCCTTTCAGTCCAGTTACTGAAAAGTCTGGAGACACGCTTTTCTTCAAAATGAGGCATCACATTAAACATCTACAGGAGTTGGCTGAATTTATCTCACTCTAAATGACCTTTTTTCAAGATGCAACTTCGCAAATCAAGTTTTTCACTTCTCTTATTAGTAAGTCGAGGAATTTCATTCATCCATTTTCTATCACTTTTCCCGAGGTCCAGGTCACAGAGGCAGCAGCTTAAGCAGTGAAGCCCAGACTTCCCTCTCCCCAGCCACCTGCTCCAGCTTTTCAGAGACGATACCAAGACGTTCCCAAGCTCTCCAGCATGTCCTGGGTCTGCCCCGGGGGCTCCTCCCAGCGGGACATGCCCGAAACACCTCAAGTGGGAGGCGTCCAGGAGGCATCCTGATCAGATGCCCATACCACCTCAACTGGCTCCGTTTGATGTGGAGGAGCAGCAGTTCTACTCTGAGCCTCTCCCTGATGACTGAGCAACTCACCCCATCTCAAAGGGTGAGTCCAGCAATCCTATGGAGAAAGCTCATTTCAGCCGCTTGTATCCACGATCTCATTCTTTCAGTTATTACCCAAAGCTCATGACCATAGGGTTAGGGTCGAGGAATTATTTTTCTAATAATTGTAAAATACTGACAACCAATTCAGTTGTGAATAGTGACAACAAAGTATGAAAGGAAACATTACTCATGGAAAGTATAGAAATGGCATCACACCTTCCATCAACAAAAACAAAAATCAGACTAATTAGACCAGACATTACTCATAGTAAGGGAATATTACCCAAAAAAAAACATGTAGGTTTAGGGCGCTCGCGCACGCAGCGACCAGCAGCCGGTGGCTTGTCACCAGACTGCAAACCAAATCTACCTACGGGTACAAATAAGTAACAAAAAAAAAAAAAAAAAAAAAAAAAAAAATATTATCAGATATTTGACACATGAAAAGATTTAAATTCAACTGCCATGGCAAAATCCGTGACGGCTGCTGAAAGTTGGGGTACCTGGAACCATCCATCCATCCATCCATCTTCTACCGCTTTTCCGGAGGTCCGGGTCGCGGAGGCAGCAGTTCAAGCAGAGAAGCCCAGACTTCCCTCTCCCCAGCCACCTGCTCCAGCTCTTCAGAGGGGATACCAAGGCGTTCCCAGACTAGCTGGGAGACATAGTCTCTCCACCGAGTCCTGGGTCTGCCCCGGGGTCTCCTCCCAGTGGGACGTGCCTGAAACACCTCAAGTGGGAGGCGTCCAGGAGGCATCCTAATCAGATGCCCATACCACCTCAACTGACTCCTTTCAATGTGGAGGAGCAGCGGTTCTACTCTGAGCCTCTCCCGGATGACTGAGCTCCTCACCCTAACTCTGAGGGTGAGTCCAGCAATCCTACGGAGAAAGCTCATTTCAGCCGCTTGTATCCGCGATCTCGTTCTTTCGGTCATTACCCAAAGCTCGTGACCATAGGTGAGAGTAGGAACGTAGATTGACTGGTAAATCGACAGCTTTGCCTTAGAACTAAGCTCCCTCTTCACCACAACAGACCGGTACAACGTCCGCATCACTGCAGATGCTGCTCCAATCCGTCTGTCGATCTCTCGCTCCATTTTCCCCTCACTCGTGAACAAGACCCCAAGATACTTAAACTCCTCCACTTGGGGCAGGAGCCTGTCCCCAACCCGGAGAGGACAATCCACCTTTTTCCGGCTGAGGACCATGGACTCGGACTTGGAGGTGCTGATTCTCATCCCAGCCGCTTCACACTCAGCGGCAAACCGTCCCAGCAAGAGCTGTAGGTCATTGCTGGATGAAGCCAACAGGACAACATCATCTGCAAACAACAGAGATGAGATCCTGTGGTCACCAAGCATGACACCCTCCATTCCCTGGCTGCGCCTAGAAATCCTGTCCATAAAAATTATGAACAGGACCGGTGACAAAGGGCAGCCCTGGCGGAGTCCAACTCTCACTGGGAATGACTCCGACCGAGTGTTGGCAATGCGAACTAAACTCTCACAACGGTCGTACAGAGACCGAATAGCTCGTAACAACAAGCCCGATACCCCATACTCCCGAAGCACCCCCCACAAAAATCCACGAGGGACGCGGTCAAATGCCTTCTCCAAGTCCACAAAACACATGTAAACTGGTTGGGCAAACTCCCACGAACCCTCAAGAATTCTCGAGAGGGTAAAGAGCTGGTCCGATGTGCCACGGCCAGGACGAAAACCACATTGCTCCTCCTGAATCCGAGGTTCGACCAACGGCCGGACTCTCCTCTCCAGTACCTTGGCATAGACCTTCCCAGGGAGGCTGAGGAGTGTGATCCCTCTAAAGTTGGAGCACACCCTCCGGTCCCCTTTTTTGAAGAGAGGAACCACCACCCCGGTTTGCCATGCCAAAGGCACTGCCCCCGACCTCCACGCAATGTTGCAGAGGCGTGTCAACCATGACAACCCAACAACATCCAGGGCCTTGAGGTACTCGGGGCGAATCTCGTCCACCCCCGGGGCCCGGCCACCAAGGAGATTTTTAACCACCTTGGCGACCTCAGCCCCTGTGATAGGCGAGTCATCCCCCTCGTCCCCAAACCCTGCTTCCTCTGTGGAAGGCGTATCAGTGGGATTGAGGAGATCCTCGAAGTATTCCTTCCACCGCCCGACGATATCCCCAGTTGAAGTCAACAGTGTCCCATCCGCACCATACACAGTGTGGACGGGGAGCTGCTTTCCCCTCCTGAGCCGCCGAACAGTTTGCCAGAATCTCTTTGAAGCCGACCGAAAGTCTTGTTCCATGGCCTCACCGAACTCCTCCCATACCCGGGTTTTTGCTTCAGCAACCACCCGAGCTGCACTCCGCTTGGCCTGCCGGTACACCTCAGCTGCTTCGGGAGTCCCACAAGCCAACCAAGCTTGATAGGACTCCTTCTTCAGCTTAATGGCCCCCCTCACCACTGGTGTCCACCACTTGGTTCGGGGGTTGCCACCACGAGATGCACCGACCACCTTGCGGCCGCAGCTCTGGGCTGCCGCTTCAACAACAGAGGTGGAGAACATGGCCCATTCAGACTCCATGTCTCCAGACTCCCTCGGAATGTGGTTGAAGTTCTTCCGGAGGTGGGAGTTGAAGACCTCCCGGACAGGGGCCTCAGCCAGACGCTCCCAGCACACCCTCACTATACGTTTGGGTCTACCAGGTCTGAATGGCTTCCTCCCCTGCCATCGGATCCAACTCACCACCAGGTGGTGATCAGTTGACAGCTCTGCACCTCTCTTTACTCGGGTGTCCAAGACATACGGTCGCAGGTCTGATGATACGATAACAAAATCGATCATCGACCTGCGGCCTAGGGTGTCCTGGTGCCAGGTGCACATATGGACACCCTTATGCTTGAACATGGTGTTCGTTATAGACAGACTGTGGTTAGCACAGAAGTCCAATAACTGAACACCACTCGGGTTCAGATCGGGCAGGCCGTTCCTCCCAATCACCCCCCTCCAGGTTTCACTGTCGTTGCCCACGTGCGCATTGAAGTCCCCCAGTAGGACAATGGAGTCTCCAGGAGGAGCACCCTCCAGCACCCCAGTCACAGACTCCAAAAAGGGTGGGTACTCTGAAACATCATTTGGTGCATAGGCACAAATGATGGTCAGGACCCGTTTCCCAACCCGAAGGCGCAGGGAAGCAACCCTTTCGTCCACCGGGGAAAACTCCAATATAGAGGCAGCAAGGTGGGGCGATACAAGAATACCTACCCCTGCTCGTCGCCTCTCGCCCGGGGCAACTCCAGAAAAGGCCAAGCTCCAGCCCCTCTCCAGGAGACTGGTTCCGGAACCGGAGCTGTGTGTTGAGGTGAGGCCGACTATATCTAGCCGGTATCGCTCAATCTCGTACACCAGCTCAGGCTCCTTCCCCACCAGAGAGGTGACATTCCACGTACCAAAAGCCAGTTTAGAAAGCTTGGGATCAGTCCGCCAAGGTCTCCGCCTTTGACTGCCACCTAATCCACATAGCACCGGACTTCCATGATCCCTCCTGCAGGTGGTGAACCTACTGGAGGGCGGACCCATGTAACTCCTTCGGGCTGAGCCCGGCCGGGTCCCATGGGTGGAAACCCGGCCACCAGACGCTAGCCTTCGAGCCCCTCCCCCAGGCCTGGCTCCAGGGTGGGGCCCCGGTAACCCCATACCGGGCGGGGTACACTGAATCCTTGATATACAATTTATCATGAGAGTCTGTTGGATCGTTCTTCGTCTGGCCCTTCACCCAGGACCAGTTTCACAGGTAGGGTTCCAGTACCTGGAACCCTACCTGTGAAAAAATGAAAATCTTTAATTCTGCCCTAAATATCATGTGAGAGGTCAAACCAGGGATTTTTCATGATTCTAAATCCTTTGCAAGCATTTATTTTGCACCAAAACCACTCCTTAGTGGAAAAAACAGCCACACCCACCTTTCAAATTTATCACAAACTCTTTTTTATGAAAATAAATATTGCTGAATGGATGTAAAATAAAAATCAGCTTCATTAGTTCATTTATTCATGTAATAGCCAAGTGAGTGAGTCTGGAGTGGCAGGGGTCATGCTCAAGCCATTTGCAACCCTCTACTGTGTGGATCATGGACAGGGACAATAGACTCCACACATGTCAAATAACAATATTCACCACTCAGCAAGATACTGCAAGGTTTTACGTCCGATATGTAAGTAACTTATTATCTGCATTTTCTTTTACAACTAGAATTTTTAATGTCATTGCATTGGTAATATGCACATGTAAATAACATATTTACATGTCTATCATCAAATAATCTTATTTGGTAGCTTGCCTTGTCCTTGTTCAGTAGCAAAGATCAGAAAATGAACAAGGCGAACAAGGCAGGCTTTTCCAAGACTAGGCTGAAGGAACTGACTGGTCCACTTGACCTCTCTAAACAATCCTGTTCAAGCTTGGTCATTGATGGTGGATGGCTTCGCTACATGGTGAAGTGTAACAAGGTCAGACTTGGCAGGAAATTGCTGACAGTTACCTGAGATACGTGCTGTGTTTTAGCAGTTGCTCTCAGAAGATCCCAGTGGTCTTTAATGGATATAGCAGCTCACCAAAAGGCCATGACCACATCCAGTGTACCATGAACTCTTGCTGTGATTTACAGATTTGACCAGATATGATACATTTGACACCAAGGGCAAAATTCCTGGACAATACTCACAACAAGAGTGAGCTCATCCACCTTCTTGCCTCAGCATTCCAGAAATGTCAGATCACTGTAGCGCAGAGTGACAGCGATGCTGACACTTCAATTGTGAGAGATGCATTGGCTGATGCTACAGATGGTTCTGTTGAGGTCAGTAAAATGTTTGTTGGTATTTTACTTAAATCAACTATGATTATTTTTAAAATCATAGCATTTTTAAACAACTATTTGACAGGTTTTGTGCTGGGGACATTGATGAACACATGGACATCTTCCCTGATGTACAGGCTACTAAGGATGCGGTGATCAGGGCAGGCATTGCAATTTTCCAGTATATTTACCATGCACCAGGTACTGCTTTGGGTGTCATTCGATACACCACGTTTTTGCGGAAGGCGGCAGCAGAGCTGATCAAACTAGAGGCTATACCTCCAACTGAGGGTGCAGCTGCACAGTACTGTCTCCATGTTTATCTCTAAACCTGTGACTGGATGCTGCTGCAGAGCATATCTTTGGACCCCAGTGACTATGGATGAATGATAGGGGTTCATGGTTATAAGCCAGTTCCAACACTAGACCCCATGCCTCCTAAAGAGCAGCTCCAGTTCACAAGCTGTAATTGTAATGGGAAATTGCAGCAACCAATGGTGCAGCTGCAAGAAGAATGGCATCAAGTGTATCTCAGGATGTGGAAATTGTAAAGGCACTGCAAACAAGAATTGTAGTTATGATGATGTAGAGTCTGAGAAGACTCAGACCTTGACTCATAAGGCATTTGACATTGTGCCTCAGTATTCTTTTCTGACCAATATTAAAGATATGGGAATAATCTAATAAAGCTACTTTTCAAACTACACGTAAAAGTGGGTGTGGCCACTTCTCTACCAAGGAGTGGTTTTAATGCAAAATAAATTCTGGCAATGGGTTCAGAATCATGAAAACCCCTAGTTTGACTCCTCACAAGCTACTTAGGGCAGAAAAACAATTTCACTGTTTCATAGATAGGGCTCAAGGCACCTCAGCTTTCAGCAACTGTCATGGATTTTATCATGGCAGCTGAATTTAAATATTTTTATGTGTTAGACACCTTTACAAACACACTGAAGAAATTTCTTGGTAAGGGATTTATTCCTAGATTTTTTCACATTTCATTTACTATCTAACCGGAGTGGTGGCCTAGTTGGTAGAGCATCCGCCCCACACCCAGGAGGTCGCGGGTTCAAATCCCGGCCAGGTCATACTGAAGACCATATAAAAATGGTACTTTCCGCCTTCTAGCTTGGTGCTCACCATAATGGACCGGAGAAAGGAAAGTTAACACACAGCGCTACCAGAGGACTGACCACCCACTTTAGCTTTCACTACTTACAGTAGCTGTGTGGCCTAGGATCAGAGAAACGGAGAGGCGCCACCCCATACACTACATGGTGTCCCACATGCTGTGGAAGGGATTAACTTAGTTTACTATCTAGCAACAGTCAGCTGCTATGTTGAGATCAGTCTCAAGATAAATGTTCATTAATTCATTGTCAGAAAATCTAGCGGTATTGTAATGAAAACAGGACAAAAACAACAAAATCATTAAATGAACAAAACCATCCCACACAAACAAAACAGTCACAACTGCTGCAGCTCTATCATGAGGTGAGGTGTGGAGGAATTAGCCCAAAGCTACATAACTCTACAGTCTCACCTGTCTCTTCTTCCTTCTCATCTTCATCTTCCTCATCCTCCAGGAAGCGAGAGTCCATCCGGAAACGTTCATCTGTCCCGAAGCGTGACTGTAGCTCCATCAGCTAAACAATAAGACAGATGTATTGCTGATTAAATACATGCATGACAACAGCTGGGTTGTCCAAATGTCAAAACATGGACTCCAGACTGTCCCTCTATGGTATCTGGCACTGAGATCCTTTAGGTTTTGTAAATTACAAGTTTGAATCGTAGATCACACTTGTTCTGACACATTCTCCCCACACAAGCCCCATCCTTCACCAGACCACTGCCATTATTTTCTTATCACTGCTTCAGATCACTGACCTCATTATGTGATGCTTTTAAACAGTAACTTGTTTTACATCTATGAGTGGTTGTAATGTTTTGGCTCATAGTGCCCAGAGAAAAGCTGTGGTATCTTTAGTGATTGCCGGTTTACAACACCAACTTATATGCAGTACAACCCTATTTTCCTACATGTAAATACTCTGTATTATTTACTATGGCTGTAGTTTTCCTACTGTAATTTTAATACCAATACATGTGCAATATCCACATCTATCACTACACGCACCACTACTTCCCGTAGATGCAATATTCTACTCGTCACATGCAAATACTTGTATAACCTGGTGCAGACCTCATCAACTTCAATATTAAAATCCTAGAATGAGTAGTTGCTGCTTAGCTCTGGTCTCATCTCACCCGCAACAACCTTTATGAGACTTTTCTATTTGGCTTTTACCCATATCACAGCACAGAAACTGCTCTGACAGAAATACTCAATGACGTCCTCCTTGCTGCAGATGCTGGTAAACTATCCATCCTTATCCTCCTGGATTTCAGTGTGGCCTTTGACACCATCCCTCACCACCTCCTCCTGGGTTGTTTTCCTCACACTGGTATTACTGGCACTGTGCTAAACTGGTTCATGTCATACCTCAACGATAAACATCAGTTTGGCACAACTACAAAACCACAGGTCAGAACACTCAACTGTACAGCAAGGTGTTCCTCAGGGGTCAGTTTAGGGCCTTTTCTGTTCGACACAGATGATAAAGTTTCTTATGTTTGTCTTTTTATTTGGCCTCACCTTTGTCAATTTTGCATTTTATACATATGTCAATTTTGCATTTAATTTCATAAAAACAACACATTTTAACCTGTGGCTGTGTAAGCTTTGTTGTCCTGTCCTAGAACAGGGGTTACTTGCTGAGAGATTCTATTCTTAGGCACAGACTTACAGTTTATGAGATGAGTCCTTAAGAATCTGGTATGGTAGTTAAAAAAAGGACCATTTTCTCTCTGGTGAAGTACAGTGTGAGCTCCTTCTCTCACCTTCTGTCCAGCTCGACCTTCAAACTGAGGTTTGATCTCAAAACGGCTGCTCTCATCTTCATCACCACTGCCATCATCCTCATCCTCACTGCCACCAAAGAGCCAAGGGCCCAATGACTTCTGGCGTATCTGAAAACAGACAGCTGCTGATTTAGGGTTTGGGCTTTACTTCTGAGAAAGAAAACTATTGCGCTACCATAGTCTGTTAAAATATCGCTATCTTTTCTAAACACAGTGATGCAATTAATTAGAATAGTAATTCATATTTAGAATATCTCGGTATATTTACAGGCAAAGTCTCTTTGACTACCTTCTTTTTTATTGTGACGCTCTCACTGGCTGCTGCTTCATCATCTGTGGCCTCGTCCTCTGACTGGCTGTCCTGAACAAGGTTTTTCTTTGAAGTGGAGAGTTTTGAGTTCGTCTGTGGCTTATCATCATCATCATCACCACCACCATCCTCCTCCTCCTCGTCATCATCACCACCACCATCATCCTCCTCCTCCTCATCATCATCATCAGAACCGAAGACGATGTGTTTCCCCGTTCCTTTTGTTGGAGCATCCTAAGCAAGATTAAAAAATTATGTTTTTTCCTTAAAACTATATACTAACACAACAGATCATTTTACCACAAAAATAGCAAAGTAGGATCCAAATATGAAACATGCTCATCTAACGATTGCCTGGATCATCAGTAGTTTAATGCCAAATGCCATTAGGATACTGAATAAGCAGATGTAAACATACTCATAAATTGATCACTGTTTGATGATTTGCACATTTATTGCTGTATCTTTTAAATATTTTAGGGTTTTAATGATCATTGTAGTTTCACATTATTTTATATACATGCTTCATTGTCTGTGCATTGTCATGTATATGTGGTGAACCAAAGACAATTTCACTTAAGCTGGGTTCACACTATAGCCTTTGGACTGACTTTTACAGACGTTTTGAAAAATCAGAGAAATTAGTCCAAACATCTGTGAAATTACGTTTGTGAGCAGATTTTTTTTTTTTTAATCCAGCGCACAGCAACTTTTACGAACTTTGGCTAGGATTTGCCAGCATTGCATTCAGCGTTGGCAAACTTTTGCAAAGTAAGCTAGGGTATGTGTAGCTGTTGCCATCTCAGGTTAACTTAAGCAAACGAATACTCAGCGCAGGTCAGCTGACATCAGCGTCAGGCAATGCCCATATAAAGATCAGCATTTGTGGAGGTGTCCTGCCATTCTGGACCTGCTTTTGGGGCGAACACATCTCCCTTGGGCATACGTTTCAGTATTTCTTTTCATTTTATATTACTATGTAGTTACTTCTGCATGCCCTTTTCCCCTGTTCATTCATTCAATCATGCCTATAGACTCCAACAGTAAGTCCGCAATTAAAATATGAATGTGGATGGAATTAAAAAAAACTATTTAGTGTAAAATGAGGGGTGATTATCTTTTGACTGTTACAACTCTCTCCATTAAAATAACACAAAATCCCGTTAAATGTCATTTACTTTTTGACGCCACATCAGCGCTGTTTGATTCCCCACAATGGAAGCCGAACCAATAGATCCTGGAGAATGATTATGCATGGAGCAGAAAATTCATAACAGTAAATTTCTCAATGAGGAGATTTCTTTTCTTTTGGGCTGTCACATTTTTGGGAGATTATATATGTATTTTTTTCTTTTTTTTAATTCCCCCTTCTCTCCTTTTCTCTTTCATCTGTGCATGTCTGAAGTGAGTTTCGGTCTAAAAACATCTGCTTCCACCAGCATTTCAGTCAACTTTTGCCAAAGTAGTTTAACTTAGGCCGGCTTAGGTGAACTCTGCATAACTTAACCCAGCGCTCAGGAACTTTTACAAACTGAGCACAACTTTCACCAACGTTTATTTCCAAATGTCAGCAAATTTTCAAGTAATACAACTTTTGTCCGCGTTTGTCAACAAACACCAACCATCATTAACTTTTCTCAGCTTTTGCCAGCAGAGCCAGACGTTTGCCAAAACGTCAGTAAAAGTTGGTCCAAACATTGTAGTGTGAATCCACCCTTAGCTGTACAATAAAGTACTATTCCATTCTATTAAAATTCTGCGTATAATTAATGTGCTGAACTTTCCCCAGGGTGTAGTCTCCATTTTAAGTTTCATTGAGACTAAAGAGCCTACAGAGTATACATATACACTCATTGGTCAGTTTAATAGGTGCACCTTGCTACTACAGGGCTGGATCCCTGTTGCCTCTAGAACTGCTTTAATTCTCCATTGTACGGATTCAACAAGGTGCTGGAAATAATCCTCAGAGGTATTGGTCCATATTGACATGCTAGCGTCACACAGTTGCTACAGATTTGTTGGCTGCTCTCCTGCATGCATCCATTCTTTCATGCTGTTATATGCCAAATTCTGACCCTACCATCCGTATGTTGCTCTGTGTTCTTAGCTGTTCTCTATTTTGTCCTCTCTGTTCTTAGCTGACAGGAGTGGCATCAGCTGATGTCTTCTGCTGCCATATCCCATGTGCTTCAAGGGTCAGTGTGTTGTTCCTTTAGGGGAGTATCTCTCAGAGCGATGAATGCTGAGGAACTATCATGAATGTTGCAGTTTTATCAGGGTTTGTGCACAACAGTTCGCCAACAGTTTTTACGGTGGCAAACAGTTTTTCTGGCCAAGAAACAAGAAAAACTATTTCTCTGACAAAAAAACTGTCTGCCATGGTAAAAACTGTTGAATTGTTATGTACAAACCCTGACGAAACCCTAACATTCATGATAGTTCCTCAGCATTCACCACTCCGAGAGATACGCCCCTAAAGGAAAAACACACTGACCACAACTGAACAACACACTTGAGAACGTTCCTCAGCATTCGCAGCTCCGTGAGATACGGGCTTCAGAGATGCTCTTCCTCGGTTGTAATGATGATTATTTGAGTAACCATCACCTGTCTATCAGCTCGAGGCAGTGTGGCCATTCTCCTCTGACCTCTGAATCATGAACAAGTCATTTGGGCCTATAGATCAGCTGCTTGCTGGATTTTTTTTCTCTTTTTCAGACCATTCTCTGTAAAATCCTAGAGATAGTTTTGCGTGAAAATCCCAGCTGACCAGCAATTTCTGAAATACTCAGCCCAACAACTATGCCACATTCAAACTCACTTAAATCACCTTTATTCCCCATTAACAGCTTGTCTTGACCATGTCTGCATGCCTAAATGCATTGAGTTGCTCCCATGTGATTGGCTGATGATATACTTGCATTGATAAGCAATTGAACAGGTACCTATTAAAGTGGCCATATTCTATTTACATGAAATAAACATCACATAAATGGTGACAGTGCTAGTTCTATGTTTTGTCCCAAATTTCATGATGAGTCTAATTAAGAAACATTTAATTGAATGCAGTGCACTATTGCAAATGGTGAACTGCACCCACCAGGTTGGCTAAAGCTCCCTGGATGACCTTCTTGTGCTCTTCTGCTTCTTTCTGTCTCTGCTGGACCGCCGCCAGCCGCCTCATGTTGTCCTTCCTCTGTCGCTCCTCTTCCTCTTCAGCTCCTAACTTTTCCCAGGGAGAAGCATGCTGATTGTCCTTGTTGTCCTCCTCCTCAGTGGAGGAAGACTCACTCTGCTCCTCAAAGGATGAAGATAAATAAATAGCTGCAGAAACACCCGGACTGGTCTTCACTCCCTCCTCATCCTCACTGCTAGATGAAGAGCTAGTTTCAGATTCCTCTGGGCTTACAGGAACTTTACTTGAAGATATTTTTAAAACTTTAGAAGAAGCCATGATTTCTACCACCTCTTCATCTTCTTCCTCCTCTACATCATCATCATCTTTTTCTTCTCTGCAGTCTGTCTTTTTCTGAGTTTCTCCATGTTTCTGTCCCTTAACACTGTTGCTTTTAGATTCTTTAATCTGAGGTGTGATGTTCAGCTTTTGTTTTTTAACGCCTCTCTGTTCATCCTCGTCTTTTAAGCATTTTTTGTCCTCACCCTCCTCCGATGGGTCGTCCAGCGTTTTTGTCCCCTTGAATGCTGGCAGCGGTGTTGATGTGGCTGGTTTTGTCTTCTTTTTCCTCTTCACTTCATCCTCGCTGCTGTTGTCCCCCATGATGACGGCGAGGATTTCTTCAGGTGTGGTGCCTTTCTTAGGGGCAGGTCGTTCTGCGGGGTCAGAGCCAAGGGTGCTGGGAGGCGTTGTTTTGGAGGTCTGCTCAGCATCTTCAGCTAGTTTCTGTAGATCAGCCAGAGAGATCTCCAAATGGGTGACATTAGAAAACATGGCTTCGAAGTCAGAATCCAAACACGAATCTGACGAATCCGACTCGTCATCATCACCATTAGATTCTGAGGAGGAGAGTTTTAGTACAGCTGCTGTTTTCTGATTTTGTTTCTGCCCTACAGATGGAGGTTTTCTGTTGGAGAAATGTTCTTCGGCATCTGTTGAATCCTCCTCCTCTTCCTTTTTTTCTGCAGCTTTACTTTTCTTCTTCATCATTTTCTTATTGTTTTTGACATTTCCTGAGTGTTCTGTGGTGGTGGAATTCAGTATCTCTTTTGTTTTAGGAGAAGGATTCCTCGAAGCGAAGAGTTCATCTGTGTCAGCAGAGTCGTACTCATCCTCATCTTCACCTGTAACCACAGGATTATCAACATTACTGCTTTGGTCATAAAATCAAATTCATCCTAATTTCTGTGCTAATGCTTTAGTCTAAATGGAATTAGAAATTAAGATGTGATCATTTGCTTGTTCAGGTTAATCTCTCTGTCACTTGATGAGCAGCTTCAGTTTTATTTTTGTTTTAAAAGTGATAATAATCCACAACAATAGGCTTTAGGTTATTAGCTCTACCAACATTGAGTTATATATTCACCAAATGACCTTTACATACTGTGATCCGGCAGCTTGGAGGAATAATGGTTAGCACTGTCACTTCACAGCAAGGAGATCGTTTGGGTGTTCTCCACAGGTTTTTGCCAGGTACTCCAGTTTCCTCCCACAGTCCAAAGACATGTACATTAGGTTAATTAGCATTAAGTGGGGATTCTTAATTGTCCTTGGGTATGAATGAGTGAATGATTGTCTGTTTCTATGTGTTGGCCCTGTGGACATATGTGTGAGTGTGCATATGTTGTTACCTTCGCCAAGGAGGTAATAATTACATGTTGTTTTGTCTGTCTGTCTCGTCAGCAGAATTATACAAAAACTACTGAATGGATTTTGATGAAATTTTTAGCCAAGCTGGTCCTTGAGCTACAGATGAACCCATTAGATTTTACAGGCGATCCGGGTCACGATGTGTATTCTGGATCACATTTTTCTTTCTTTAACATTGTGAGATGGGGCCTTGGTGGAGGTATGCACTCTGAGTACCATCTAGTTTGCTACTGTGATGCCCAAATGAGAATGCCTGATCAAGGTCTAGCAGACCGAAACCTCCTCTTTTTTTCATTAAAGTTTATTATAGTGTGTGGTGTGGCTTATATTAATCATATATTCCATACCTACATATGTATAGACATATGAGAATGTTTAGTGATTACATATGTGGAATGACCTAACGCCTATGAACAGGACAAGAGGTCTCAACCGCCAGCGAGGATCAAAGAACAGACAGAGTCGCAGCAGTGGAGACCGGATCGATCTCCCTGACCACCCAAGGTCAGGTGGAGGAGACGGAGGACAATGGAGGGGGGATTACGTTAATGCGGGATGTCAGCTTTGATATGCAATGTCTTTTGTTGAGTGTGGTATAAAGTATGAAGGTCTGACTACGTTCGACCTTTATTCTGCTTCTGCACCAAGATGAGATGTTAGGGAGCGAAAGCTGATATTAAACTTTGATTTATAAAGCCATATCGCTTCGTTATTTCTAACTCCCTACATGTGGAATCTTTTTCGTGTCTATAATCTCTTTTGGATCCAGCACCTGTACACGTTTTTGGATGTGGTACCCAATACCTGTTTAAGATGCTGAATTTGGAAGATTTAAAAATTGATTTTTTTAAAATTTGTGCATTGACTTAGAATCTTGCACATCTTCATTGTGATGCATCTAAAAAGGATTATTTTCCCCTATCCCTATTTATTAAGGTTATTTAGAAATAATCTGTCAAGTTACCTAGGTCACAGGTCGATGATCGATTTTGTTATCGTATCATCAGACCTGCGACCGTATGTCTTGGACACCCGAGTAAAGAGAGGTGCAGAGCTGTCAACTGATCACCACCTGGTGGTGAGCTGGATCCGATGGCAGGGGAGGAAGCCATTCAGACCTGGTAGACCCAAACGTATAGTGAGGGTGTGCTGGGAGCGTCTGGCTGAGGCCCCTGTCCGGGAGGTCTTCAACTCCCACCTCCGGAAGAACTTCAACCACATTCCGAGGGAGTCTGGAGACATGGAGTCTGAATGGGCCATGTTCTCCACCTCTGTTGTTGAAGCGGCGGCCCAGAGCTGCGGCCGCAAGGTGGTCGGTGCATCTCGTGGTGGCAACCCCCGAACCAAGTGGTGGACACCAGTGGTGAGGGGGGTCATTAAGCTGAAGAAGGAGTCCTATCAAGCTTGGTTGGCTTGTGGGACTCCCGAAGCAGCTGAGGTGTACCGGCAGGCCAAGCGGAGTGCAGCTCGGGTGGTTGCTGAAGCAAAAACGCGGGTATGGGAGGAGTTCGGTGAGGCCATGGAACAAGACTTTCGGTCGGCTTCAAAGAGATTCTGGCAAACTGTTCGGCGGCTCAGGAGGGGAAAGCAGCTCCCCGTCCACACTGTGTATGGTGCAGATGGGACACTGTTGACTTCAACTGGGGATATCGTCGGGTGGTGGAAGGAATACTTCGAGGATCTCCTCAATCCCACTGATACGCCTTCCACAGAGGAAGCAGGGTTTGGGGACGAGGGGGATGACTCGCCTATCACAGGGGCTGAGGTCGCCAAGGTGGTTAAAAATCTCCTTGGTGGCCGGGCCCCGGGGGTGGACGAGATTCGCCCTGAGTACCTCAAGGCCCTGGATGTTGTTGGGTTGTCATGGTTGACACGCCTCTGCAACATTGCGTGGAGGTCGGGGGCAGTGCCTTTGGCATGGCAAACCGGGGTGGTGGTTCCTCTCTTCAAAAAAGGGGACCGGAGGGTGTGCTCCAACTTTAGAGGGATCACACTCCTCAGCCTCCCTGGGAAGGTCTATGCCAAGGTACTGGAGAGGAGAGTCCGGCCGTTGGTCGAACCTCGGATTCAGGAGGAGCAATGTGGTTTTCGTCCTGGCCGTGGGACATCGGACCAGCTCTTTACCCTCTCGAGAATTCTTGAGGGTTCGTGGGAGTTTGCCCAACCAGTTTACATGTGTTTTGTGGACTTGGAGAAGGCATTTGACCGCGTCCCTCGTGGATTTTTGTGAGGGGTGCTTTGGGAGTATGGGGTATCGGGCTTGTTGTTACGAGCTATTCGGTCTCTGTACGACCGTTGTGAGAGTTTGGTTCATATTGCCAACACTCGGTCGGAGTCATTCCCAGTGAGAGTTGGACTCCGCCAGGGCTGCCCTTTGTCACCGATCCTGTTCATAATTTTTATGGACAGGATTTCTAGGCGCAGCCAGGGAATGGAGGGTGTCATGCTTGGTGACCACAGGATCTCATCTCTGTTGTTTGCAGATGATGTTGTCCTGTTGGCTTCATCCAGCAATGACCTACAGCTCTTGCTGGGACGGTTTGCTGCTGAGTGTGAAGCGGCTGGGATGAGAATCAGCACCTCCAAGTCCGAGTCCATGGTCCTCAGCCGGAAAAAGGTGGATTGTCCTCTCCGGGTTGGGGACAGGCTCCTGCCCCAAGTGGAGGAGTTTAAGTATCTTGGGGTCTTGTTCACGAGTGAGGGGAAAATGGAGCGAGAGATCGACAGACGGATTGGAGCAGCATCTGCAGTGATGCGGACGTTGTACCGGTCTGTTGTGGTGAGGAGGGAGCTTAGTTCTAAGGCAAAGCTGTCGATTTACCAGTCAATCTACGTTCCTACTCTCACCTATGGTCACGAGCTTTGGGTAATGACCGAAAGAACGAGATCACGGATACAAGCGGCTGAAATGAGCTTTCTCCGTAGGATTGCTGGACTCACCCTCAGAGATAGGGTGAGGAGCTCAGTCATCCGGGAGAGGCTCAGAGTAGAACTGCTGCTCCTCCACATTGAAAGGAGTCAGTTGAGGTGGTATGGGCATCTGATTAGGATGCCTCCTGGATGCCTCCCACTTGAGGTGTTTCAGGTACGTCCCACTGGGAGGAGACCCCGGGGCAGACCCAGGACTCGGTGGAGAGACTATGTCTCCCAGCTGGTCTGGGAACGCCTTGGTATCCCCTCTGAAGAGCTGGAGCAGGTGGCTGGGGAGAGGGAAGTCTGGGCTTCTCTGCTTGGTGGATCGTCACTTCCTTGTGGTAACGTATCGTCACTTCCTGTTTTGCTGTCTGCCTGTGTGGTTTGCTCTCCAGCTCTCCAGCCACTAGCTATGGCTACTACCTCTCTTTCCTCTCCTCCTCTGGTGTGCTCTCTCTGTCAGATGTTTAGCTACACCTCTGCCTCTTTTAGTGATAACGGTAAATGTAATAAATGTTGTCTTTTTGAGGCGCTCGAGGCGAGGTTGTCTGATTTGGAATCCCGGCTCCGCTGCATTGAAACACCGTCTGCGCCAGTTAATCTCGACGGACGCCCATTAGCTGCAGCGGAGCTAGCTAGCTCAGGTCCCACTGTCAGCGGTTCCCCGGTTCTCCTCAGCAGCGAGGAGACTGGGTGGGTGACGGTGAGAAGGAAGCCTAGTCGCAAAGCCCCGGTACACCACCAACCTGTTCACGTTTCTAATCGTTTTTCCCCGCTCAGCGACACACCTGCTGAGGAAAAAACTCTGATCATTGGCGACTCTGTAGTCAGAAACGTGAACCTAGAGACTCCAGCGGCCATAGTCACATGTATTCCTGGGGCCAGAGCAGGCGACATCGAGTCAAATTTGAAAATGCTGGCTAAAAGTAACTGTAAATATTCCACAATTGTTATTCACGCCGGCATTAATGACATCCGTCTCCGGCAGTCGGAAGTCACGAAACTTAATATAGAATCGGTGTGTGACTTTGCAAAAACGATGTCAGCCACTGTAGTATTCTCTGGGCCCCTCCCCAATCTGACCAGTGATGACATGTTTAGTCGCTCGTCATCCTTGAACCGCTGGCTGTCTGTGTGGTGTCCTAAAAATGACGTGGGCTACATTGACAATTGGAGCTCTTTTTGGGGAAAACCTGGTCTTATGAGACGAGACAGCATTCATCCCACTTTGGATGGTGCTTCTCATTTATCTCACAATCTGGCATCTTTTTTATCCAAATTTCCAAAACCGTGACTACTCAGAGTTGGGACCAGGAAGCAGAGTCGCAGTCTTACACGCCTCTCTGCAGCTCCTCTTCATCCGCCACCCCTCAGCTTAGCCCCTGTCTTCCCCATCAGAGAATCGTTGTCTGCTTCCTCCAAAGTGAATAAAAATATAATGTATAAGCATCCCAAAGTGATAAAGCAAAATATTGGTAAAACTCAAATTAAACATAAAGCCTCTAAATTGAATGATTTGGCCTCTGTTCCTCCTCATAATTTAAAAATTAAATGTGGTTTATTAAATATTAGGTCTCTAACTCCCAAGTCTCTGTTAGTCCATGATCTGTTAATTGATCATCAGATTGATTTAATTTCCCTTACAGAGACTTGGTTAGGACAAGAGGATTATGTTGGTTTAAATGAATCAACTCCCTCTGGTTATTTAAACTGTCAAAATCCCAGAAGTTCTGGTCGTGGAGGAGGAGTAGCAACAATTTACCATTCCAAATTACTAGTTAATGTAAAGCAAAAAACATGTTATAATTCCTTTGAGGGCCTGGTCCTCAGTGTTGGGCACTTTAGCAATTTCAGGTTAAACCCAATTTTATTTGCCATAGTTTATCGTCCCCCATCAACCTATTCAGAATTTTTATCCGAATTTCCTGATTTCTTAGCTGATTTAGTGCTGAAATCTGATAGAATAATTATAGTAGGGGACTTTAATATACATGTGGATGTAGATAGTGACTGCCTTAATGTGGCTTTTAATTCAATATTAGACTCCATTGGGTTTTCTCAGAAAGTAGGAAATTCTACTCATTACCTCCACCATACATTGGACCTTGTTCTGACATATGGCATAGAAATAGAAAATCTTGTAGTGTCTCCTCATAACCCTGTACTGTCAGACCATTGTCTGTTAACCTTTGATTTTACTATTTCTGACTATTTGGCTCCTAAAGAAAAATATTATCACAGTAGATGCCTCTCAGATGATGCTGTCTCCAAATTTATGCAGATTGTTTCCTCTATGCCATGTGTCAACACAACAGAAATAAGCTATAGACAGCTTGCTCCTTCTGTAATTGATAACATGGTGGATAGTGTTTCAGCTTCTCTGCATCAGGCTCTAGACTTGGTGGCCCCCTTAAAAAAGAAAAAGTCTAATCAGAGATTTTTAACTCCTTGGTTCAACACAGAAACTCGTAGCTTAAAACAGAAGACTCGTCAATTAGAAAGAAAATGGCGCTCTACTAATTTAGATGAAATCTATTTAGCTTGGAGAAATCATCTTTTAATTTATAAAAAATCTCTTAGAAAAGCTAGAACGAGTTATTACTCTGCATTAATAGAAGAGAACAAGAATAATCCCAGGTTTCTTTTCAGTACTGTAGCCAGGTTGACAAAGAGTCAGGACTCTGTCAATCCTAGCATCCCCTTAGAGCTTACTAGTCAGGACTTTATGAACTTTTTCAATAATAAAATTTCATCCATCAGAGATAAAATCAATCAGATTCTTCCCACAGTTGACTTAAATACTGTAACTACTACAACTCCTTCTATTGATGTCTGTCTTGATGAGTTTACTCCAATCGACCTTTGTGAGTTAGACAAAATAGTTTCCTCATCCAAACCTTCAACTTGTCTTTTAGACCCTATTCCTACCAGGTTATTTAAAGAAGTCTTCCCACTTATTGGGAGCTTTATTCTTCATATAATCAATTCTTCATTGACTTTAGGCCATGTACCACAGGCTTTTAAAACGGCTGTAATTAAACCCTTACTCAAAAAGCCAACGCTAGATCCAGGAGCTTTAGCTAACTATAGACCAATCTCTAATCTCCCTTTCATTTCAAAAATCTTAGAAAGAGTTGTTGCTACGCAATTATTTGACCACCTGCAGGGAAATGGTTTACTTGAAGAGTTTCAATCTGGGTTTAGAATCCATCATAGTACTGAAACAGCCTTAGCGAAGGTCACTAACGACCTCCTCATTGCATCTGATAATGGACTAGTTTCTGTACTTGTCCTTTTAGATCTTAGTGCAGCTTTTGATACTATTGATCATAATATTCTACTTGATAGATTAGAACACTATGTTGGACTTAATGGAACTTCGTTGCAGTGGTTTAGATCTTATTTATCTGATAGGTTCCAGTTTGTTCATGTAAATGATGAGTTTTCTTTCAGCTCAAAGCTTAGTCATGGAGTTCCACAGGGATCTGTGCTAGGCCCTACTCTTTTTAGTTTATATATGCTTCCGTTAGGCAACATTATTAGAAAGCACTGTATACATTTTCATTGTTATGCAGATGACACACAATTATACCTGTCAATGAAGCCAGATGATACTAATCAATTAGCCAAGTTAGAAGCCTGTCTTAAGGAAATCAAAGCTTGGATGACTTGTAATTTCCTGCTATTAAATTCAGATAAGACTGAAGTCATTCTTGTTGGTCCAAAAAACCTTAGAAATTCCTTTCCAAATCAAACTTTCAGTTTGGATGCAGTTACTCTTTCTCTTAATAGCTCTGTGAGGAACCTTGGAGTTATTTTTGATCAGGATTTGTCCTTCAATTCACATATTAAATTTGTTTCTAAGACTGCCTTCTATCATTTGCGTAATATTGCCAAGATTAGGAGCATCTTGTCTCAGAGTGATGCTGAGAAGCTGATCCACGCTTTTGTTAGCTCGAGATTAGATTATTGTAATTCTTTATTATCAGGCTGTCCTAAAACATCTTTAAAAAGTCTTCAGCTGATCCAAAATGCTGCAGCAAGAGTTTTAACAGGTACTAGAAAGAGAGATCATATCTCTCCGGTTCTGGCCTCCCTTCATTGGCTTCCCATAGAGTTTAGAATTAAGTTTAAAATCCTTCTTCTTACTTACAAAGCTCTAAACAATCAGGCTCCTTTTTATTTAAAAGATCTGATACTACCGTATCATCCTAACAGAGCACTACGCTCCCAAAATGCAGGATTACTTGTAATACCTAGAATCTCCAAAAGTACAATGGGAGGCAGAGCCTTCAGTTATCAAGCTCCTCTCCTGTGGAATCAGCTGCCAATCTGGATTCGGGAGTCAGACTCGATCTCTGTTTTTAAGAATAGGGCTAAAACCTACCTTTTTGATATAGCCTACAATTAGGGAGGGATCATGTGTTTCTGAACCCTCCCTTAGTTATGCTGCTAATAGGTTTAGTCAGCCGGGGGACCTCCAGTAATGCACTGGGCCTCACTCCTTTCCTCACTCTCTATGAAATATTTTTTTTTTTTTGCTGGTCATTAACATTTGTTTGTTCTCTCCCATAGATTGAGTCCCCATCGTGCTGTTTGCTCTCTACATGTCTGTTCTTTTCTTCTTCTCTATCCCCTCACCCCCCAGCCAGTCGCAGCAGATGACTGCCCCTCCCTGAGCCTGGTTCTGCTGGAGGTTTCTTCCTGTTAAAAGGGAGTTTTTCCTCTCCACCGTCGCCAAGTGCTTGCTCACAGGGGATCGCCTGATTGCTGGGGTCTTTCTGCAACTGTGGGGGTCCCCCCTACAGTTGATAGTGCTATGAGATGACTGTTGTTGTGAAATGGCGCTATATAAATAAAGTTGAATTGAATTGAATTGAATTGAATTGCTTGAACTGCTGCCTCCGCGACCCGGACCTCCGGAAAAGCGGTAGAAGATGGATGGATGGATGGAAGTTGATAGCTTCAACAAGGAGAATTTTGCAATGTAGTTTATGAGAAAAAACATTAATATACAAGAAAAAAGGCAGATTTCCAGGAAAATACTGCAAATTTAAGAAGAAGAGATTCCAAACTTGTGAGGATACAAGTGAGATATTTACAAGGGGATAAAACTGCAAATACAGAAGGAACAAGTTTTATATTTACAAGAAAAGCCACACATTTATGAGAAAAATGGCCCATCTTATTTTAAGGCTGAAGGATAACTTTCTGCTCTGTAAAGTTGTTTCTGACTAAAAATTGCATTAATGGTTCCCTCCATATTAGAAAGTTGCTGTAATCTGAACAAGATGAAAATGACATTAATGAAAATACGGGCAGCTAATAAATTATTTTTGTGCAGCCTGTATTTAAAGATCAATATTAATTGATAAAGGGAGCAGCCAAAAGAAGAAGAGGAAGAAGAAGAGTTAATTGACAAAGAAAAAAGACAATGGCCATGTTAACAGGCACACTAATAAACCGATTATAACTGACTTTCTGGAGTTATCTGATTATTCAAGTAGTTATTTTTTTTTTTTTTTTTGTTACGTATTTGTACCCGTAGGTTGATTTGGTTTGCAGTCCGGTGACAAGCCACTGGCTGCTGGTCGCTGCGTGCGCGAGCGCCCTAAACCTACATGTTTTTTGGTATGCGGGAGGAAACCGGAGAAATCCCAGAGTAAACCCACGCAACACGGGGAGAACATGCAAACTCCACACAGCTCACTGTTGGTCGGGGGCTGGGATCGAATTCACGATCCCCGCGATCCCCCGGCCGAGGGTAAACTGTGCTGCCACAGTGCTAAACCACTGCGCCACCGTGCAGCCCGTTATGTAAACAGAATAATCAGATAAAGGCCATTATCAGGTTATGAAAAAAATCCCATTAACTTAAGTTGTTTACTTCCCAATAACCTGTTCAATCAGTGTATGTAGACACGTCAAATCAGATTATTATTATTACCATTATCTGTTTACTCCCAGTTATTGGATTATTGTGACCATGTAACTGGAGTCACTGACCCTGTTTACATGGACACAAGTAACTGATGACTGGAGTAAACCGATAAAGGTAATAAATGGCTTATGGTGTCTACATGCACTGAGTGAACGGTTTACTGGGCAAATAAACTAGATGTGTTTATCTGTTTTCTCATAAACCGTTAATGAGCCTTTGACCCTGTTTACATGGTCACGAGTAAACCGATTACTGGAGTAAACCGATAAAGGCAATCGGATTACTCTGTTTACATGACAGTTTGAATAATCAGGTAACTCCAGAAAGCTGATTGTAATCGGTTTACTCGTGACCATGTAAACAGGGTCAGTGATAGATCAAGTATGAAGATATACTGAGATGTGCAGCATGGATGTAAAGATCAAATTTACAAGTAATTTTAAGAACTAAAACACATTCTTACCTTTTTGTCCAGATTTCACTGTGTAGTCATGTCCAACCACTTCCAGGTTATCATCCTCCTCCTGCTGCAGTGCATCCTGGGAGGTCAGCTGAGCTGCTACCAGCTGCCGGATTTCCTCGTCTGAATCAATGTCGCTGTTAGTCCAGTGGTGCCTCTTCCTCTGAGCGGGTGTGTGGTTGGTTGGTAGTCCAAATCCGTCGGCGAACTGATGAGACTCTGTGTGACGCATGGAGTTGACCGTCTGATCAAATCTAAAAAGAAAAAACCATGATGAGACAAGTTTTGTTGTTGGTACAGCAGGTTAAAATTACACCAAAAAAAAAAATTCTGTTCAAGAACACAGCTGCAACAGGAGTTGGCAGCCTTCGCTAAGGAGAAAACCAAAAAAATCTCCATGAGACAAAGCATATCTGAAGCTTTAACCGAAGATTAAACACAGGAGTTCAAACTGTCATGTCAGCATAAGTAATCCTGTTAAATATGTAACTTCTCCCTCAAGAATTTTACTTATTGTACATTTTTTCTGTATATTTATTATTATATTTTGTAACTTTTTTAAGTTATAAATGTATTTGTTACTTTTTCTCATAAATTTTCAACATTGTTTGGCTTTGGCTTTTCACACAATGCTTTTTTTTTTTTCCACTTATGATTTTGTAAAGGCACTTGGATTGTTGCAGAAATCCACCAAAACAGTTAAGACCCCTTTTTAGATGCCAGCAAACAAACAAAGCCCTTTATGGAAACAATGAAAATACAAAATCTGGAATCTGTCAGGACTTTGTGAAGGACATAAAAACATTGGATTGGAGAAATCCCAGAAACTCTGGCAGTCTTGGAAATGAGTTTAATTTATTTAAAAAACCAGTGGCCCAAAACATAGGTTGCTTTGGAAACTCGAAAATCAGAAGAAATTAAGTAATTTCTACTTAAACCATTTTAGCCTCTTCAAAGATATTAAAAAATAAATAATCCAAGAAACATTTATGAATAACAATCCTGTAACTACTCTAAAGAATTGTTTTTATTTCTTTGCTTTTTTATACCAGTTTAATTACTGATAGCTGTTGGATGTGAAGAAAATTTCTCCATATCTGACAACATCTAGAACAGATTACCTATGGGGGCTTTAAAGGGGTGGAAACATTGAGAAACTAATTAACACTTTGACCAAAATAGCCAGCAGACCTCACATCACTACCTGGTTCTGCCTGCAGTGCTGCTGGAGTTGACTTCATCTGTCCGACTCTTCTTCAGTCTCGATGGCTCAAACGGAGGAAACTCACCACGCCTCTTCTTGCTGATGTCGTTATCCCCACCCTGTACCTCCCAGGTGAGGTGGGTGACCGGCGTGGTCTCCACCACATCGTTTAGATTCAGCCTGCGGATGTTGTGACTGTACTTGGACGGGTTGTATTTCAGGGTTCGAGTTTTGCTGCCTTTCTGACACCTGAGCTGCAGCACAGGGAGGACCCGTCCAAATTTACTGACCACCCAGTCCTATTTAAAAAAAAAAAAAAAAAAAAGCTACATTTTACCAAAGGTCAGTGTGACAAAACCAGAAAACCTTTCATTATGCCTGATCAAAATCTTAAAACCAGGGAAAAAAATTACAAGGAGTGTATTTTCTCCTGGGTGGTCCCCTCCTTCCCAAAGTGTCTCAGTTTAAGAACCACAGGTGTAGTGACCACTTGTAAAATTCAAAACTCAAACTTAGGAAAAAATACCAAAGCAAAATACAAAAGCAAACTTAACTGCAACTCAAAGGATCACGACTGCACCATGGGTTTGTAGTTTACACGGGCAAAATAAATCAATTGTCCACACAACTTAACATTTTCGTGTGATTTATTTATTACAAAAACAGGCAAACAGAAGTTACAATTCCTTCCTGCATCTCCTGCTCTGGTAAAAACAAAAAGGCCCACCCAGGTGCATGCTGGTCCCAGGCCTGTGGTGTTACCCAAAAACCCACAATAACCCTTATTAATTATGCAAACAAAACTAAACAAAATAAACTAAATTACTAAATAAACACTACCAAAATATAACCTGTTTAACCCTAAACAAAGCAAGCAATTTAAACTAAATATCAATCAACAACAAATAGCTCCTACAACTGGTTTTATCAATATACAGGTATACAGATTTTTAACTGTTCAAAGGAGACATATTATACTCAATATACATACTCAAAGAACTCCTACGTGCGAATGCTGTTCTTGGACTTCAGTTCAGCATTCAACACAATCATCCCGCAGCACCTAATACAAAAATTCAGACACTTGGGACTCAAAACCTCGCTCTGTAACTGGGTGCTGGATTTTCTAACAAGGAGGCCACAAAATGTGTGGGTTGGCAGCAACACCTCCAAGACTATCACACTGAGCACAGGGGCTCCACAAGGGTGCGTGCTCATCCCACTGCTCTTCACCCTGCTGACCCATGACTGTATCAGCCTACAGCACAAACCACATCATCAAGTTTGCGGATGACACGGCAGTGGTGGGCCTCATCACCAACAATGAGGAGGCCAACTACAGAAATGAGGCGAGCCAACTGGGCCAATGGTGTAAAGAAAATAATCTCTTCCTGAACGTGGGAAAAACCAAGGAGATTGTAGTTGACTTCAGGAGAGGACACACACAGCACCCCCATCTGACCATCAGTGGAGCAGCTGTGGAAAAGGTGAACAGCACCAAGTTCCTGGGGGTGCACATCTATGAGGACCTCTCTTGGTCCAACAACACCACATCACTGGCCAAGAAGGCTCAAACTCGCCTCCATTTCCTCTGCAAACTGAGGACAGCACGAGTCCCACCCCCCATCATGAGCTCATTCTACCAGGGCACCACTGAGAGCATCCTCACCAGCTGCATCACGGTGTGGTATGGAAGCTGCACCACCTCCTGCCTGAAGACACTACAACACACAGTGAAAGCAGCCAGCAAGATCATCAGTGCCCATGGCCCCCCCCCCCCCCCCCAGACATCTACCTCACCCGCAGAGCCTTAAACATTGCAGGCGACACCTCCCACCCCTCACACTCCCTCTTCACCCCCCTGCCCTCGGGGAAAACGTACCGGAGCCTCCGGGCCCGCTCTACAAGACTGTTGAACAGCTTTGTCCATCAGGACCCTGAACTCTGTCCACTCCCCCCCTCGGACCATAACACACTCACCTGCACAATAACTACCTCAGCTGTTGGCACAGAAAGACTGGTACACCAACAGTAATACATCTGCTGCTGTATGTCTCTGCACTTTACTGCAACCATTTGCACTAATGCCATATCTGCTGCTGGCTGTTACTGCAATACTGATCATGTGCAGTCCTGTCTGTCACTGTCTGCATCGAACTTTCAACTACGAGTGTTACTGCTCTACCTTTTCTGTATATAGGATTGCTGGGTTTTATCGTTTATCTTTATTTGCACTATGGGATGTCTGGGTCCATCTTTTGTCGCTACTTGCACTACAGGTTGGATTACTATACGTAGACTGCTGTTGTTGTTTTTTCAGCTTTATTCCTTTTTTTATTAATTTTGTGCACACCACTGAAGAGAGAGAAACACCATTTCAATTCTCCTGTATGTATAATAGTATTGACAAATAAAATCTTGAATCTTGAATATTACACCCTTTTCCACATGCTGACACAGTTTCCAGAGGTGTTTGTGAAATATCTTTGACATGCTTTTGGTCAGCATACATCACCTGTCTGCATGCTCTTCTTCACCTCTCTTGTGTATTTCCCATTGCATTGGATGGTTGACCCCAGGTATTTAAACTCATCTACCTCTACTCCTTGCATTTTCACAATTACACCTGCCTCCCTCTCATTCACACTCATGTATTCTGTCTTGCTTCTACAGACTTTCATTCCTCTTCTCTCCAGAGCATTCCTCCACCTCTCCAGGTTCTCCTCCACCTGCTCCCTACTGTCCGACAAATTACAATGTTGTCCACAAATATCATAGTCCATGGAGACTCCTGCCTGACCTCATCTGCCAGCCTGTCCATCACCATAGCAAACAAGAAGGGGCTCAGAGACGATCCCTGATGTAATCCCACCCCCACCTTGAATCCATCTGTCACTCCTACAGCACACCTCACCACCATCTCTCTGTCCTCATACATGTCCTGCACCATCCTCACTTACTTCTCTGCCACTCCTGACTTTCTTATACAGTACCACGCTTCCTCTCTTGGCACCCTATCATATGCTTTTTCCATATGTTCATAAATTCAAAGTAATTTACAGCTTAAACAAGAATTCAATATTTATATATCATCAAAATTAGTGGATTAGGGTTGTTTCCTGAAGATTTTTTCACCATGAGCAAGGGCTAGGCCAAGGGCCCACTATATGAATGTGCCAACAGGTTTATATCCACAATCCCTTTGGCTAAAACAGGAAACAGGAAACAAGAAACTGACCTTGTGTCCTGGTACTTCAGTTCCTGGCACTGCAGCCTTCATGGTGAAGTTGTCCACGCCGGCTTTGTTCATGGAGTGCAGAAGCTTCTTCCTCTTGTCGTCATCTGCAGGCTGCTGGAGTTGCTGCTCTGCTGCTTCCCGACGCTCCTGAGCCAATCTAAGACACAGACACCAAATCACCCGTCCATCAGCTGCTATCATTTTGTGTAGCAAACTCAGGTTTGCATTGCTAAGTTAAAACTGATTTAGTTCATTTGCTGTAGGTACAAAAATTAGCCAAAACAACCAACTAACAACCATGCGCTCATGACACAACTGCTCCACTGTGACAATTTTCTATGTTTTGTACATCTATTATATTTAAATAGCAATTTAAAAATTCTTTCCTTAAATCAGTAAACAATTTAACCAACTGTTCCTGACTTCTCAAGGTGTTCATGGTGAAGTGAACAGAACTGTACTTGTGCAGGAAACTCTCCTTCGCTGGTTCAATCTGCAAAATTCCTCCCTTCCATTTGGATTTGTTGAGCACTGTCATACCTGCAGAGAAATAAAACATTTCCGGGGTTTAAACATTATTTTTGACTGATATTTTTAGACCTGAACACCTCCAACTTGAGGTGTTTCTGGCATGTCTTACTGGGAGGAAACCATGGGGAAGAGCCAGAATGCGCTGGAGAGACTATTGGCCCTTTTCCACTAGCTAGCACCTACTCAGCCCAACTCGCCTCGACTCTACTCGGTTTGTAGGGTTTTCCATTAGTAGAACCTAGTACCAGGTACTAGGTACTTTTTTAGTACCTACTCAGCTGGGGTTCCAGGCGAGCTGAGTCGAGCTGAAAATGTGGTGTCAACAGCAGTGTTGGGAGTAACGCGTACAAAGTAATGCGTTACTGTAACGCCACTACTTTTGCAGTAATGTGCTGTGTAACGAAATTACTGTTTAAAAATTCAGTAGTGCGTTAGTGAAATTTGATCAGATGTGTTACTCGTTTTATTAATATGGATAGATTTTTTTAGTGCAAATAAATAAATATACAAACTGACCCTACGTAGCTGAGACGAGCTGTTAGTCGACGTGACCTGTTGTAGAGAGCCGAGTCTTCACTACTGAGTGGAGGAAAAGATGAAGCTACTTTCGTTTTTGTGGAAATAGACAGATTACTTTTCCTTTGTTGCAGTTAAGGACAAAAGCATATTGGTGGGTTGCAAGCTAAAGTGCCGGTTGAGACCTACTGCAATCCTGAAGCACTTGAAAACAGCAACAAAGCTCCGACAAAGCTAGTGCTAAGTAATGGCTAGCTATGCTAACAACACCGTGTTAGTGGATCTACACTATCTGAACAGCCATGGCTGGATGTAAAGTGGAAATACCCTCGTCTCTACAGCTACGGCTGAATTTCAAGCACAGATATGCATCTGTTGATGCATATCTGTGCATCAACAGATGCATATGTTGATTTTCTTGCATGTTGATTTTCTTCAGATTTTTCTCACAATAAGAGCTCCCAAGGCAGGATAAAGCAGACTGAACATGTTCTGAAAGCTCTGTCTGAAACAGTCTGTTTTCAGCCTGATATTATTAAGCCCCTAATGTAATCCCTTAATTAAATTATCTTGCTATGTATGCAAGATGATTTAACCAAGTACAGTAACAAGTTACTTTAATCATGCAGTAATTGGTAAAGTAACTCAATTACTTTTGAAAAGAAGTAACTAGTAACTGTAATTAGTTACTATTTTTTAGTAACTTGCCCAACACTGGTCAATAGACTGCAGGCCACTGATTAGCCAGGGCGTAACTTCACCGGATGAGTCATGAGAGCGACATCTTCACAAGAATCAAACCCACCATTTGTAAATTCTGCAACAACGACCGTGAGTTTTTATTATTTCTGTGATAATCACCAAGACAAATGGCTACACACAAATCAACAGCATGGCCCAACGACGAAGCGTAGACTCTTCCATGCTTGGTGGCTGATGAGAAAATCCAGAGGGAGGTAGATGGAGCGACCCGAAATGAAAAAATATACCAGGAGGTCTCCGAGCTGATGGCTGCTCACGGGTACCACCGGACATTAAAAACTTATTACCGGACCATCAAGGACCACAATGGCCAAAGTGGGTCGAACAGAAAAGGCTGGAAGTGATTCAACCATTACAGGCACCGACTGGTGAGCAATGGGAGTGAGAGTGGCCTTGACTCGGCCACAGCATCGTTGAAAAGTGTTTTATGATTTTAAGCATCTTTTACCTTATTTGTCCCATTGGTGGCAAGCGCACTTTGAACAAACAAGGATAGCACCATTGTCTCCTGTATGCAGACAATGGCCTAGCTAGTTAGCTACCTAGCTAGCCAGAAACTCTGTGCTTTGCTTGTATTTTGCACTTGCTGTCTTTTAAGTAGTTGCTTCTGAGAGCAAAACATCAGCATGTCAACAACATAATGGGCCGCCTTGCTATAATGAACCCACCCACTTTGAGATGGTACTCAGTTGTAATGGAAAACGACCTAAACCGTGTTGGGGTGAGAAGAGTCACGGTGAGTTGAGCTGAGTAGGTGATAGTGGAAAAGGGCCATAAGTCTCCCAGTTGGTCTGGGAAGGCTTCGGTATCCCCTCTGAAGAGCTGGAGGAGGTGGCTAGGGAGAGGGAAGTCTGGGCTTTTCTGCTTAAACTGCTGCCGCCACAACCTGGACTTCCAGACAAGTGGTAGAAAATGGATGGATGGAATATTTTTAGAACCTTGTGGATTAAATATGCCTCCATGTTTCTTTATTATTATTATTAAAATCAGACAATAAAATGTACAATCTTTTCAAACTGCCTGCCTGTCCTCCCATTTAAAGTATAACTAGAAAAGCACTCGGAGAGCGCAGACCTCCGCCAAGCGCCACAATTCCCCCCATACAGTGTTTGTGTGGACGTTTTCACAATCCTTGAGCATGTAAACATATGACTAGCAATTGGATTCACAATGGTTATTTGTTTATTTGACAGGGACAGTGCAATAAACACACAATTAATCAATGACAATCAATCTGATAGTGATAGGATCAGTGGTTCAGTAGTAAAAGCATTGCCTCCTTGGCGGAGGTAATAAACTGAAGTGTTGCTGTTGTGTCCATCTCCTCCACTGACGGATGCAAATTGGGTAGACAGGTTGCCGTGGGTTTTATATTATATTGTAACGTCACGCCTCACGCCTCCCGCTCCAGAGTCCCGCACTCTACCTGTGTCGCCAATAGGGTCAACCCACTTGGCAAGCCAAATAGGGTGCTCATATTGAGTTTGCTACAATATTATTGTTTTGGGGGTTGCGCTCCGCGGCAAACGACAATTTAGAAGCTTCGCCGGCAGAGAGCTCGTTTTTGCGCAGCGCCTATGGCTGGCCGGTGAATTTCTGCCAAATGTGCAGCTCCTATGGCTGGCCGGGGAATTTCTGCCAAAGAATCCGTCAGCGGACAGCTGCCCGTGTGAGGTTTTGCAGTTGCACGCTGGCGGGCCCAGGCCAGCAGTGTTTTCCGCGTCCTTTTGTGCCTAAAACGTTGAAGAACGCAGAGTTTGTGTTGCAGACACGACGACCAGCGCCCTCCATTGCGCCTGCGCACATGTTGAAAATGGCTGTATGTCACAGTGTTGAATGAGAAATGCTTGAAAAAATTCCTGTATCCAGACGGTGAACCGGATCACCCCCAAAATTTAATCAGTTCTTCCTTGTACCATTTCCAACAACGCCTGAAAGTTTCATGGAAATCTGTCCAAGATTTTTTGAGTTATCTTGCTAACCAACAGACAGACAGACAGACAGACAAACAGACAAACCCCGGCAAAAACATAACCTCCTCCTGGCCTTTCGGCCTGGCGGAGGTAATAAGATTTAAAGTTTAAAAGGGCCAATTTATTATAGGTTTACATGTACAAAAATCATGTGCAAATTTGAGGTCACAATGAGGATAACCTATTTCAAATGAGCAAAATAATCCATGGAGTAGATTTTGTCACTCAATGATTAAATTCCACACAAAAATCTGTTGAGCAGATCCTTGAACAGACAATGTCACTTACATTTCTTCAGGTCAGCGTCTGAAATGCTGATGTTAATGTAGCCGAAGGTTTTGAAAGGAACACCTGAAAGAGAAAAAAAGAGTAACATGAAACAATATAATTTGCAATAATAAACAATAAAAAATAGGCTAGCTGATGAATCTAATTAATAATAAAGAAGCACAAAAACATACTTTTATGATTACTTTGACCATTCTCACAAAAACACACAGTGACCAGATGAGATTTCTCTTCACTGAATTTTTCCATCTCGTTTTTATCTAATACAGTGGGGCAAAAAAGTATTTAGTCAGCCACCAATTGTGCAAGTTCTCCCACTTAAAAGATGAGAGAGGCCTCCAATTTTCATCATAGGTATACCTCAACTATGAGAGACAAAATGAGAAAAAAAATCCAGAAAATCACATTGAAGGATTTTTAATGAATTAATTGGTAAATTCTTTGGTAAAATAAGGATTTGGTCAATAACAAAAGTTCATCTCAATACTTTGTTATATACCCTTTGTTGGCAATGACAGAGGTCAAACGTTTTCTGTAAGTCTTCACAAGGTTTTCACACACTGTTGCTGGTATTTTGGCCCATTCCTCCATGCAGATCTCCTCTAGAGCAGTGATGTTTTGGGGCTTTCGCTGGGCAACACAGACTTTCAACTCCCTCCAAAGATTTTCTATGGGGTTGAGATCTGGAGACTGGCTAGGCCACTCCAGGACCCTGAAATGCTTCTTACGAAGCCACTCCTTCGTTGCCCGGGCGGTGTGTTTGGGATCAATGTCGTGCTGAAAGACCCAGCCACGTTTCATCTTCAATGCCCTTGCTGATGGAAGGAGGTTTTCACTCAAAATCTCATGATACATGGCCTCATTCATTCTTTCCTTTACACGGATCAGTCGTCCTGGTCCCTTTGCAGAAAAACAGCCCCAAAGTATAATGTTTTCACCCCCATGCTTCACAGGGTTAGTATTAATGAAAGTGCTTTGAGTGGTCTTTGTGACTTGAAAAGCGCTATATAAGTGCAGGTTAGTTAGTTAGTTAGTTAGTAGGTATGGTGTTCTTTCTCCTCCAAACACGACAAGTTGAGTTTTTACCAAAAAGTTCTATTTTGGTTTCATCTGACCATATGACATTCTCCCAATCCTCTTCTGGATCATCCAAATGCTCTCTAGCAAACTTCAGACGGGCCTGGACATGTACTGGCTTAAACAGGGGGACACGTCTGGCACTGCAGGATTTGGGTCCCTGGCGGCGTAGTGTGTTACTGATGGTAGCCTTTGTTACTTTGGTCCCAGCTCTCTGCAGGTCCTTCACTAGGTCCCCCCGTGTGGTTCTGGGATTTTTGCTCACCGTTCTCGTGATAATTTTGACCTCACGGGGTGAGATCTTGCGTGGAGCCCCAGATCGAGGGAGATTATCAGTGGTCTTGTATGTCTTCCATTTTTTAATAATTGCTCCCACAGTTGATTTCTTCACACCAAGCTGCTTACCTATTGCAGATTCAGTCTTCCCAGCCTGGTACAGGTCTACAATTTTGTTTCTGGTGTCCTTTGACAGCTCTTTGGTCTTGGCCATAGTGGAGTTTGGAGTCTGACTGTTTGAGGTTGTGGACAGGTGTCTTTTATACTGATAACAAGTTCAAACAAGTGCCATTAATACAGGTAACGAGTGGAGGACAGAGGAGCCTCTTAAAGAAGAAGTTACCGGTCTGTGAGAGCCAGAAATCTTGCTTGTTTGTAGGTGACCAAATATTTATTTTACTGAGAAATTTACCAATTAATTCATTAAAAATCCTTCAATGTGATTTTCTGGATTTTTTTTTTCTCATTTTGTCTCTCATAGTTGAGGTATACCTATGATGAAAATTGGAGACCTCTCTCATCTTTTAAGTGGGAGAACTTGCACAATTGGTGGCTGACTAAATACTTTTTTCCCCACTGTACATCTAATTGTATGGTTTTATATTTACCACCCATATTTATCACTGAGGGACTGTGGGTAGAAACAGCTGGTAGTCATTACCTGACAAACTGAATTCTAATGATAACACTAACATGTTGTGTAAGAAGGGTCACCAACACTTGTTTTGTTTGTGGAAACTGTCCATCTTTCATGTGGACAGGTCCCTCATTACCATCTTTTTACAAATCCTATATTGAGTCTGTTCTCACATTCTCATTGATCTGTTGGTATGGGAACCTCAGCATTAAGTAAAAAAAAAAAAAAAAAAAAAATCACTTACTAAAATTGTGAACGTGAGCAGCAAGATTCTGGGGGTAGAGCATAGCATGCTATCTGATCCGTTTACCAGAGAGGTGGGGAGAGGGAGGCTAAAAGTAACCAGCCACCCCTTATTCACTGAATTTCAGACTTTGCCCTCTGGCTCAAGGTTTAGGTTCCGCCCTGTTAAAAGCAATAGGTATAAATGCTCTTTTATCCCCACAGCCATTTCCATTTTAAATTCAGGTTGGGGGAGGTACTAGCAAGCCCTTACCTGGCAGAACTTATTTAATTAAGCATGGGATGGTCTTTTTTTTTTAGCATTTTTTTTTAATCTTTAATCTTGTATATCTATCTGAAGTTGTTATTTATTGCCTTGTTATAATGAGACAGTGTCTCCTGTGTGGTTGACCACTGTATCACTGTACTCCGCTGTATGTGTTTTTTGTGTGTTTATTCTGTTTTGCTGGAAAACAAACTGCCCCTTGGGGACATAAATAAAGTTGAGTTGAGTTAGACTTCTTTGACGGGACTGATAAGTAGCATATACACTCAGCATTTCACTAGAGGGATTAAGTTTATATTAAAAGCAGCACTGTTTTCAAAACAGTGTGCAAGATGGAAAACAATTGAGTAAACAAATGTAAAACTTATTTAAGCTTGCATTTAGGTCTTAACGTTGCTTTTGAATAAAATAAATGTTAAAATTACACAAATTTAAAAGGATTATCTTTCAGTAGTGATTGTATTTAAACTATCAAACAAATAAATAAATAAAGGCAGCTCAGTGGGGCAGTGGTTGGCACTGTGGCAACACAGCAAGGAGGCTGTGGGTTTGATCCCACCCCCAGGCCAGCGGTGACCCTTTAGTGTGGAGTTTGTATGTTCTTCCCGTGTCTTTGTGGGTTTTCCCTGGGTACTCTGGTTTCCTCCCGCAGAAGGTTAGGTTAACTGGCATCAAACTGGGGATTCTAAATTGTCCTTAGGTATGACTGTGAGAGTGAATGGTTGTCTGTCTCTCTGTGTTGGCCCTGCGATGGACTGGTGATCTGTTCAGGGCGTACTCTGCCTCTTGCCCAAAGATACTGGGATAGGCTCCAGCCCCCACGACCCGAAAAGGATTAAATGGTTGAAGATGAATGAATGAAAAAAAAGCTAAGAAATTAAAGATTTTTTTGTCCTTTCACATTCTTATTGTTTCAGTCAGTGTTGAGAAACAGTGTGGTTGTGTATTAAATTTTGTACCTTCCTCGTCCACCCTAGTCCGGAGCTCCACATCCTCCACATTCCCAAACTTCCCAAATCGGTCCTTCAAATCCTTCTCAGTGACCGTGTGGCTCAGCCCGCCGATGTACAGCCGCCGCATTGTTCCGTAATCAGAGCAACACTGTAGTAGATGAAAAACCAGATTAGCTGATGAAACAGTAATGGTTTAGGTATTTGCCTTATTGCCCTATACATATTATGTATTAACTGTATAGATAAATATACATAAACAAATTTACAGAAATAAACAACCTGATACATTCCCCCTAAACAGTGAAAACACAAATGACACAAATAACTTTATATTATATAATCTCCAATGGTGAAATGCATTTCCTTCATTTTACCACCGGAGTGGTGGCTCAGTTGGTAGATCATCCGCCCCACACCCGGGAGGCAGGGGTTCAAATCCCGGCCGGGTCATGCCGAAGACCATATAAAAAGTGGAACTTCCTGCCATCCAGCTTGGTGCTCAGCAATAATGGAATGGACTACTTCCGCTTCTGAGAGACAGCAGACGCTTTTCTTCCCTCTCCCTCCTAATCCTCTCCCTTCTGATCCCAGCTTGCAATGTCACTCTTCTCCTGGCTGAATCTTAATCCAAATGGAAATTATGGATCTGGAAAGCGGCTTATATGCGATTGTCACCTTTAAAAGAAGAAGTGGGTCAGGGGGAACCCAAGGGAGACTCATGGCATTGGAACTCATGTGTCTGTGTGATTCGACTGAGATTGAACTGATCACAGGATCTTCTGTTTTGGCCCCTGGAGTTTTCCTAGTGTATCGAAATTATCTGGGTGAGCTAATCAAATGCGGACCCCGGCGTAGCTCCCTTAACAAATTCAACAATTCGTCCAGCTGGGGGGAGCACTGACTGTCAGCGGCAGGATTAACATGGAATTTACTATCTGGCATGCATTGAAGAGAGAACAAACTCTCTGGACATGTTTTACCTATGTTTCGGTAGGTGGATAACATCTGTGGATCGCCGAGTGCTCTCCAGAGAATGATCTAAAGTATGATTCAAGCCTGTATGAAATTGAAGCACAGAATCGAAGAGAGAGAAATTTTTTTATTCTCTGAGTGCACTGTGCAGATTTGACCTTGTGTTTTGGTACCCTTGTTTACATTCCTCCTCGATAAGATAACGCCAGAGAAGTGGCTTATGTCTACCCATACATCAACAATCAGTTGTTGTCGTCAGCGGATTGGTCTCTCGAGGACAATGCCCATGTGCCTTCTGCAAGGAAGAGGAAAAGAGAGACAGACTCTGATCTCTGGTCTTGTTTATAAGTCACATGATTATAACATCTATCCACTGCCTGGAGGCGCCCTCTGCTGCCCACTAACAACTGTTACACTCACACTACACAATGACATGCAAATATACACACACTGCTCTCCCTCCCTCTGCTGTGTGATTGTATCTATTGTCTGCTAATGCATGAGGGGTTTTTTTCTGTGTAGTCAAAATTTGGCTCATATACGAGCGTTTATTCTGATTACTATGTTTTTTCTCTCTCCTATTGTGTTTTCCTCCCCCTCCCCTCCCCTCTTTACCTCCACTGTTGACAGGCGCCTTGTATGGCGACGCGTCATTGGAAGCGCCTAACGTGCGCGTCCAATGTCAAGTCAAATTCCTCGTGTGTTTACTTGTAAATATACTTGGCAATAAAGCTGATTCTGATTCTGATTCTGAGGAGGGAAATCTGTGGCGGCGCCTTGCATGGCAGCGGCCCTCTGATTCTACACTTGGGGTGTGTGTGATTAACACTGTAGATAGGTAAAACACAATTTCGTTCTACTGTACATGATTGGTTGTACAGTTGAATGACAATAAAGGGTGATTTAATTTAATTTTAAACTTCAAACAGCTCCCATTGCTTTAATTAAAGCTCACATTAAACATCTGTCTGAAAAACTAAAGAACTAAAATTATTTAAAATAATTATTTAAAGTGACCACCAAAAATCTTTTTTTTTTCTTGTTAACATGTTTGTAACATGTTTTTAATGGCTTACAAGACATATCAAGAGCAAAATCACTCAGTTGTGTAATGTCTGTTTTTTTGCTGTGAAATTTCAGTAAAGCCCCACCCCTTGAAAAAAGTCAAGTTCAGACGGCAAGTTTTTGGTGATGTAATAGGTCTGTAGTGTTCAGCCAATCAGGACTAAGAACTGTCTAGCTTGACTGAAGTTAGCCTCCAGTACCAGTTAGCATTTTTGGACAACTGCTTTGAAAACTTGACCAAGCAGATGGGTTTTACCATGAAACTGCTTTTACGGACCGATGCAGTTTCAGTCATTATCCTGGGCCACTGTGCATACAACTGGGCATATCCTTCAACTGGTAAGTCTTTTTATCACAGGATTTATTCTGTTTAATATAGCGCTAGCCACTATTAGCCTTGTGGGATGTCTTCGTCGTCGGCCTCCGTCGGTCTATGATGACCATGGAAGAGAATCCTAAACGTCTACTCTGCTGGAACAGTACCGCCTGCGGCTGAACAGGCCGATGCACGAATGGCAGTCCCTGTCACACAGGTCGCACTTGTGGGTGGTCTCCGTGCTGCTGGGTCTGTGGCGGTTCTTCCCGCGGGTCCTTTTTTCATCTGCTGCAGCAGTCAGTCTCTCTTCACCCGCCTTGAGCTGTCTGGTCAGGGTGCGTCTCCATTTGGAGCGGTCCGTTGCAAGGTCCTCCCAGCGCTCTGTGTTGATCTCCAGGGCCTTCATGTCTCTCTTCCAGACATCTCTAAAGCGCAGCTGTGGGCGGCCAACGTCTCTCCTGCCAGTCGCCAGTTCTCCGTAGAGGACGTCTTTGGGGATTCTGCCATCCTCCATACGATGAATGTGGCCTAGCCAGCGGGAGCCTGCGCTGCCTGAGTAGAGTGAACATGGAGGGAAGGCCGGCGCGGGACAGAACTCCTGTGTTGGGCACTTTGTCCTGCCAGGATATGTCCAGGATGTGGCGAATGCAGCGCAAGTGGAAGGAGTTCAGTCTCTTTTCCTGCCGGGTGTATGTTGTCCACGTCTCACTCCCATAGAGCAGTGTGCTGATGACACAGGCGTTGTACACTGCCATCTTCGTCTTGACAGAGAGTTTGGGATTCTCCCACACTCGTGTGGTGAGGCGAGCGAGTGTGAAGGCTGATTTTCCAATCCTCTTGTCGATCTCTGTATCAAGGGAGAGGTTGTTGCTGATCGTGGACCCCAGGTACGTGAACTGATTCACGACCTCCAGCTCGTAGTCGTCGATGGTGATGGTTGGTGGTGCTTCCGTGCCTTGCGCCAAGACATTAGTCTTCTTCAGGCTGATGGTAAGCCCGAAGTCCTTGCATGCCTGCGAGAAGCGGTCCATCAGAGTCTGAAGCTCCTGCTGTGTGTGGGTTGCGACTGCAGCGTCGTCTGCGAACAGCATGTCTCTGATTAGAGCCTCGCGTACTTTGGTTCTGGCTTTCAGGCGGGCGAGGTTGAAAAGCCTGCCGTCAGATCTTGTGTGCAGGTAGATTCCCTCTGTTGCTGTGCTGAAGGCATGCCTCAGGAGCATAGCAAAGAAAATCCCAAAGAGGGTTGGTGCAAGTACACAGCCCTGTTTCACTCCGCTGCGTATGTTGAATGGCTCTGAGACGTTGCTGTCGTGCTGCACTATCCCCTGCATGTTGGTGTGAAACGATTTGATGAGGCTTTGCGACTTTGGTGGGCATCCTATCTTTGGCAGGATCTTGAAAAGGCCCTCTGTGCTGACCAGATCGAACGCTTTGGTGAGGTCGATGAAGGCGATGTACAGGGGCATGTTCTGTTCTCTGCATTTCTCCTGGAGTTGGCGGATGGAGAATATCATGTCTACCGTCGATCGCTCAGCGCGGAAGCCACACTAAGCTTCTGTAGACGAACGAGAACAACAAAGGGACTGCGAAATGCTTGTAAAAAGAAAAATATAAGAAGAATATATTATAAAAGAAAGCAAGCTGTGGTGGGACAACACCTTATTGGCTGGGGGCTGCCCAGCTTGAGGCGGGCGGTTGCTGTCCAGTGAGATCCGATGATCCCTCCCACTGTCGGGAACAACCCCTGGCGCCACGCTCTACGCCAATTGAGCGGTGGCTTATAACCGGTAACTGTCATTCCCCGTGTTTTGTCTACGCCAAAGGCGAAGCTGGAGTGTCCTCTCCAGTGATCCGGTGTTCTACCTTCCAGCGTTGGGCGTTGGTAGGATTCAAGCCTGGGCAGGAAGATATGGAGGACAAGATGTTGCCCATGCAGCATGTCCCCCCTCTCCACGTCACTGATGAATCCAAAGGAACAGCAGGGCTACTACAGTTTGGCACCAGCGCCGTCGCAGGAGCTGCCAGAACAATGTTGAGCACAACAGAGAACTGCCTTAGGGACTCCAACTCCGGATTTTTCCTCAGGGTTGACTCCCGAAGCCTTTCCCATGACTGGGTGTGCCGCAAGGCAGTGGAGGTTTGAAATCAGGGTTTACCTTCCCCTAGATGGGCTACCTTCCCAGGTTGACGAGCCACCATCTACCCGAAGCATCTGGTTTTAAGGCGCCAGAGATCCGCCCTCGCCCCTTCTCCTATTAGTAAAAGCAGTTCCACCGGGCTTAGAGACTAAACCACATGGGCAGGCTAGGAGTTGTACTTAGTTGTCAGAGGCTTTTCGAGACGCACGCCATAAGGAGCATTTTATGAGCACTGGGAGCTTAACCCCAGTGCTGCTCCTGGCTATGACAACCTTGGAACCTTGGGCTTAATCACAGATCCTGGCATTTGAAGGAGGAAAACTAAAAAGATTCTGATACAAAACTAAGACCAAGTTTTTTTTTTGTAGAAAAAAGGGCACAAGATACCACTTTTGACAATGCAGATTTGCTTTTATAGAGAATTTATATCCACCGGAGTGTGTCTTTAACATAATTCAAGGTTTTCTGTCCTCTTCAGGCCATAAAGAAGATAATCTTCATATCTTGTGGTACTCCAGAAAGTCATCCTGCCAATTCAACATTACGTCACTTAAAACCAGTTTACCACAGTGCTCTGCTTGACCACTGGTGAAAAATTGGGCTAACATCATTGTTGTCCATATTAAAAGCTTGGTTGAAGTTTATGGCAGCCAAATAAACTAATTAATCTTTAGGTACAATGTTTTTTAAGACATAAATGAATGGCGAGTAAGCTACCTTTGTTACAGTGGGGACCTGAAAAAAAAAAACACAGTGGTTCACAAAAATAAAACATGACATAATATATTATGTCATATATATTATATTCAATAATTGAAACCTGTATATAAATAACCAAATTTCCAATCAAAAAAGAAGGGGAGATAAAAGAAGTAAAACCTATTTAAGCCACCAGAGTGGTGGCCTAATTGATAGAGCATCTGCCCCACAACCAGGAGGTTGGGGGTTCAAGTCTCAGCCGGGTCATATCAAAGACCATATAAAAATGGTACTTCCTGCCTTCTAGCTTGGTGCTCAGCATAACAGAATGGGGGAAGGAGAAGTTGTTTGTGGTAGCGCCTTGCATGGCAATGACCCCTCTGATTCTACGTACATGTGATTAACATTGCAGATAGGAGAAACGTAATTTCGTTCTACTGTACATGATGGACTGAACGACAACAGAGATGACTTCTTAATTAATCCAACCATATGCACAATATGTTATCATTGACAGTACAGATGATTGTGTTGAAGTAGCTATTTGATTAGATACAGGGACAACTAATCAGATTTTTGATTTGTGTTTAGTTTAGTTTAGTGGTTTGTCAAGGACCATGTACAGAAAAAAAACCCATTAAACACAAAGTAAAGTATGCTCTGTACCAGATTATAGCGTTCACACTAATTTCCATCTGTAGCCCATGCGTGAAGAACGCCTTTGATTACCGTTTCGTCCTGCATCCTAAAGCTCTTTACAGAACCTCCACTATAATCAAAATACCGTCAAACAACTTCTATTACATTAACTACCCTAAATATCCACGTTTGGTAGGAAAGCAGCGAATGTTTACCTCACATGTGTCCAATCGGTGTTACCTTAAAATCTGTCCGGGTAAGCCCTCCTTCTGATATTTCCTTCCGTAACTTGTTCCTGTCGATCCGAAGCGTTCCGGAGACACATTGTGTATAGAAGACAGAGCTCAAAGCTCAACAGTAGCGGTTGATATATTTAGCCACAATACCGTTTTACTAATGAGTATTTAGTGAAAAATACAATAAAAAAACAGGCCAAAACAAAACCACTGCGTAGCAGCAAAAGTTATTGCCCGTTGCATCTTCGGGGAGGTTGGGGTTTACAAAATCCAACTGGAATTTATTCTCGTCAATTTTTACACTAATTGACAATATTAAATCACCAAACAATTTTTTGAATGTATTAAACTTTTTACATTTGTGATATTTGTCTTAAGGGTTGCACATTTTTGGGACCGAGCCTTTATTACAAACAAGTCCTTCCCCCTGAGACTTATGCAAGTGGTATAGTCCGGAGGGCGCGAGACTCCGAACGGCTTGGTTGCCAAGGTAATGAAAGTGAAGTCAGTTAACCCAGAGCTCTAGTCTGTGGTTAGGCTAAGCTAATTGTATTTCAGGCGATTTGGTGTCGGAAGAGAATTATATTTTATCTGTTTTGGTGTTAGAAGGAAAATAATTTCCGGTAAGTTAACTGTCGACGTTATTGTTTTTTCTCTTCCTGACATGTTTTTCTTGACGTCGTTGGCGAACTTTCACAGGTGTAAATGTGAATCGTTTTTCCTCCATGTACTGTTTTTAATTTATGTATTGACGTTGGGTCTGCGAGGGCAATTCCTGTATACGCACACAGGGATAAAGCTGTCGTCCTGTAAAACCCATATTTCCCCTGTTAATCTTAGAAATAACTGCTATAAGAAGTGGGTAAAATGAAAATAATACGACTTAATAAATCATGTTGTCTAAAAAAACAGGCCCCGTACAATTATACCACATAAAAGGCATTTAGATGTAAGTCTAAATACGTCTTAAGATGTATTTTAGCGTTTCTTTTGAAAGGATCCACTTTCCACTGATTATCTCGGTTTTAAGACTAATCCAAAAGCCCACTAATGAATATGACGTTTCCTTGCAAATAAAAAAAGAAAAATCACAAAAACATTCTTTTGTTCTTCATTCTTTCTTTTCTCAGTTGTAGTGTCACATCTTGAGTTTTATCTCCCTTATCTCCTCTTGTAGATACAGGACTTTAAACTATTAATGCATAACTTCTTTTGATAACAGCCCACCTCTCATCTTATTTATTTTACATAAATGGTCCTATGACATCTTTGAATTGCCTGTATGTGTTATACTGTATGTGTGCACCTTATCTTTGTCAAAAAGTACTTATCAAAAAGTATCTTTTTAAAATTTTTGCTGCTCTACAGTGCATCCAGAAAGTATTCACAGTGCTTCACTTTTTCCACATTTTGTTATGTTTACAGCCTTATTCCAAAATGGATTAAATTCATTTTTTCCCCAAAATTCTAGACAATACCCCATAATGACAACGTGAAAAAAAGTTTTTTTTTTAGATTTTTGCAAATTTATTAAAAATAAACTAAGAAATCACATTTACATAAGTATTCACTGCCTTTGCCATGAAGCTCAAAATTGAGCTCTAGTGCATCCTGTTTCCACTGATCATCCTGAGGATGTTTCTACAGCTTAATTGGAGTCCACCTGTGGTAAATTCAATTGATTGGACATGATTTGGAAAGACACACACCTGTCTTCATAAGGTCCCACAGTTGACAGTGCATGTGAGAGTACAAACCAAACATGAAGTCAAAGGAATTGTCTGTCGACCTCTGAGACAGGATTGTCTCGATGCACAAATCTGGGGAAGGGTACAGAAAAATTTCTGCTGCTTTGAAGGACCCAATAAGCACAGTGGCCTCTATCATCTGTAAATGGAAGAAGTTCAGAACCACCAGGACTCTTCCTAGAGCTGGCCGGCCATCTAAACTGAGTGATCGGGGGAGAAGGGCCTTAGTCAGATTTTGATGACCAAGAATCTGATGGTCACTCTGTCAGAGCTCCAGCATTCCTCTGAGGAGAGAGGAGAACCTTCCAGAAGGACAGCCATCTCTGCAGCAATCCACCAATCAGGCCCGTATGGGAGAGTGGCCAGACGGAAGTTACTCCTTAGTAAAAGGCACATGGCAGCCCACCTGGAGTTTTCCAAAAGGCACCTGAAGGACTCTCAGACCATGAGAAACAAAATTCTCTGGTCAGATGAGACGAAGCTTGAACTCTTTGGCGTGAATGCCCGGTGTCATGTTTAGAGGAAACCAGGCACTGCGCATCACCAGGCCAATACCATCCCTACAATGAAGCATGGTGGTGGCAGCATCATGCTGTGGGGATGTTTTTCAGTGGCAGGAACTGGCAGACAAGTCAGGATAGAGGGAAAGATGAATGCACCAATGTGCAGAGACTTCCTGGATGATATCCTGCTCAAGAACGCTCGCTCTTGACCTCAGACTGGGGCGACGGTTCATCTTTCAGCAGAACAACGACCTGAAGTACACAGCCATGATATCAAAGGAGTGGCTTCAGGACAACTCTGTGAATGTCGTTGAGTGGCCCAGCCAGAGCCCAGACTTGAATCCAATTGAACATCTCTGGAGAGATCTGAAAATGGCTGTGCACCAATGCTTCCCATCCAACCTGATGGAGCTTGAGAGGTGCTGCAAAGAGGAATGGGCGAAACTGCCCAAAGATAGGTGTGTCAAGCTTGTGGCATCATATTCAAAAAGTCTTGAGGCTGTAATTGCTGCCAAAGGTGCATCAGCAAAGTATTGAGCAAAGGCTGTGTACATGTGATTTCTTAGTTTTTTATTTTTAATAAATTTGCAAAAATCTCAAAACTTTTCACGTTGTTATTATGGGGTATTGTGTGTAGAATTCTGAGGAAAAAATGAATTTAATCCATTTTGGAATAGGGCTGTAACATATCAAAATGTGGAAAAAGTGAAGCGCTGTGAATACTTTCCGTATGCACTCTACAAGGTTGAACCTGTTTCTAATGAGCAACTGAACATATTCCTGAAACTTCAAGAAAACTGCTCAGTATTTAAAGGTTGCTATCAAGGTGGTCTTTTACCAGCATTCAGCATTCATCCAGCTAATTGTAACTTTGGTAGCGACTCCTTAGTATTGTTCCAGCTACCCACATCTTTTTAAACATGCAACCCTTGTTTGCTGTAAGGACAGGGAGCAGTCTTGTGGAGAAACTTGTTAAAAAACATTGTTTTTTCCTATAGAGTTTGGACCACTTTAGTACTGTATCTCTGTAAAATGAATAATTTGGCATTTTTGTTTTAAATTGAAGGAGAAGATGAGTGATGAGAACAATGAAGAGGTTAAGATGCTGGAGGCTCAGATCGAGCATCTCCAGGCTGAAGTTGAAGCATTGGAAAGTCAACAGAAAGACAATGACAAGGACATAACATTCAACTACAGAGGACAAATGCAGCATGCCCTGTGGGTTTGACTTGAGTCTGTTTTCAAATCTCTCATGTTGGTTTCATGTTAAAACTCCATGCATTCTGACATGTTTAAAGTGTTTCCCCAGGGCGTATGTGTGTGGACAGAATCAAAGAGGAGGGAAGGAGATGGTGCTGTCCATGTTGAAGGAGGAGGTGGATGAGCTGGAGGAAGATCTGAAGCTGCAGACACAGATGAATGGCGTCACTCTGAACAGCTGCACCACAAAGACTCTACAAAGCAGTAAGGCCAGCTGTATGAAGCCACACCCTTCACTGTGTGTTAAATGTGTCCAAGTTAAATCAAATGAATGTGAATAATTAGGACAGAAGTTCAGTACACATAAACACAAATTTATCGTTCCATTCTGACTGCTGGCCTGTTGCTGGATTTCTGCTACATTGGACAAAACAGAGAGTAATACCCCCTTTATTCAGGGGTGGAAATCATTGAGAGATCATTCAGAGATCTGGCCAATTTTTGATCTATTAATGATGTTCAGTGATCTCCACAGTCGCCATGGTCTCCTCAGAGTTTTGATTCAGTTTTGACCCAAAATCACACAAGGATCTTCCAAATGATTTTGGGGATCATGGTGCTATGTGAACTGGGCGACAGTCTGGGCTACTCTGTTTAGACCAGAGAAGGGTAATTGGCGGCCCGGCCCCTCATCTACTGCAACCTGCCAGTCCATTTCCAAAAATCAGTTATTTATTTATGTCACGTTTGACTGTTTTTGGAACTGCATTCTTAAATGCAATTATAGAGTTCGACAGCAGAGGAAGTTCTAATTGAAACCTAGATGCCGCTCTGTGCGAGTGGTCAAGCGAGAGAGTGAGGGAGCCACAAAGATATAGAGGGAGCAGTGTGCACCAGAGAATGTGTTGTAAGTACAGTATCTCACAAAAGTGAGTATTTTTGTAAATATTTTATTATATCTTTTCATGGGACAACACTGAAGATATGACATTTTGATACAATGTAAAGTAGTCAGTGTACAGCTTGTATAACGGTGTAAATTTGCTGTCCCCTCAAAATAACTCAACACACAGCCATTAATGTCTAAACTGCTGGCAACAAAAGTGAGTACACCCCTAGTGAAAATGTCCAAATTGTGCCCAAAGTGTCAATATTTTGTGTGGCCACCATTATTTTCCAGCACTGCCTTAACTCTCTTGGGTATGGAGTTCACTAGAGCTTCACAGGTTGCCACTGGAATCCTCTTCCACTCCTCCATGACAATATCATGGAGCTGGTGGATGTTGGAGACCTTGCGCTTCTCCACCTTCCGTTTGAGGATGCTGCACAGATGCTCAATAGGGTTTAGGTGTGGAGACATCCTTGGCCAGTCCATCACCTTTACCCTCAGTTTCTTTAGCAAGGCAGTGGTTGTCTTGGAGGTGTGTTTGGGGTCGTTATCATGTTGGAATACTGCCCTGCGGCCCAGTTTCTGAAGGGAGGGGATCATGCTCTGCTTCAGTATGTCACAGAACATGTTGGCATTCATGGTTCCCTCAATGAACTGTAGCTCCCCAGTGCTGACAGCACTCATGCAGCCCCAAACTGTGACACTCCCACCACCAGGCTTGACTGTAGACAAGACACACTTGTCTTTGTACTCCTCACCTGGTTGGTGTCACACACGCTTGACACCATCTGAACCAAATGAGTTTATCTTTGTCTCATCAGACCACAGGACATGGTTCCAGTAATCCATGTCCTTAGTCTGCTTGTCTTCAGCAAACTGTTTACAGGCTTTCTTGTGCATCATCTTTAAAAGGGGCTTCCTTCTGGGATGACAGCCATGCAGACCAATTTGATGCAGTGTGCGGCGTATGGTCTGAGCACTGACATGCTGACCCCCCCAGCCCTTCAACCTCTGCAGCAATGCTGGCAGCACTCATATGTCTATTTTCAAAAGACAACCTCTGTATATGATGCTGAGCACGTGCACTCACCTTCTTTGGTCGACCATGGTGAGGCCTGTTCTGAGCGGAACCTGTCCTGTTAAACCGCTGTATGGTCTTGGCCACTGTGCTGCAGCTCAGTTTCAGGGTGTTGGCAATCTTCTTATAGCCTAGGCCATCTTTATGTAGAGCAACAGTTCTTTTTTTCAGATCCTCAGAGTTCTTTGCCATGAGGTGCCATGTTGAACTACCAGTGACCAGCATGACAGAGTGTGAGAGCGATAACGCCAAATTTAACACACCTGCTCTACATTCACATCTGAGACCTTGTAACACTAACGAGTCACATGACACCAGGGAGGGAAAATGGCTAATTGGGCACAATTTGGACATTTTCACTTAGGGGTGTACTCACTTTTGTTGCCAGCACTTTAGACATTAATGGCTGTGTGTTGAGTTATTTTAAGGGGACTACACAAGTTGTACACTGACTACTTTACATTATATCAAAGTGTTATATCTTCATCGTTGCTCCATGAAAAGATATAATAAATATGTACAAAAATGTGAGGGGTGTACTCACTTCTTTGTGATACTGTATGTGTTGCATGTTAAGACTGCATTAATAGACTGTAAACAACAGTAAATGTACAAAGTAGGCTGCTTTTAAACAATAAATGCTACAGCTCCTCAGTAGTGAGGGGCAGGCGAAACCTCATGGAGCTTGGAGGCTTTTCTTCTAGTTGTGCAGGAAAAAGATTCAAAGCTTTGAGGTGTCTTTCTAAAGAGTGCAACTGAAGCACTGACACTGTTTCAATCCCATGTCAGCAATAAAAGTTCAGACTGTGGTCATTTTAATCTGCTGATTTCTTTGTTCATTTATACTGGTGGCTCTTTGACCAAATGTGGTTTATTTTTCAACTGCAGGGATCCAAGTGCTGCAACACCAATGGAAGAACTGTGTGGACCAAAGGGGAGACTATGTGTAAAAATAAACCACATTTGGCCAAATTTGACCACTATGAACTTTTCATCCCCCCCCCCTCATATTTCCTTTTCTTCTTGGCTTTTTTTGTTAATTATCATCTGGAATTTCTCTTTGCTTATCATTTTGATAGAGTTTCAAAAATTAGGTGATGACATAATTTTATCCATTCATCCATTCATTCATCCATCCATCTTCTACTGATTAATCCTTTTTGGGTCGGGGAATCTCCCAGTTCCTGCCGCTGAAAATGGGTTCAGATGCTGCCACCACCATGCTTCATTGTAGGGATGGTATTGGCCTGGTGATGAGCGGAACCTGGTTTCCTCCAAACATGACGCCTGGCATTCACGCCAAAGAGTTCAATCTTTCTCATCAGACCAGAGAACTTTGTTTCTCATGGTCTGAGAATCCTTCAGGTGCCTTTTGGCAAACTCCAGGTCAGCTACCATGTGCCTTTTACTAAGGAGTGGCTTCCGTCTGGCCACTCTCCCATGCAGGCCTGATTGGTGGATTGCTGCAGAGATGGTTGTCCTTCTGGAAGGTTCTCTTCTCTCCACAGAGGAACGCCGGAGCTCTGATAGAGTGACCATTGGGTTCTTGGTCACCTCCCTGACTAAGGCCCTTCTCCATCAATCGCTCAGTTTAGACGGCCGGCCAGCTCTAGGAATAGTCCTGGTGGTTCCGAACTTTTTCCATTTATGGATGATAGAGGCCACTGTGCTAATTGGGACCTTTAAAGCAGCAGAAATCTTTCTGTACCCTTCCCCAGATTTGTGCCTCGAGACAGTCCTGTCTCAGAGGTCTACAAACAATTCCTTTGACGTCATGCTCGGTTTGTGCTCTGACATGCACTGTCAACTGTGGGACTTTATATAGACAGATGTGTGTCTTTCGAAATCATGTCCAATCAACAGGATTTACCACAGGTGGACTCCAATTAAGCTGTAGAAACATCTCAAGGATGATCAGTGGAAACGGGATGCACCTGAGCCCAATTTTGAGCTTCATGGCAAAGGCAGTGAATACTTACGTACATGTGATTTCTTAGTTTTTTAATTTTTAATAAATTTGCAAAAATCTAAAAAAAAAAAAAAACTTTTTCACGTTGTCATTAATAGGGTATTGTGTGTAGAATTTTGAGGAAACATGAATTTAATCCATTTTAGAATAAGGCTGTAACATAACAAAATGTGGAAAAAGTGAAGCACTGTGAATACTTTCTGGATGCACTGTAAGTCGATAAAATAAGTATGAATACTAAAGTTGTATTTGTAATCTAATAATGAACAAGGATGCTTAAATCAATGCATTAAGGAAATGAAGTGCTATGAAAACAGTGTTATGGCCACTGAAAACAAGTTTTGGTTTACAATATAGCAAGATGTGTGTGTGTATATATATCAGTTAGGCCCAGAAATATTTGGACAGTGACACAGTCTTCATGATTTGGGCTCTGCATGCCACCACATTGGATTTGAAATGAAACAACTACAACGGAATTGAAGTGCAGACTTCAAGGTTTAATTCAAGGGGTTGAACAAAAATATATGATTAAACATGTAGGAATTGTAGCTATTTTTATACAAACGCTCCTCATTTCAGGGGCTCAAAAGTAATTGGACAAATAAACAAAACCCTAAGTAAAATGTTACTTTTCAATATTTTGTTGAGAATCCTTTGCAGGCAATGATTGCCTGAAGTCTGGAACCCATGGACATCACCAAACGCTGGGTTTCCTCCTTTGTGATGCTTTGCCAGGCCTTTACTGCAGCTGTCTTCAGTTGTTGCTTGTTTGTGGGTCTTTCTGCCTTAAGTTTTGTCTTGAGCAAGTGAAATGCATGCTCGATTGGGTTGAGATCTGGTGACTGACTCGGCCAATGCAGAATATTCCACTTCGTTGCTTTAAAAAACTCCTGGGTTGCTTCTGCAGTATGTTTTGGATCATTGGTGAAGCGCCGTCCAATCAACTTTGCTGCATTTGGCTGAATCTGAGCAGAAAGTATATCCCTATACACTTCAGAATTCATCCGGCTGCTTCTGTCTTTTGTCACATCATCAATAAACACAAGTGACCCAGTGCCATTGGAAGCCATGCATGCCCATGCCATCACACTGCCTCCATGTTTTACAGAAGATGTAGTGCTTTAGCTCATGAGCTGTTCCAATTCTTCTCCAAACTTTCTTCTTCCCATCATTCTGGTACAGGTTGATCTTAGTCTCATCTGTCCAAAGAATTGCTTTTCCAGAACTGGGCTGGCTTCTTCAGGTGTTTTTTGGCAAAGTCAATTCTGGCCTTTCTATTTTTGAGGCTGATTCATGGTTTGCACCTTGTGGTGAATCCTTTGTATTTACTCTCATGAAGTCTTCTCTTTATGGTAGGCTTAGATACTGATACACCTACTTCCTGGAGAGTGTTCTTCACTTGAGTGGATGTTGTGAAGGAGTTGTTCTTCACCATGGAAAGGATTCTGTGATCATCCACCACTGTTGTCTTCCGTGGATGTCCAGGCCTTTTTGAGTTCCAAAGCTCACCAGTGCACTCTTTTTTCTCAGAATGTAACAAACTGTTGATTTGGCCACTCCTAACATTTCTGCTATCTCTCTGATGGATTTCTTTTTTTTTTTTCAGCCTCAGGATGATCTGTTTCACCTCCATTGAGAGCTCCTTTGACCGCATGTTGTGTGTTCACAGCAACAGCTTCCAAATGCAAACGCCACACCTGGAATCAACTCCAGACCTTTTAACTGCTTAATTGATGACAGGTTAACGAGGGAAGAGCCCATGCAGTCTTATTTTTTTTTTTTGCAGCCTTCTGAGTCAATTGTCCAATTACTTTTGGTCCCTTGAAAAAGAGGCGGCTATGTATTAAAGAGCTGTAATTCCTAAACCCTTGCTCCAATTTGGATGTGAATACTCTCAAATTACAGCTGAGAGTCTGCAATTTAAGCCCATATTGATTATATAATTGTATCCTGAATATGTTTTCGTAAACAGCTAAAATAACAAAATTTGTGTCACTGTCCAAATATTTTTGGGCCTAACTGTATACAGTATATATATATATATATATATATATATATATATATATATATATATATATGTGTGTGTGTGTAATTTTGTATACTTTATTAATCTCCAGAGGGGTAGACGGAGTTGTTCACTGTTGGAATTAAAACACTTAAGTGACACTATGTCTATTATATTTTAGAAGGTCAGCTTTGTGAAAACATTTTCAGAGACAGAAATTTGTCTTAAATTCTGGCTGTTTGAACACTGAAACTATAATTATGTGTGTTTGTGTATGGTAGGTGGCCAGAAGCTGGTCCGGCAACTCTGTGTGTCCGGTCGCTGCTCTGAGCTGATGTTCCAGGTTGAGTTTCAGCTCACTGAAGTCAAGGTCAGTCATTTTATTTGTTTGATTTTGGTGTCCCAGACTTAATTTGTCCATGCAGCAACTGTAGTTTGACCACATTCCTCCAAACAAATTTTATCTCTGCAGCATATCAGTATGACCAATAGTAGTTTATTACCCCCGCCAAAGGAGGAGGTAATGTTTTCAGTGGCTTTTGTTGGTTTGTCTGTTGATTTGTCTTTCACCAGCATAACTCAGAAAGTTATGAACAGATTTTGATGAAATTTTCAGAAAGGGCTTTGTTTGTATTTGTGCTGCAGGATCACACAAAAATTACTGGATGAATTTGGATGAAATTTTCACTAGAGGTGGTTCTTGAGCTGCAGGCGAACCCATTATATTTTGGTGATGAACTGAGAATGCATACCTTTACCAAGGCTCTTATCTTCTCACAGAGTGTGAGCAACAATACTCCAAAACTAATGGACAGACTTCGATACAATTTTCACCACAAGTGGCTATAGGCCTACACACAAACCCATTACATTTTGGAGGTGATCCATGAGAGACGGAAGGAGCTTTGGCGGAAGTATGTGCTCTGAGTGCTTTTCTTGTTAAAGATGTATTCAAACAATCAGAGGTGGGTAGCAAATCATTATGTTTAGATAGATGGATGCACTTCATCAATCCCAAACTGGGAAATTACAGTTAAAATTTACTCAAATACCGTACATCTACTCAAAGAACATTTCACAAAATTGTACTTTTGTGAGTAGTTTGAGGGCAGGATAGTTTTTTTTTTTTTTTACTTGAGTACAATTATTACAAAAAACTTTGCTTTTACTCAAGTACATTTGGTAGTAGTCCGAGTTATTTTTATTTACTAGTTTAAAAACTAGTTAGAAAAGTACTTCTAGTAATTTGTTCTTACTGGAAATGACTGCGTCTTTATTAGATGTGTGGAATTCAGAATTGAAATAATTGTGCTTCTATTCTGGCTCAGGAAATATTAAAATGTATTACTGTCTACTGTTTATGTAATCTTAATTATATTAAGGATTACATGTGAATAGTTCATGCATTTTATCTTAAACAGACTAACATAAGAGAATATTCTCCCAAACTGCTGAGAGTGAAACTGCAAATTTACAAATAAAAAGTTGCAAAGGAATGAGAGAAAGTTGTGTATTTAGGAGGAAAAGATTGAAAATTTACATGAAAATGTTGCATCTGTACTACAAAAGTCACAGATTTATAAGCAGTAAGGTAGTCAGTTCAAGCAAAATTCACAAATTTATGTGGGAAAAAAAATTATAAACTTAGGACAAAAATGTCATAAATTTCCAAGACATGTCTCAAATGAAGAAATGTTGCTAAATGTACAAGAAAATTAACAAAGACAAAACACAAATGTATGCAAAAAGGTTTCATATTTACAAAAAAAAGTGTTAAATTTATTTGGAAAAAAACACAAATTCATGAGAGCAGTCAGATTGGCAACAGTAAAGCTGCTACTCACTACTACTCAAGTAACGTTTGGTAGCGGATTTCTTACTCAAGTATTTTTTAATAACCACTAACTACTAATAATAGTATTTAATAACAAGTATTTAATAATTACTGTATATACTGCACTGCTGTCCTTTGCACTTCTGATTGGATGCTAAACTGTGTTTCGTTACCTTGTATTCATACATGTGTAATGACAATAAAGTTGAAGCTAATCTAATCTAATATCATAAGGTAATGCTTCTTTTACTTAAGTACAATCACTGGCTATTCACCCCACCTCAGATTCAGATTCACTTTATTCAGTGTCCTAAAAGGGCAACTTGGTTTGCAACAGGATAAAAACAAGCACAACTATACATATAGAATAAAACATGCCAGGAATCTAATTTTTAACACAAATTATCGTGATCATTATCAGCCTTAATACGTCCAGCTTTTGGTAAATGTTAACAAGAAGTTGATAAATGTCACATGTCAAAACTTCATTAAGTAGGTAAAATGTTCTGGATAAATCTTGTACATCCCTGTACAAATATTTAAGAAACTCCAAATGATTGAATCAAAAGTAAATGAAGCATTCACACAATTACAGCTTTTGATTTTACATAGATTAATGTTGCAGTTACTTTAATTTACTCAACATGTGATATTTGTTTTAGTCTCAAAATATACAGCATTTTTGAAAAGGACAAGAATCACAATTCCCTATAATTGGTCAGGTTTTCTTTCAGGACTACTCCACACAGGCAGAAGAGGGTGACAGAGAGTTGCATTACATAGTTGAATAATGACTGTGGGTCATCTTTCAAAGTGATTTTTTTTTTATGTTGCAGACTGACATTTTTTGCTTCTGTTTTAGCAAATCATTTTGTATTAAAAATGTCTAAACCTATCTTGCCAAACACACTATTTCCCTTAATCAATCTTATATAGATTGTAATCAGATATTTATTGTATAATATCCCCCCATGGATCGCAACCTTATTGTGGTGGAGGGGTTTGCGTGCCCTATTGATCCCAGGAGCTGTGTTGTAGGGGGCAACTTGCCCCTGGTACGGTCTCACATTGCAAACTGGTCCTGGGTGAAGGGCCAGACCTAGAGCGGTGCAGTGGATCCCGTTGAAAAGGTTACAACAAGGATCCAGTGTACCCCACCTGGGCTCAGTGGCAAGTGCCTGGTGGTCAGGTTTCTGCCCATGGGACCCAGAAGGGCTCAGCTCAAACGAGCCACATGGGTCTACTCTCCATTGGGCTCACCACATGCAGGAGGGATCATGGTGCTATGTGGATTGGACAGAAATCTAGGCTTCTCTGCTTGGACTGATGCCCCCGTGACCCGGACCCCCAGATAAGTGGCTGAAGATGAATGGATAATTTAATATAATACAGCGTTGTTGTTGTTGTTTTAAAGGTAGCCAAGTATTTGCAGGCAACTTTAAACTATCAGTATTAACTACTGTTTTACATATTACTTTCTCTGGTTATATGTTGATCAAAATGTTAAGTTTGTGCAACTTTTTAAAAAAACAAACAAACATTGACTGGATTAAGGCTGCGTGTCCACAAAATGTGTTTTTTGTCACCCGACAGCCCTGAGGAATTTTTTTTTTTTTTCCAGCATTTGTGCTCTGCGCTCTGGGGGAAAAAATTCTGTGCCCTGTATCCCAGTAACAGCTTGTCACTCTCAGCTAATCACTCCCGCTTTAACTATTGTCAGACTTTCTACAGATTTTTTTAATAGCAGTCTCTAAATGACAATGGACAGGAAACGTGTTTTAGCAGCTCTGGATGTGAAATATGATGACACGGAAAGCAGGAGTCTGAGTACAGACGAGTACCGGCATCCTATGTCCCGCCCATGCAGCAATTCTGATTGGCTGCTTAGGTCCGACATTGACGAGCTCAGCTGCAGTCTCTGAAAAGTTGAACTTTTTTCAACTCTTGAGCGCTGTGACAAAAAATGGCCACCGCCGAGAGCGTTTCAGCACCGTGGGCGCTCAACGCTGTAAACGCTGGACTACATAGAGAATGAATGGAAAATAGCTGCCCAGAGCTGAAAAAACGCGTTTGGTGGACACGCAGCCTTAATTATACAAAACTGACAAAAATCATGACACAGATGTCTCCTGTGGTGGGAGCCGTCTGGAACTGTCCATACAAACAATGACTGTTGCCCAGACAGTTTCCACAGCTGTTCACCTGTCACTGCATTACTGATAAAGGCATAAAAGACAAAGAAACATGCAGAAACTCCATAAAGACAAATCAGGAAGGTCACATAACTGAGAGAATGAGGAGGATATTTTCACATCCATGGTAGAAAAAAATGTTGCTTTTTTAATGATCTGGGCATGGCCAAGGCCCATGCCCGTGCTTTGTTTCATTTTGGTATCACTATGTTTATCCCCTGTTATTATTATTATCATTATTGTCTTTTGTGTTCCCCTGGTTGCCCGGTGGTTATTATTGTCTTTTGTGTTTCCCCCTGGTTTTTGGCTATTTTGTATGATCCCTTGTGGTTCTTGTTGTTGTTGTTGCTGTCTTTTGTGTTCCCTCCTGGTTCCTCTGTGGTTATTATTATTGTCCGTTGTGTTTCCCCTGGGTTTTGGTTATTTTGTGCTCGTTCCCTGTTTATCTCTGTTATTATTATTGTCTTCTGTGTTTCCCCCAGTCCTTGGTTTTGTGTTGATTTGTCTGCCTCATGTTGCCCTTACCTGCAGCCCTTCCTCTTATGTGTTATCGTTTAGTTCTTGATTTGTCCCCAGCTACCTAGTGTTCATGTAATTATTAGTTTCTCTATATATGTCAGCCGTGGTTGTGTTCCTTGTGGCATCGTTGTTTGTCATGTGTCGATGTTTCCCTGTTGTCTGTGTTTTCCCCTGCGAGTGAGTTTTTCCCCCGTGA